>LR738714.1:445622929-445648531 GCA_902687465.1 Secale cereale
TCTTGCCTAGCTCCGCCACTGCACACCACCTAATTACGAGACACAAGACCCTGGCCCATCCGTCATATCTTTTGTCAGTTGCTAGTTTTGTCGACACCCCACCCCCACATCACAAAGTATGGTTGTTAGTTGTCACATGGATAGTTTCAAGACCATTACTATCCAGGAATCACCCTGTTTACACCTCGTTGTCTAATTGGTCGGGGCTAGGTGTTGCGAAGTCTCACTTTTCGTGGAAAAAATTAGGTAGGTACAATCTGCAAAAATACCTGTTGTTGCTGGCGATTGACATGGCAGGCACATGGGTCAAACTAGGGTCTTAGGGCCCAGCTAAATTAGCTCTCTACGAATCACATTGGCCCATCCCGCTCTTAGGTTAGGAACCTAATCTAAGAGGGTTGGGACTTTGGAGCTTTCACCTCTCTTTGGAGCACCACTTCTCCTGTTACATGTTGGATCAGATGGACGGAACGGGACACTACCGATGAACGAGAAGATGCGAAGGCATGGTGGAGATTAAGGCGCTAGAGAGAAGCTCGTTTCTCCCGTCCCACTCCTTGTTGGCCATGTGTTTGAACCAGAGGGCCACAAGTTTACCCTTCGGGCTTGTACCCGCCAACAATAGTAACAATTAATTTGGAGAAGAAGCTCCTGAATAGTAAAATATGCCTATTCACAAATAACTTGTAACCATAAAATATCACAGAATTAACTAATACTCCTTCCTTTGTGGTTTATTGGGCTCATCTTGTAAATCACATGAACCAAGGAGGACCTACTTAAGTACTTTCTCCGTTCCGTTATGTAAGGTGTATTTTTTTGGCACGTTGACGAAGTCATGTAATTATAGAGAATTTAGGACGAAATTACTCTTGGCTAATTCGTTGGTTAGCGGCATGTAAATCAATTAGACCGGGAAAGGAAGAGATACAGGCAATCGAGAGAGAGATACTTTCCTTTTTTTGTCCATAGAAGGAGAGATACAGGCTATTGCGAGCGAGATAGTTTCCTTAAAAAAGGAATTACGAGGAATTAGAAGAAATGCACCTTACATTGTGGAATTTTGTTAGAAAATAAATACACCTTATATAAAGGAACGGAGGGAGTACTAGGCAGCATATTAATGCTACATGCATGGCCCTCTCACTCCTTTATGCATTGGTTGATTTTGGGAACAGAAATCTAATACTCCCTCCGTCCGGAAATACTTGTCATCAAAATGGATAAAAAGGGGTGTATCTAGAACTAAAATACCTAGATACATCCCCTTTTATTCATCTTGATGACAAGTATTTCTGGACGGAGGGAGTAGAATATAATGTGGACATATATTTGCATGCACCCAAGACAAGGAGCCTTACAAATTGGAGATTTCTGATTTTTAAGATAGGAACTTTAAAATGGAAAGGAGGGAGTACTGTGTAAAATGTAGTATTGGGGATATTTTGTTTTAGCAATGTTTATGAAAAAAAAACAGATGCTCTATAATAGTATAATGTAGAAATGCTCGTTTTTATAGTGCATATATATAAAGTTCCACTCTTTAATCAGCATATTTAAGGCTTCATCCAGAGTTTTAAGTTACATACTTGGATCAGCTGAAGAACAAGGTTTGTTTGCTATGCATTTTCTAAATGAGTGTTAGCCATGTAATCAACTATATCTAAATAGGAGCCCCCCACTTCCAGATTTTCCTGCAACCTCAGCGAGCCACGTCATCTGAATTGTTCTAGCCATTGATGCAATATAGCCCGGCAATCTGCAGCCGTCTTATCTCTTCTCATCCTTGTGTTTCCTCTCTTCTGCTCCACGCATACGATCCCATGGTCACCGAAGCGAGGTGAGTGGCTGCTTCCTTTTCTGCCTTCCCTATCCGACGAGTCAAGAAGTTTCCTCTTCTACGGGTTGTTACTCCCTGGGCTGGGCTCTCCTCTCTCGCTAGGCTGCCTCTCTCTCGATCCCCCATCTCTCTCTCTCTGCGTTGCTCATGCTGCCGGCTGCCTCGTGGCACACCCTGCCTTTGCTCTCACCTCCTGCCTCCCCCATGCACCTAGTAAAGCTTACAAGTAAACCAGATATGGAGATGGCGACTACAGTTTCTGTTTCCATTTTTATAGAATTTCAAGATTACAATGGATCTACGAAAAGATCGTGTATTTACAACTACAACGGAATAGTATACAAAGTCAACACCAATGATTAAATAGAATTTATGTCTACACAAACCGTTGAAGATAGTTCTAACCATGTAATTTAATTAAAAATGAGGAGAAAAAAATGTATGGGACTGGTGGCCATGCTATGCATTTTTCTCATACCTCAGAACTTCACAATTTTAAAATGCTTCTTCAAATATAATTTCTGCATCTACTCATCTGGCTTCACTGTCAGGCGGCCCCTAAAACATCTACACCAGCTGCCGCAAGGACTACTAAGAAATCGGGTGGCCAGAAGAAATCATTGGAAACGGCTGGTTCAGCACCACCACCATCCAGGTTTCATAATTCACGCCATCCCACCTGTTCCGTCTTGTTATCTGATGCATTATAGCTTATGGAGTAGTTACATTTTATGGATAACCCCAATCTGATTTCCTTCCTGTTTCTAGCAAAAGACAAAAGACAGCTGGAGCCTTCCAGGAACAAAGCATCGATCAACTTAATGATGTCACAGCTGTTAGTGGTGTTAATCTTAGGGTACGAATCATTCTGGTTGATCTATGGTTTCTAATACTACTCGTATGTCTTGTTTATATTCTATCGGTACTTTTTTACTCGACTAGGAAGAAGAGGAACAACTGCTCTCTGCCCCCAAGGAAGAGAGCCCAGCCACAGAAGCAGCACGGAGAATCGTACAGGAGGAAGAAGAAAACCTCTTTCTGCAGAAGGGCCCTCTTCTGAAGAAACTAGCAGAAATCGGTTGATCCCTTTGAACTTATTTGACACCATAAAACTGTATGTACATACACCATAAATATTTGAAGCAACCAACACTGACTGATGACATGTTTTTGGCAGTTCTTAAATCTAATTTGAAGAACGCTGGTGCTGATGTTGGGCGTTGTTTATCAATGGTAAGCTGTTCATAGGACCATCCGTCAGAGTTTTGTGGCAGCATGTCTAAACCTTAACTTACGTAGTGTGTGGAGGAGCGACTGCGAAGATTCATAAGTACTCTCATAAGAGTTTCAAAGCAGGTTAGTCATTTCAAGCATTCAGTTATCGGGTTGTGGTATAGTTAAATATTTTGAGATACTAACCATGCTTGTCTTGTTGCTAGAGGGTCGACGCAGAGAAGACTGGTCATCGACTAGTTATTACTTCAGATGTCGGACGTCAAATTTTGCAGATGAACCAGAAAGCTAAAGAAGAATGGGACAAAAAACAAGCAGAAACAGACAAGAACAAGAAACAGACTGAGGTACTCCATACTCTCCATTTTACGCATATTCAACTTGGATGACGAGCTTGCCCCATTAAATTATCATGCTATTAGATGATTACTTGCATGGTATCCGAAGTTAGTCAGAATTAAGTGTTTTAAACAAGCACTTTTTGTTTATCCACGCCTTTCTGGAATTTATACACATGTTGGTTCTAAATCCTTGAGAGCTCGTCAGTTCTAATTTGCATCTTAGTAAAAAAATCGGAAGAGAGTAAAATTGAACGACTCGATCTTGCTGTTCTATAGTGGCTTACAGTTTTTGGTATGTTTATCGTACTGAATGATGCTCTAAACTGAACAAGAGCTGGGTAATAAGTGTGCCCCCAGTTTTGTACTAGAAGATCTATTCGCCCACTTATAGGTAGCAAGATCTCATGGAAATGTGTGTTGGTGACTTCAATTAATTTTATGCTTGCGTGCAGGATGGTAGCAGTGGTGGCGCAGAATTGGAGAAAGAAAAAGAGGAAAGCCGCCCAAAGAATGCGAAGGTAAGTATTTTGTTCATGGAAAAAGGAAATATGAATTTCTCCATTCATTGAACCCTCGATCGGGACTGACGGGGCTCGAGCCTGCAGCTTCTGCCTCTGATGCTGTCTCTCTAGTTTGACATCTCTTCTTTTCCTGATATTCTTAATCTCTTGCAGCCCAACAAAGAAGAAGACGATAAAATGAGAACAACGGCGGCAAATGTTGCCGCTCGGCAGGCAGTTGGAGGAAGTGATATGTTTTCGAAGTGGCAGCTGATGGCTGAACAAGCTAAGCAGAAGCGGGCACCAGCTCCAAGACCATCCAATGTATCTGGAAAAGGGTCTGCAGAACGCAGTGAGGCTTCAAAGAGGAGCCATCTTGCAGCCTTTGGAACTGGTAAAGAGGCATTCTGGTATCATTTCCCCCCGCATTCTCTATTAGAGTGTTCTAAACTCAGGGCACACATCATAATGTTCATTTCAGGAGGCACGGATAGGCAAGGCAAGGGTTCATTTGCAAATCGCCACTCGCATGGGCCTCAGCGAACTGTTTCCGTGAAGGATGTAATCTGCGTCCTGGAGAGGGAGCCGCAGATGACGAAATCGCGGCTGATTTATCGGCTGTATGAGCGATTGCCTGGAGAGTCCACCACAGATTAGGCAAAATTAGTCATTTATTTAGCTTCACCTATAGTGTGTAAATGATGTGCCCATGCGGTGTGGTGGTGAGGTAAATTGAACGACAGCGCCAGCCAGTTGACATTACAGATCTGTTAACAGATAAGATGGTGAATAGCCACCAAAATGGTCATACAAAACCCCAGTCTAGAAAGGGAGTGTTGTCATGGGAATAAGATCGCCCAGTGCCTGTCGATGCACCTGACCTGCTTTTATCTGTTGTGTTCCGAACTAATGATGCAATGCCCCAGTTATATCCTACTCCCTCCGTCCCATAATGTAATGGTGTCAAAAACGCTCTTACATTATGAGACGGAGGTCCTGCCCTGGTTCCCATAGTGTGTTTGTACAAACTCGCAAGCTTAGATAGCGCTGCTCGAATCAGAGCCAGGAACAAACTGGAAAGGGAAATAAAGGCCCGCCGTGGTCTAAAAGAACTCGAAGTCGAGGAACTTGCCGCCGGACTTCACCTCGGCGCCGATCGCCGTCTTGTTGCAGCTGCTCGCCGGAGGCTGCTGGGTGGCCCCGCACTTTGCCGGCGGCTCGGCCTCGGCGGGGGGCTTGGGCACCTCAGGAGGCGCGCTGCACCTGATGAGCGCCCAGTTGACGCCCTCGAAGAAGGGGTGCTGCTTGATCTCGGCGGCGCCCCGCTTCACGCCGAGCCGCTGCTGCGGCTCCTTGACCAGCAGCCCCCTGACGAGGTCCCTGGCGGCGTAGCTCGTCGACGGCGACTCGGGGAAGCGCAGCTGCTGGCCGACCACGTTGAAGAGCGTGGCGCGGTTGCCGGACCCCTTGAAGGGCGTCCTGCCGTAGAGCAGCTCGTGCAGGAAGACGCCCAAGGTCCACCAGTCGACGGCGCTGCCGTGGCCCTCGCCCTTGATGATCTCCGGCGCCAGGTACTCGTGCGTCCCAACGAACGACATCGACCGGGCCGCCGTCGGCTCGGCCACCAGCTCCGGCAGCGCGGCGGAGACGCCCTGCCCCGGCTCGGAGCCCCGCCTCCTGCTCCTCCGGCCCAACAGGTACCGTTTGGGCATGAAGCACCCGGGCTGGACGCAGACCGCGGCAGGCTCCATGCAGGCGGAGGGCCGCACGCAGAATGCGCCGCCTGCTCTCCTGGGGTCGGAGTCGCACGCCGGTGCTCTGACCAGCGTCGGCGACACCGCGCACTGCTGCAGCGACAGGTCGAAGTCGGAGAGCATGATGTGGCCGTCGTCGCGCACCAGCACGTTCTCCGGCTTCAGGTCCCGGTAGACCACCCCCAGCATGTGCAGGTACTCGAGGGCCAGGAGTACCTCCGCAGCATAAAACCTGTCCAGGACACGCACTAATCGCGTCAGTAGTTACTTCGTCTGGCAATATATATGGTCAGTAACAGTGGCGATTAATAATGATTTAACAGAAGAATCCGACATTGTTAAAGTGCAATATACTACTAGCAAACAAATTGGAGCATGCTCGATGGTTGGCATGGATCATCTGAATCCGTAACTGTACCACGTGCACCGATATGTCCTGAACTCCTGATCCGTGGAGATCGCAATGCAGTAGTAGTAGTACTATGTTCATAAACACTTTACTGTTTCAGCAAAGAAAGAAAATAAATACTCTACTGGTACTGTACTCCTGGTTGGTGGCCGACTTTTCCTCGTGTACCATTTCACGAATTTACTTTGACATAAGGCCGATTGATATCATTTTTTAAAAGTGAAGCAAACATGTACTCCCTCCATAAATTAATATAAGAATGTTTAGATCACTACTTTAGTAATCTAAACACTTTTATATTAATTTACAGAGGGAGTAACAGGATAGTTTAACTACACCGAATTCCAAAATCAAAGAGCACAAGATAAAACATAAACATAAACATGGATGATCACCTCGCCGCGTACTCGGAGAAGTGTTTCCGGGGCTGGCGCTGCCGCAGCGCGTGCAGGTCGCCGCCGGGGCAGAACTCCATGACCAGGCACGAGAACCGGTCGGTCTCGAAGTGCGTGTACAGGGTGGGGAGGAAGGGGTGATCCAGGAGCTGCAGGATCTCCCTCTCCGTCCGCGCCCTGCCCAGCTTCTTCCTGCTCGCCAGCGACGCCTTGTCCATCACCTTCATCGCGAAGTAGCGCCGCGTCCCGCTCAGCTCCGACAGGTACACGCTGCCGATGTCGCCGCACCCGAGCCGCCTCAGCAGCCTGAAATGGCTCATCCCCCCCGGGCCCGGACGGCCAGGATCGCCCTCCACCGAGGGTCGTTGCCCTTGTGCGGCTTGCTGCCGGTTCCGCCGGTGCTGCTCCAGCCGCTGTCGTCGCTGCTGTCGCTCGCTTGGCTCATGCTCTCCATCGAGCTGCCCCGGAAGCCGCCCTTTGCGCTGTCGTGTGTCCTCCCGGCGGTCACCACGGGCTCACTGGCATTGGATCCGCTTCTACATGTGCTTGTGCAGCTGTCCCTGATGCTTGTGGCAACGACGACGCCGGCGCTGTCGCTGCCGCTATGAGGACTGCCATTGCCACTGGGAGGGAGGGATGCACCCCGCACGCAATCCTTCTCCGACGACGACTGAGTTGAGGGCTCTGGAACAGGGGTACCGGGCACCTTCATCTCTTCAACCAAACCAACCACATTGGATTCCACGTCTGTGGCATGGACAGAGATGTCTTCCATGGACGGTCCTTTGGCTGACAGGCCTCGCAGCAAGCACCCCGGTGGCCCGGGCTTCTCCTCGTCGATTGCGGCGTACACGGTGCTCATAAGATCCACATCAATTGGCTCCGGGGGGTGGCTCACCCCGGAGAACGAACCCCGGCCACTCTCGCCCCGGAAGCTCCCCTCGCCTTCTGCCGACAGGTCCTTCTCACCCGGCTGCTGTGTGCTCTCCCCTTCCCTTGAAGCATCCATCTCAAGTGATGCTGGCAACTCTAAATTATTTAGCTGCTGAGCAGTGGCCACCCAAGGGCCCTCTGGCTCGGCAATCTTGTCAACCACCTCCATCAAACCATCACCAGCTATATGTGGTAGCCCCTGGGCGGTTCTGTCCACCAAATGAGTCGATTCTTCAAACAATCGACACGATTAAACCCCAGAATATGGTTTTCGCCTTCTAGTTTTCCTCTGCACTTGAAAGGACTCCACCAAGATCCAGCCTCCTCCTCCCAGCAAGAGGGCAAATGCAGGAGCCCGAAGCAGTGAAGCACTCCACTCTGCATAGAGACACGCAGGAAGATGCTTAGTGCGCCAAATTGGACATGCATCACTCCAAAGCACCAAATTAGGACCAAGCTTCTTCAACCCTATGCACCCCGAAGTCCTTCCCAAAGTAAGGACCCCAAAATTTGACCACGAAATCTACAGCGCATTGGGACATTTCACCCACACGAATGAAGGCAAGCAGAGAAACAGGAGCTGAAATTACAACTTCTCCCCCCAGAAACAAGAACGGGACACATACAGACCAGGAGCAGGAGGGAGAACGCACCTTGTAAACAACTAAAATGGAGATCCCGGGGCGGCTTGAGCTCGGGTTTTTGTGTGGCTGTCCCCGCCACGCTCTGCTGCTAGTCCCGAGTAAGTAGCTTCCCACTCTGACCACCACGCACTCCCGCGTCGCGTGATGCGAAGAGAGCGAAACGGGGAAGGAAAAAGAAAGGGATTGGTGGACGCGTCGGAGTGGGACAGAAAACGGAAAACTGCAACTGCAATCACCACGGGCTTGTTTGGTTGTAGTTTACAACAGTATTTGTTTTTTAGCCAGTACAGACGCAAGCGCTCATATACACGTGCATACACTCATCCCTATAAACGCACACACGCACACCCTACATATCATCTTGAGATTTAGAGCATAATTGGTTTGCTATCAACAT
The DNA here is from genome assembly GCA_902687465.1 of Secale cereale. Classification (NCBI taxonomy): domain Eukaryota; kingdom Viridiplantae; phylum Streptophyta; class Magnoliopsida; order Poales; family Poaceae; genus Secale; species Secale cereale. The sequence goes on from LR738714.1 coordinate 445,631,376, forward strand.
TTGAGGGCTGTTTGGTTGCTGCCGATACCCGCCCTGCCAAATCATGGCGCGGATGGCGCGCCAAAAAATCGGCGAAGGAATCGGCCGCCCTCGTTCCTACCAATTATTTGGCGCAAAAGAAGAGGGCGAAGTGGTGGCGCGCTGGCGCATCAATATTTTGGCGCTAATCCAAACAGTCATCCCCTACCTGGTCAACGACCGATTTATTGGTAGGGCAAAGCAGGGCTGCAAACCAAACAAGCCCTTGGCATTGCCAATATTTGGCAAGCCAACCTTTGGCAAAATCAAAAGTTGACTTTTTGTGAGACTGGCAACAGAAATTGGCAAGCAACCAATTTGTAGCCAACATCTGGCAGATGTCAAAATTTGGCATGTCAATTTTTGGCATCAAACCAATTATGCTCTTACGAAGTCACCGTAGGCGCCTCGTTGTCAACGGGAACGTCTCGGGATACCACTGTTCACCTAACCATCTCAACCACAGGTTGGTTCGCGTTTGAAACAGTAGTTGCATTGTATGTTCATCTCCAGTCAGCACGGTTCTTGAAATGCAGCCTCATATGCAGCAGATGCAACCCTGTTTGGTTGCCTGCATCGTATGAAGGGGTACTTACCCCCTGCTGTTTGGTTGTTGTTTTGTGCTTAGGGTGTGAGCAGATGAAAACTTCAGCTGTTTGGTTGCAAACAACGTTTGTGTTCTGCTCACCTCATTCAAATGTGGTGGCCTTACCACCACATGATCAGCACAACATCAAGATCAAAGAAAGCAAGCAACCAAATGAAATCAAACACAGCAAGCAAGGAAATAACAGCAAACTACTTAACTACATAGCATAAGTCTAGATTAACAGCAGGGGCATCCTCCTTCCCTGCTCCATGCCAGTGTGCTGCTCCTGGCCAAAATATGAACAAGTTCCCAGCACAAGTCTCGCCACACACCATAGAAGTTCAACACTAACACCTTACTTAACTGAACTACATAGCATGCTCTATGTCACCAACGCAGTTGTGTCTGCTGCAACAAAACCTGCACATGACCGATGAGTTATGGTTGTAGATTTGAACCTTCAGTCCGAGTCCTGAGATGCGCACAACGACGAGGTCGCCGAGGATGATCCGGTGGCGGCGGCAGAAGTAGTTCCAGCCCCGGCCAAACACCATGTGCCCCTCAAAGTTCTGGACCTGCACCCAGAACACACACCGCTTGTTCGCCGACAGCCTGAACACACGCGGGAGCCGCTTGATGACCAACCAGGTGTTCATCACCTCCACGAACTTGCGTGGGACGACGAGCATGGCGAGGTCCTCGTTGTCCTTGATCTGCTTGTAGAAGCGCAGCGGCTCCCGGGCCCCCTCCTCGTGGCCCTGCCTCAGAGATCGTCCCCTTGATCGAGGCAGGCTCATGAAAGCGATCCTGCCAGGCAGGTCCACTGTCCTGAGCCACCTGTTCGTGGGGATGAAATCCTCGGCGCCCTCAGCTCCGGCCACCACCCGAGCTCCTCCACCAGCCACATCCCAGTCACTCTTCAATATCTTTTTAGGTAAGATGATAAGTATTAGTGCACAAACTCTTTTCAAAATTGCACTGATCAGAGACATTTTCCCAAGAGCAAATGCCAATGATCAGTGCACAAACTCTTTGCCAGATGCCACTTGTCAATGGCACTTGCTGTTGGGCAAATGCCACTGATCAGTGGACTTGCCCAACAGCAAGTGCCACTGAGAAGTGGCATCTGCTTTTCTGCAACGGCCACTGATCATTGCACTATACTAATCATGGAAACATCTAAAAATAGCAACAACATGTGCCAATAGCACCCATGTGCACCCATGCACATTTGGCAGCATCCTAAAATGGTCCTACTACATGCACGTATAACAATCAACATAAACCCTAACTTGAACATTTATGTAGCAACATGAACAACATAGATCCTAGGACACACTTGCAGTAGCAGAAGAAAATTACCCATAGGACACACACTGTACGAAACAAGAACAGATCGGTCCGATTGGATTCGATTGGGATCGCATCCAATCGGATCTACTCGAATCCTATCTAATCCTATTGAATCCACTAAGTAGTAGCACATGCCTAAGAAATAAACCCATAATCTACATATATGTGCAAGCATTGAGGGGGTTTGACTCACCGGAGCTTGCGCAGTCGCAGCGAACCGAGGCCGGGGTGAAAACCCCGACGGGAAGGAGAGAGGTGGCGGAGCGAAGGAGGAGCCGGCCCTGGCAACGGCATGTGGCATCGGCCCCGTGCTCATGGCCACACCGGAGGTCGAGGAGGACGGCCTACCGACAGGAGAAAACCCTTGGACGGGGGCAAGAAACCCCCAGCCCAATGGGGTCCCAAGAATCGACGACTCCGTGGACGGTGCCGACGCGGAGCCCAGGACCATGAGGTCCGGAATCGGTGGCGGAGCAGGAACGGCCTGCACCGCATTGGCCGGCAACAGATGGGGGACGGCGCTCGCAGCGCTAACGCCAGGCCCCGGCCTAAGTTCTGGAGCCCGGCCAGCCAACGCTCCTAGATGCTGGCGATGCGCTGGTCGAAGGGGGTCAGAGGACAGCGCGGCGGTGGGCGAGGCGGAGCCATTGAAGGAGAGGAGGGGGAGGGGCGGTGAGGGAGAGAGGAACGTGGGAACAGTGCAACTGGGCGGTGACATGAGAGTGGGGGGGGGATTTATGAGACGTCCCCTTCGTTTCCCGCACTGCCCGAGGCATGCAACTCCCTCGCACGTGTGGCCGTGCGGAGCCATGTTCATCAGTCCTCGAAGAATTTCTCTGCTTACTCATATTCATACTCTAACCCCTCGCCTGTGAAACGAAATGCAGTGGCTTCAATGCCACCTGTTTCATATGGAGCTCACAGAATGATGAACTCTTTGCCACCCCTCCAGATGTGGGTGGTGAAGAAAAAGAACTAATCTCTTATGCAGGGTCAGGTCTCCAGACGAACTTAAACATCTGAAGAATTTGTTTGAGACCTGAGAATGCTTGAAAGGACGCAAGCTAATCATGAAGAAATGATTCATTCATTTCTCACGTCCTCATTGTCTCATTCTACTACATATATTGCTCTTATTGATGAAATTCATTCTGATGAACTTGATGTCATATTCTTCACGATGAAGCATACGAGTTTGTAAGATGCATGAATTCATCTACAGGGTGAGTTTCTCAAAGCTACTAAGTGGGTTCTCGATAGTGGATGTACAAATCACATGACCGGTGACAAGAACCTATTGATGGACTCTGCTTTATCTCCATCTCATCTGAAGCATATCACGTACGCTGACAAAGAAAAAAGCAAGGTATTGGGTCTAGGTAAGGTTGCAATCTCAAAAGATCGACACATGGACAAAGTCATGCTTGTTGAATCTCTTGGATTCAACCTCATGTCTGTCTCAATGCTTTGTGATCTTGATATGCTTGTTGTCTTTGGCAAATACATGTATGTTGTAATCTTAGAATCTGACAGATCCAAAGTCTTCGAAGGCTTTAGACTACCACTCGTACTTTTGAATTGCTTCACATGGACCTCTTCGGCCCTACACATTACTCTACATTCACAAATGCAACATCTCTTTATGGATTTGTCATTATTGATGACTATTCTCATTATACATGGGTGCATATCATCACATTTAAACATGAAGTGCATGAAATCTTCAAGTGATTTTCTTCGGCCTCAACGAATTTTGGCGTGAAGATCAAGCATATCCGGAGTGACAATGGGACCGAGTTCAAGAACACTGGTCTTGATGACTATCTTGATGAAGTTGGTATTACTCATGAGCTATCAGCCCCTTACACTCCTCAGCAAAATGGTGTTGTGGAGCGCAAGAACATGACTCTTGTTGAGATTGCTCGCACTATGCTTGATGAATACAAGATGCATCTCTGTTTTTGGCCTGAGGCTATCAACACTGCGCGTCATATCATCAACATGGTATATCTCCACAAACTCCTCAAGAAAACTTCATACGGACTCCTCACTGACAAGAAACCCAATGTGAGTTAGCTCAAAGTCTTCAGTGCTAAATGCTGGGTTAGAGATCCTCATCATAGTTCTAAATTTGCACCGAAAGCGCATGAAGGTTTCATGCTTGGTTACGGAAAGGACTCACACGCCTACAAAATCTTCATCAATCATCTTCACAAGATTGTTGAAACTGTAGATGTACGGTTCGATGAAACTAATGGCCCGCAAAGAGAGCACCTGCCTCCTGTGACAGGTGCAATACCTCATAGGAATCCATTAAGTTCAAGGCTACTGAGGATATCATTCCCACTGAAGAATCTGCTGAAGAAGTCATTCCAGACCATGAAGAAAATCATAGTGGTGCACCTGAAGAAACTGCTGCTAAAGAAAATGCTCAGCCAAATCCAAGTCATCAACCAGCTCATCCTCGAGTGGCAAAAGAAGTACAGATTGAGAAAATCATCGACGACATCAATGCACCAGGTCCTCTCACACGCTCAAGAGCTTCACACGTATCTAACTTTTGTGGGCACTTTGCTTTTTTCTCTGTCACAGAGCCCACCAAAGTTGATGAGGCATTTTTGGAACCTGAGTGGATTCAAGCTATGCAAGAGGAATTGCATCAATTCGAGCTCAACCATGTGTGGGAACTCGTCAAGCGACCAGATCCTCAGAAGCACAATATCATAGACACCAAGTGTATCTATCACAACAAGTAAAATGAAAATGGCCTTGTGGTGAGGAATAAGGCTCGTCTCGTAGCTCAAGGCTACACACAGGTTGAAGGAATTGACTTCGATGAAACTTTTGCACATGTTGCTAGACTTGAAGCTATTCGCATATTGCTTGCTTATGCTAACCATCATAATATCATCTTATATCAAATGGATGTGAAAAGTGCATTCCTCAATGGTAAGCTTGAGGAAGAAGTATATGTTACTCAACCCCCAGGTTTTGAAGATCCTAAACATCCTGACAAAGTCTTCAAACTCAACAAGGCCCTTTATGGCCTCAAGTAGGCCCCTCGGGCATGGTATGATACTTTGAAGGAATTCCTCCTGAAGAAAGGCTTCAAACCCGGCTCACTTGACCCAACTCTTTTCATCAAATCATATGATGATGAATTATTTGTGTGTCAAATCTATGTGGATGATATTATCTTTGGTTGTACTGATGAACGTTACAGTGACGAATTTGGCTACATGATGCGTGAAGAATATCAAATGTCTATGATGGAAGAATTGGAATTCTTCTTAGGTCGTCAAATTCGTCAACAACGCAATGGCATCTTTATATCTCAAGAGAAATATCTCAAGGATGTTCCGAGGAAATTTGGCATGCAAGATTGCAAAGGCGTCAAAATCCCTATGCCACAAATGGCCATCTCTGCACAGACGAAAATGGTAAAGATTTCGATCAAAAGGTATAGTGCTCCATTATTGGCTCTTTATTGTATCTATGTGCATCTAGGCCAGATATTATGCTTAGTGTTTGCATATATGCCCGATTTCAAGCTACACCGAAGGAATCACACCATAAGGCTGTGAAGCATATTCTTCGATATCTAGCTCACACTTCAACACTTGGATTATGGTATCCCGAGGGCTCTGATTTTGATCTCATTGGATATTCTGACTCTGACTATGCTGGTGATCGAGTGGATTGCAAGTCTACATCTGACACATGCCATTTCCTCGGACGATCCTTAGTACGTTGGCCCTCAAAGAAGCAGAACTGTGTATCACTCTCTACTGCTAAAGCTGAGTACATTGCTGGTTGTTCATGCTGTGCTCAATTGCTGTGAATGAAGCAAACCCTCAAGGACTACGGTGTCAACATGAAGAATGTGCCACTATATTGTGATAATGAGAGTGCCATCAAGATTGCTCACAATTCAGTTCGGCACTCGAAGACAAAGCACATCCAGACCCGTCATCATTTTCTTCGTGACCATGTGTTCAAGGGCAACATCTCCATCTACCACGTGAAGACAGAAGAACAACTGGCAGATATCTTCACTAAGCCCTTAGATGAAAAGAGATTTTGCAAGTTGCGGTGTGAGCTAAATATCTTAGAATCTGAAAGGACACACATCCTAACACTTATGCAAAATTGATGACTTTGATGCGCAACACACGGAGTAACATTTTTCTTCAATCAATGAAGACTAACCCTCTAAGTGTGAAGAAATTAATGAAGAAATTGATTCTCAGAGCCCTACGACAATTGTACGCGGTGTCTGAAATCATCATTCTTATACGATGGGTCAAGCCACCAACCAAAGTTGAAATTTGAGTTTTTCTTCAATTTGCAAATTCTTCAAATTTTCAAATTCCTCAAAATTCATAATTTCTTCAACTTTTCACTGGAGTTATTCTCATATATAGCCGGTCTATTCTCATAACATTACGAGAATAATATTCTCATAACACTTCCGAACTGCTTTGTGTTACTGCATTGGAAAGCTATGCGCATTGCACATATACTGCAACAGAACTTCATGTTTGAAAAAACTGTACGTGTTGTTTTTTCGGTACATTTTTTGCTCTAGTTTTTTAACCGTTTATCGGAATTATGCGTGTAATATACCATTGAAAAGCTATGGAGTAGACACAACTTCGCCATGTTGAACACTTTTCGAGATTCCGCACGGTTTAAGAGCAGTTTTGAAAACGGTGCGACCGGCGAATAATGACAGCGAGCGTTTTTTTGCGCTTCCGAACTGCACAAAAAAACCGCACTGCATCAGGGTTGGAGCCGGCGCGACGGTGCTGGGGGAAGGAGGCGGGGTGGCAACGCGGGGGTAGGAGGCGGGGCAGTGGTTGCTGTCCTCGGGGCGCTCCGCGCTAGAAACCTATTTAAGTGGGGGTGTTATGAGAATAAGGTCTTAAGGGGTGTTATGAGAATAGACCCATATATATATATATATATATATATATAGGACTTCTCTTTTGTACTCCTGGGAGTATGTACTCCCATCCTCAATATACCTCTTATACGCATTAATTATACCTTTTTATCATTCTCAATATACTTTATTAAATATTCTAAGATACCCCAATACGAGTTTTCTTGAAAAAATATCATCTGCGACGTACTTTTTGTAATATACCTTTTTCACGTACAAACACATCAATATATACGTAAACATTTAAAATATGTAGACTCGCATGAATTTTTTCATGAAAATCATTTTGGGGTATTTAATAATTACTGATGAAGTATATATTAAAAATAATAATGAGGTATAAAAGATTCATCTATATGGTATATGAGGAGCGGGAGTACGTACTCCCAGGAGTACACAATCATTTTCCTATATATATATATATAGTTTTTCCTCTAAGTGAATGTGATCGGACCCGTTCCCCCTCTATGCTTAACTCAATCCAGTCTATTCACAAATTATTCATGTGCGTTCTATTTGAAACTTATGGAGTCCTGGATTAAGGGGTCCTCGGGTGGCCGGATTACTCGTTATGGGCTGGACTGGTGGGCCGTGAAGATTATCGCTGAAGACTATCTTCCGTATCCGGATAGGACTCCCATATGTGTAAAATAGCAAGTTTAGAGTCCGGGTGTAATATTTTCTTCCTCTGCAATATGATCATGTACAACCCTAGGTCCCTCCGGTGCATATATAAACTGGAGGCTTTAGTCTATAGCGACAGAATCACAACAACATAGGCTAGACTTCTAGGGTTTAGCCATTACGATCTCGAGGTAGATCAAACTCTTGTAACCCTATATTCATCAAGATCAATCAAGTAGGAAGTAGGGTATTACCTTGATAGAGAGGGCCCGAACCTGGGTTAACATTGTGTCCCCAGTCTCCTATTACCATCGATCCTTAGACGCACAGTTTGGGACCCCCTACCCGAGATCTGCCGGTTTTGACACTGACATTAGGGCTTTCATTGAGAGTTCCACTGTGTCGTCGACGGAAGGATCAATGGCTGGCTTCATCATCAACGACGGCGCCACCACCGGGGAGACTTACCTCCCCGGAAAACTTTCGTGTTCGGCAACTTCGTGCTACGTGCCAACTCGGAAGGCCACCTCGAGCAGGTTGACAGTTATGCCCCTGGTCATCAGATCAGGTTTGGAAGCTTGAACTATGTTGCCGACATCGGAGGATACTTGATCTTTGATGGATTCACACACACGGCTGCTGCTCCCTCCCCACATGATGAAGTCATCTTAGGTCTATCATCGCATTCCATCCATGGGTCAACACCTACAACGGCTCTGGCCTTAGATCCAGAGCAGGCCGCTTCGTCCGAAGACGGGAAGGTCAACCCCGCCATAGAAACTACAGACCTAGCGACGTTTGAGCCGCTCAGAGATCCAGAATTGAGCGGGATCCTTCCCACCGCTGGAACGCCAGACTTGCCTCAAATTACGAGCTCCGGACTTATGGGATCCGCACTCTCCGGGCTCAATGGAGTGGTTGTCACCGAGCCTGGCCCCGCAGACTCCCAAACGCCTATCCAGCTCCCGCTCTTAAACGAGGCACTGGACTTGTTGCAATCTCTCACCTTAACAGAGGGTTCTCAGCCAAACTATGCCCAGTTTAAACTAGGGGCTGAGGACAGGGAATTTTGCTTCCCACCCACCACCCACTTGGTAGCCACGATCGAGGACTTAACCGACATACTAGACTATGCTTCCGAAGACGTCGATGGGATGAACCACGATGTCGGAGCAGATCTAGGTACAAACCCACCTATGACCGGGCGATGGACGACCACTTCTACCTACGATGTGTACATGGTGGATACACTTAATGAGAAAGAAGACGACGACGATAAAGATCCAGAGAAGGATATGTTGGAGATATGCCCTAGAGGCAATAATAAAAGCATTATTATTATATCTCCTTGTTCATGATAATTGTCTGTTATTCATGCTTGAATTGTATTGTACGGAAACAGCGATACATGTGTGAATACACAGACCACAATGAGTCCCTGGTAAGCCTCTAGTTACCAGCTCGTTGATCAACAGATGGTCACGGTTTCCTGACCATGGACATGAGATGTCAGTGATAACGGGATCACATCATTAGGAGAATGATGTGATGGACAAGACCCAAACTTGAGCATAACACGAGATCGTATAGTTCGTAATGCATAAGCTTTTCGGTGTCAAGTATTTATTGACCATGAGGTTGTACAACTCCCGGATACCGTAGGAGTACTTTGGGTGTGCCAACCGTCACAACGTAACTAGGTGGCTATAAAGGTACGCATCGGGTATCTCCGAAAGTGTCTGTTGAGTTGGTACGAACCGAGACTGGGATGTTGTCACTCCATATGACGGAGAGGTACCTCTGGGCCCACTCGGTAATACATCATCATAATGAGCTCAATGTGACTAAGTAGTTAATCACGGGATGATGGATTACGGATCGAGAAAAGAGACTTGCCATAACGAGATTGAACAAGGTATCGGGAATACCGACGATCGAATCTCGGGCAAGTACCGTACCGATGGACAAAGGGAATAACATACGGGATTGAGTGAATCCTTGACACGGTGGTTCATCCGATGAAGATCATCGAGGAACATGTGGGAACCAACATGGGTATCCAGATCCCGCTGTTGGTTATTGACCGGAGAGTGGTCTCGGTCATGTCTACGTGTCTCCCAAACCCGTAGGGTCTACACACTTAAGGTTCGGTAACGCTAGGGTCGTAGAGATAAATGCACGTGGAAACCCGAAAGTTGTTCGGAGTCCCGGATGAGATCCCGGACATCACGAGGAGTTCCGGAATGGTCCGGAGGTAAAGATTGATATATAGGAAGTCCAGTTTCGGCCAACGGGTGATCTCCGGGGGTCACCGGGAGCGTCTCGGGACCACCGGAGGGGCCCCGGGGGTCCACCGGGTGGGGCCACCCATCCCGGTGGGGCCCCTAGGCCGCAAGGGGAAGTGTCCAGCCCTCAGGGCTGGCGCACCACAAGGGGGCCCACCTCCCCATGCGCCTAGGGTTAAAACCCTAAGGGGGAGGGGGGCTCCACTTGCCTTGGGGGGCAAGGAACCCCCCTTGGCCGCCGCCCCCTTGCAGATTGGATCTGCAGGGGGTCCTGGCGCCCCCTGCCCCCCTATATATATGTGGGGGGGGGGAGAGGGCAGCCGCACCCAAGCCCTGGCGCCTCTCCCCCTCCCGTCACACCTCCATACTCCCAACGCAGGGCGCCCGGCGAAGCCCTGCTGCGATCTCCACTGCATCCGTCATCACGCCGTCGTGCTGCCGGATCTCTGACGACTTCTCCTCCCCCCTTGCTGGATCAAGAAGGAGGTGACATTGCTGCACCGTACGTGTGTTGAACGCAAAGGTGCCGTCCGTTCGGCGCTAGATCATCGGTGACGAAGAACGTGAAGAGTTCGACTACTTCATCCACACTTCGTTGAAAGCTTCGGCACGCGATCTACATAACGGTATGTAGATGCACTCTTACTTGCTCGTTGCTAGATGTATCCATAGTTGGATCTTGGTGAAGACGTAGAATTTTTTTGAATTATGCTGCGTTCCCGAACAGTGGTATCAGAGCCAGGTTTTATGCGTAGCATCTTGCACGAGTAGAACACAAAGCAGTTGTGGGCGTATGATCTTGTTCAACTTTCTTACCGTTACTAGTCAATCTTGATTCGGCGGTATTGTGGGATGAAGCGGCCCGGACCGACCTTACACGTACGCTTACGTGAGACTGGTTCCACCGACAGACATGCACTAGATGCATAAGGTGGCTGGCGGGTGTCTGTCTCTCCTACTTTAGTCGGATCGGATTCGATGAAAAGGGTCCTTGTGAAGGGTAAATAGAAGTTGACAAATCACGTTGTGGTTTTGGCGTAGGTAAGAAACGTTCTTGGTAGAAATCCTATAGAAGCCACGTAAAACTTGCAACAACAATTAGAGGACGTCTAACTTGTTTTTGCAGCATGTGTTTTGTGACGTGGTATGGCCAAGAACGAAGATGTGATGTATGATATATGTGATGTATGAGATTGATCATGTTTTTGTAATAGGGAATCACGACTTGCATGTCGATGAACTTGACAACCGGCAGGAGCCATAGGAGTTGTCTTTATTATTGTATGACCTGCGTGTCACTGAATAACGCCATGTAATTACTTTACTTCATTGCTAAACGTTAGCTATAGTAGTAGAAGTAATAGTTGGCGTGACGACTTCTTCAAGACACGATGATGGAGTTCATGATTATGAAGATCATGGTGTCGAGCCGGTGACAAGATGATCATGGTGCCCCGAAGATGGAGATCCAAGGAGCAAGATGATATTGGCCATATCATGTCACTTTAATTGATTGCATGTGATGTTTATCATGTTTATGCATCTTGTTTACTTAGAACGACGGTAGTAAATAAGATGATCTCTCACTAAAATTTCAAGTATTGTGTTTCCCCTAACTGTGCACCGTTGCTAAAGCTCGTTGCTCCGAAGCACCACGTGATGATCGGGTGTGATAGGTTCTAACGTTCGCATACAACGAGTGTAAGACAGATTTACACACGCGATACACTTAGGGTTCACTTGACGAGCCTAGCATGTACAGACATGGCCTCGGAACACGGAAGACCGAAAGGTCGAACACGAGTCGTATAGAAGATACGATCAACATGAAGATGTTCACCGTTGATGACTAGTCCGTCTCACGTGATGATCGGACACGGACTACTCGATTCGGATCGTGTATCACTTAGATGACTAGAGAGATGTCATACTTAGTGGGAGTTCATTATAATTTGATTAAAGATGAACTTAACTATCATGAACTTAGTCTAAATTCTTTACAATATCCCTTGTAGATCAAATGGCCCACGCTCCAGTTTCCCTCAACTTCAACGCGTTCCTAGAGAAAACCAAGCTGAAAGACGATGGTAGCAACTATACGGACTGGGTCCGTAACCTGAGGATTATCCTCATAGCTGCCAAGAGATCATATGTCCTAGAAGCACCGCTAGGTGATGCACCTGCTCCCGATGCGGCCCAAGACGTTTTGAACGTCTGGCAGTCGCGTAGTGATGATTACTCCCTGGTTCAGTGCGGCATGCTTTACAGTTTAGAATCGGGGCTCCAAAAACGTTTTGAGCACCACGGAGCATATGAGATGTTCGAAGAGCTGAAAATGGTTTTCCAAGCTCATGCCCGAGTCGAGAGATATGATGTCTCCGACGCATTCTACAGCTGTAAGATGGAGGAGAACAGTTCTGTCAGTGAGCACATCCTCAAGATTTCAGGATTGCACAACCGCTTGTCTCAGCTGGGAATGAATCTCCCAGATGAAGCGGTCGTTGACAGAATCCTCCAGTCACTCCCACCAAGCTTCAAGAGCTTCGTGTTGAACTTCAATATGCAGGGGATGGAGAAGTCCATTCCCGAGGTGTATTCGATGCTGAAATCAGCGGAGGTAGACATCAAGAAAGAACATCAAGTGTTGATGGTCAATAAAACCACTAAGTTCAAGAAAGGCAAGGGTAAGAAGAACTTCAAGAAGGACGGCAAAGGAGTTGCCGCGCCCGGTAAGCCAGTTGCCGGGAAGAAGCCAAAGTATGGACCCAAGCCTGAGACAGAGTGCTTTTATTGCAAGGGAACGGGTCACTGGAAGCGGAACTGCCCCAAATATTTAGCAGACAAGAAGGCCGGCAACGTCAAAGGTATATATGATATACATGTTATAGATGTGTACCTTACCAGCACTCGTAGTAGCTCCTGGGTATTCGATACCGGTGCAGTTGCTCATATTTGTAACTCAAAACAGGAGCTGCGGAATAAACGGAGACTGGCAAAGGATGAGGTGACGATGCGCGTCGGGAATGGTTCCAAGGTCGATGTGATCGCCGTCGGCACGCTGCCTCTACATCTACCCTCGGGATTAGTTTTAAACCTCAATAATTGTTATTTAGTACCAGCTTTGAGCATGAACATTGTTTTTGGATCTCGTCTTATGCGAGATGGATATTCTTTCAAATCGGAGAATAATGGTTGTTCTATTTATTTGAGAGATATGTTTTATGGTCATGCCCCGCTGGTCAATGGTTTATTTTTGATGAATCTCGAACGTAGTGATACACATATTCATAGTGTAGATGCCAAAAGATGTAAAGTTGATAATGATAGTCCCACATACTTGTGGCATTGCCGCCTTGGTCATATTGGTGTCAAACGTATGAAGAAGCTCCATTCAGATGGACTTCTAGAGTCTCTTGATTATGAATCATTTGACACGTGCGAACCATGCCTCTTGGGCAAGATGACCAAGACTCCGTTCTCCGGAACAATGGAGCGAGCAACCAACTTGTTGGAAATCATACATACCGATGTGTGTGGTCCAATGAGTGTTGAAGCTCGCGGAGGCTACCGTTATGTTCTCACCCTCACAGATGACTTGAGTAGATATGGGTATATCTATTTGATGAAACACAAGTCTGAGACCTTTGAAAAGTTCAAGGAATTTCAGAATGAGGTTGAGAATCAACGTGATAGAAAAATAAAGTTCTTACGATCAGATCGTGGGGGTGAATATTTAAGTCATGAATTTGGCACACACCTTAGGAGCTGTGGAATTGTTTCACAATTGACACCGCCCGGAACACCTCAACGTAACGGTGTGTCCGAACGTCGAAATCGTACTCTGTTGGACGTGGTGCGATCTATGATGTCCCTTACCGATTTACCGCTATCTTTTTAGGGTTATGCTTTAGAGACTGCCGCATTCACTTTAAATAGGGCTCCGTCGAAATCCGTTGAGACGACTCCATATGAACTTTGGTTTGGCAAGAAACCGAAGCTGTCGTTTCTGAAAGTTTGGGGTTGCGATGCTTATGTCAAGAAACTTCAACCTGAAAAGCTCGAACCCAAATCGGAAAAATGCGTCTTCATAGGATACCCAAAGGAAACAATTGGGTACACCTTCTACCACAGATCCGAAGGCAAAGTCTTTGTTGCCAAGAATGGATGCTTTCTGGAGAAAGAGTTTCTCTCGAAAGAAGTGAGTGGGAGGAAAGTAGAACTTGATGAGGTGACAGTCACCCCTCCTGTACAGGAAAGTAGCGCAGCGCAGGAAACTGTTCCTGAGGTGCCTGCACCGACAAGGGAGGAAGTTAATGATAATGATCATGAAGAAACAGAACAAGTTACTACTGAACTTTGAAGGTCCACAAGGGCACGTTCCGCACCAGAGTGGTATGGCAACCTTGTCCTAGAAATCATGTTGTTAGACAACGGTGAACCTTCGAACTATGAAGAAGCGATGGCGGGCCCAGATTCCAATAAATGGCTTGGAGCCATGAAATCCGAGATAGAATCCATGTATGAAAACAAAGTATGGACTTTGGTGGACTTGCCTGATGATAGGCACGCCATAGAAAATAAATGGATATTTAAGAAGAAGACAAACGCGGATGGTAATGTGACCATCTATAAGGCTCGGCTTGTCGCTAAGGGTTATCGACAATTTCAAGGGATTGACTACGACGAGACTTTCTCTCCCGTAGCGATGCTGAAGTCAGTCAGAATCATGTTAGCTATTGCCGCATTCTATGATTATGAGATATGGCAAATGGACGTCAAAACAGCATTCCTTAACGGCTTCCTCAAGGAAGAGTTGTATATGATGCAACCGGAAGGTTTTGTCGATCCAGAGAACGCTAACAAGGTATGCAAGCTCCAGCGCTCGATCTACGGGCTGGTGCAAGCATCTCGGAGTTGGAATATTCGCTTTGATGGGGTGATCAAAGCGTCTGGCTTTATACAGACTTATGGAGAAGCCTGTATTTACAAGAAAGTGAGTGGGAGCTCTGTAGCATTTCTCATATTATATGTGGATGACATATTACTGATGGGAAATGATATAGAATTCTTGGAAAATGTAAAGGCCTACTTGAATAAAAGTTTTTCAATGAAGGACCTTGGAGAAGCTGCTTACATATTAGGCATCAAAATCTATAGAGATAGATCGAGACGCCTCATTGGTCTTTCACAAAGTACATACCTTGACAAAATATTGAAGAAGTTCAATATGGATCAGTCAAAGAAAGGATTCTTGCCTGTTTTGCAAGGTATGAGATTGAGCAAAGCTCAGTCGCCGACCACGGCAGAAGATAGAGAAAAAATGAGTGTCATTCCCTATGCCTCAGCCATATGTTCTATCATGTATGCCATGCTGTGTACCAGACCTGATGTGAACCTTGCCATAAGTTTGGTAGGGAGGTACCAAAGTGATCCCGGTATGGAACACTGGACAGCGGTCAAGAACATCCTGAAGTACCTGAAAAGGACTAAGGATATGTTTCTCGTTTATGGAGGTGACGAAGAGCTCGTCGTAAAGGGTTACGTCGATGCTAGCTTCGACACATATCTGGATGACTCTAAGTCACAAACCGGATACGTGTATATTTTGAATGGAGGGGCAGTCAGCTGGTGCAGTTGCAAGCAAAGCGTGGTGGCAGCATCTACATGTGAAGCGGAGTACATAGCTGCTTCTGAAGCAGCGCAGGAAGGAGTCTGGATGAAGGAGTTCATCACCGACCTAGGAGTCATTCCAAGTGCGTCAAGCCCGATGACTCTCTTCTGTGACAACACTGGTGCTATTGCTATTACCAAGGAGCCCAGGTTTCACAAGAAGACCAAGCACAGCAAGCGCCGTCTCAACTCCATCCGGAATTATGTTCAGGATGGAGACATAGATATTTGTAAAGTGCATACGGATCTGAATGTAGCAGACCTGTTGACTAAACCTCTTTCACGAGCAAAACATGATCAACACCAGAACTCTATGGGTGTTCGATTCATCACAATGTAACTAGATTATTGACTCTAGTGCAAGTGGGAGACTATTGGAGATATGCCCTAGAGGCAATAATAAAAGCATTATTATTATATCTCCTTGTTCATGATAATTGTCTGTTATTCATGCTTGAATTGTATTGTACGGAAACAACGATACATGTGTGAATACACATACCACAATAAGTCCCTGGTAAGCCTCTAGTTACCAGCTCGTTGATCAACAGATGGTCACGGTTTCCTGACCATGGACATGAGATGTCAGTGATAACGGGATCACATCATTAGGAGAATGATGTGATGGACAAGACCCAAACTTGAGCATAACACGAGATCGTATAGTTCGTAATGCATAAGCTTTTCGGTGTCAAGTATTTATTCCTTAGACCATGAGGTTGTACAACTCCCGGATACCGTAGGAGTACTTTGGGTGTGCCAACCGTCACAACGTAACTGGGTGGCTATAAAGGTACACATCGGGTATCTCCGAAAGTGTCTGTTGAGTTGGTACGAACCGAGACTGGGATGTTGTCACTCCGTATGACGGAGAGGTACCTCTGGGCCCACTCGGTAATACATCATCATAATGAGCTCAATGTGACTAAGTAGTTAATCACGGGATGATGGATTACGGATCGAGTAAAGAGACTTGCCATAACGAGATTGTACAAGGTATCGGGAATACCGACGATCGCATCTCGGGCAAGTACCGTACCGATGGACAAAGGGAATAACATACGGGATTGAGTGAATCCTTGACACGGTGGTTCATCCGATGAAGATCATCGAGGAACACGTGGGAACCAACATGGGTATCCAGATCCCGCTGTTGGTTATTGACCGGAGAGTGGTCTCGGTCATGTCTACGTGTCTCCCGAACCCGTAGGGTCTACACACTTAAGGTTCGGTAACGCTAGGGTCGTAGAGATAAATGCACGTGGAAACCCGAAAGTTGTTCGGAGTCCCGGATGAGATCCCGGACGTCACGAGGAGTTCCGGAATGGTCCGGAGGTAAAGATTGATATATAGGAAGTCCAGTTTCGGCCAACGGGTGATCTCCGGGGGTCATCGGGAGCGTCCCGGGACCACCGGAGGGGCCCCGAGGGTCCACCGGGTGGGGCCACCCATCCCGGTGGGGCCCCTAGGCCGCAAGGGGAAGTGTCCAGCCCTCAGGGCTGGCGCACCACAAGGGGGCCCACCTCCCCATGCGCATAGGGTTAAAACCCTAAGGGGGAGGGGGGCTCCACTTGCCTTGGGGGGCAAGGAACCCCCCTTGGCCGCCCCCCCTTGCAGATTGGATTTGCAGGGGGTCCTGGCGCCCCCCTGGCCCCCTATATATATGTGGGGG
>LR738714.1:445648541-445696291 GCA_902687465.1 Secale cereale
GCCCTGGCGCCTCTCCCCCTCCCGTCACACCTCCATACTCCCAACGCAGGGCGCCCGGCGAAGCCCTGCTGCGATCTCCACTGCATCCGTCATCACGCCGTCGTGCTGCCGGATCTCTGACGACTTCTCCTCCCCCCTTGCTGGATCAAGAAGGAGGTGACGTTGCTGCACCGTACGTGTGTTGAACGCGGAGGTGCCGTCCGTTCGGCGCTAGATCATCGGTGACGAAGAACGTGAAGAGTTCGACTACTTCATCCACACTTCGTTGAAAGCTTCCGCACGCGATCTACATAACGGTATGTAGATGCACTCTTACTTGCTCGTTGATAGATGTATCCATAGTTGGATCTTGGTGAAGACGTAGAATTTTTTTGAATTATGCTGCGTTCCCGAACAGGATAAGCCCGTCGACGAACTTCGTAAACGCTGGCGCCAGAAACGCCGCTCACGATCGCATCGAGGAAAGGAAAGTAACACCGGCACCGGAGACAATGAAGATCCGGAGGAAGCCGATGACCCCGTAGCCAGCGGTGGAGCAGGACGAGCGGGAAGATGGTGAACACAACCCCGAACAACTCGCCGGTCACAATGATTTCGAAGACAGTAATTATCTACCTGTCTCCAAAGAGGATGTCAGCCTGGGAGACGAGGAATTCATAGTCCCAGAGGAACCCCTCGAATAAAAAGGATTTCAGCAACATCTTATTTCCACATCAAGGAGCTTGAAAAAACAGCAACAACGGCTTAAAGCTGAACATGATACACTCAATGAGAGATGGAATGAAGTGCTAGACGACGAGGAGATATACGCCCGCGAGCGTCAAACAAAGAGCTATCCAAAGCGCAAGTTGCTACCACAATTCGATGACGAGGCCCCTGCGCCAATTCCGTCGAGGCATGACCATGCCGATGAACCGGACCGACCACCCCATGGACGGGACAAAGCGACCAGCAATGCCGTACACCAACCCGCGCCTCCCCACCATAAAGCAAAGTATACAGTGGCTCAGGGCCACAAGTAAGATTTACGTCAAGACCTGAATAGAAAAGCCGGTCAGGCCAGATCAATCTACGGATCAAGAGAACGTGCTCCCACGCGGGAGGGCGACTATCAAGCCAAGCACACTGGGTACAATCAAGTTCAGAACCAACACTGAACACAGATATCGTCTGAATTAAGCCACGGTGTTGCGTGATACAGGGGCGCTGCACCTCTATGCTTCACTAATGAGGTGATGGATCATCAATTTCCAGAAGGCTTTAAACCCGTGAACATCGAGGCATATGATGGAACGATGGACCCCGCTGTGTGGATAGAAGACTTTATTCTTCACATCCACATGGCTCGTGGAGATGACCTCCACGCCATCAAATACTCACCTCTCAAGCTGAAAGGGCCAGCTCGGCACTGGTTGAACAGCCTCCCAGAGAACTCCATTGGAAGCTGGGAACATCTAGATGATGCTTTTCAGGCTAACTTTCAGGGGACTTATGTCCGTCCCCCGGATGCTGATGATCTAAGTCACTTAATCCAGCAACCAGGGGAGTCAACCCGCAAGCTTTGGAACCGGTTCCTAACTAAAAAGAACCAAACTGTCGACTGCCTGGAGCCGAGGCCTTAGCGGCATTCAAACACAGTGTCCGGGACGAGTGGATGGCAAGACACCTCAGCCAAGAGAAGCCGAAGACAATGGCAGCCCTTACTACACTCATGACCCGCTTTTGCACGGGCGAAGACAACTGGCTAGCACGCAGAAGCAATAGCACCAGCGACCCTGGCACTTCCGAAGTTAGAGACGGAAATGGCAAGCCACGACACAATAAGAACAAGCGTCGAAACAATACTGGAGAAACAAATGATACAACAGTAAATGCCGGATTCAGTGGCTCCAGGCCCGGTCAACGGAAGAAGCCATTCAAAGGCAATAGAGACAGTCCATCTAGCTTGGACAAAATACTAGAAAGGCCTTGCGAGATTCATGGCACCCCTGACAAACCTTGTCGGTGTCCTTGGAATGGGGTACCCCGACTTGCCTGCCTGCGGCCCATGACGTGGCTCCATCGACGGCCTGGTACAGCCTAGCTTTAGCAACCACAACTCGAGACTCTCGCGAGGATCCAAGCCTCGCGAGGCGGATGACAACAAGACCTCCCTGGGGGAAGCCTCTCTAGGCTGGCTCCCGAGGAGCAGAGATATATATGCAAGGTGCATCTTGCGAGGTTCACGTGATGTGAGCCATGACGACCAAGGCCAGGCGGGCGCCAACGGGTGCAGTGTACCGATTTCCCCTTTGGTTCCAAGGAGGCAAGCGCAGGCGTGGAGTCCCGAGGAATCAAACAAAGATTTTCATATCGATGCAACAAGACCAAGGACCGCCAGGACGGCAGGACGAAGGTCACCGTGGAGCTCGGCGTGGTGTCACCACCAGAGCCTTTGGTAGGAGAAGACCGCTTTTGTCAGGATAGCTTGTACTAGTTGTTCCCTTTCAAATTTGGCCGTTCTCGTATCCCTTCCCGCCTACATTTGGGAAGAGGACCAAGGCCACTATAAATAGGACCTAGCCACCACCATAGAGAAGAGGGGGGAACACCACAACAGAGCATTCCACCACAACGAGGAGCGGATCACCCAGATCATCCTCACCCTCACCTGCTCGTCGAGCCCAATAACACCTCACCTACTGAGGATGTTCATCCACTATACTAATTCATCCTCAGCCCCACGAGGCAATCCACCACACACACTGGAGTAGGGTATTACACCGCAAAGTGGCACGAACCAGTATAAACCTCCGTGTCTCTTGTTCCTTGAGTTCATCGAGCTAGGCCGTGGGATCATACGGCGAGCGCGCTGGGGAGAGAGTGTTCTTCATGCGCACCCCATAGTTTGAATCTCTCTAGGGTCTCCGGAGCCCGAAATCCGACATTTGGCGCGCCAGGTAGGGGTGCGCCAAAGTTCCGCCTCTCCGTGTGCCTCACTCTCCGTCCACCAGGCTCCCATGGCTGGCGCCGCCTCTCTGACTGGCTCGGTGGGTGCGCGCGGTGGCGCCGCGGACCACCGAGCTTTCACCCCCGCCTTGCGACGGGTGCGGTGGCCATCGAAGTTTAGGCCGGAGAGGCCGCCTCTGTGACACCCCGCGACCAGTGCGCGAGGTGTCAGCCAGATATTCGTCGTCGTTGCCATGTCATCTGCTTGCGTGTTGCATCTTGCCATGTCATCATGTGTGTTGCATCAGCATGTTTTCAAAACTTGCATCTGCCCGAGTCCCCTCGTCCTTTCCGTTGTCCGTTCTGGGCCCAGACACACTTGCACACGCCCGCGGCGCCTCCGGTTATTTATTTTATGAGTGGCCGGAAAATGTTCTCGGAATGGGTTGAAACTTGGCGTGTGGTCTTATTATAGCATAGGTAGACCGCATTCGGAGTTCGTTTGATAGCCCAACGGTCAACCATGTTAACCGCCGGAAGCCTCTTTCTCTTTTGGCCCAGTACTCTTCTCCAACAGCGCACAAGCCCATCCTAACCCCCTCCATGCTCTTGGCCGTTCGATCACGATCGCGTGGCCGCGAACCGCTCCTTATTTGGACACTCCTAGATCCCTCTACCTATAAATATGTGTCTCCCCCGTATTTTTCTCGTAGATCAAACCCTAGCCTTCCTCCTCGCGTAGCCGGACGCGTCCGTCCGCGCCGGACATGTCCGGCTGGACACGTCGCTCCGCCCAATCAGGTCGTGCCACGTCACCTCGCCGCCGCTCTTCTCCAATGAGGGCGCGCCACCTGTCCCGCGCCGGCCTCCTCTCGCCTCCCCGCCGCCGCGGCCCGCGGAGCCCATCGCGGGCCCGCGCGGGCCCGTCCGCCGCCGCCGCCAGCCGCAGGTGCCCGCGCGCGTCTGCCTCCGCCCCGACGCCCGGCCTCGTCCTCCTCCAGTCCGCCGCCGTGCCTCGCCGCTCCGGCCACCGGAGCATCGCCGGAGTTGGGCCGTCCCCGCCGCCATCTCCACCACCTCCGCCGGATCGATCTCCTGCCGGGGATCTGCCCATTCCGGCTGCTAGAAGGGCTCGCCGCTGGCGCCCCTCGTCGTAGCCGTCGGCCCCACCGATCCAGGCGGGATCGGGAGCACGAGCGCTCCGCTCGGGCCTCCTCGCCCGCCTCCGCACGTGGGCCGGCCCAGCCCGGCCTGCCTCGCTCGCCTGGGCCGGCCTCGGCCTCGCCCCGCCACCGACGTGGGCTGGCCTCACCCGTCGAGCCGGCCTAGTTCCTCCAGCATCCCCGCCGGGCCGCATGGGCCTCGGCCCAGCTGGCCTCCCGAGCGGCCAGATCCAGCTGGCCCGCTTCGTCCTCCTCCACAGATGGGCTAGGCCCATGGTGAGAACCCTCCTAGCTCCCGCCCAGTGCACCACATAGCTATCTTACGCTCACTTTATGTTCTATGAAAATGGCTAAGTCCCTGTTATCTGTTAATAATGTTGCATGATCATGTGGCTGTAACTTTTTGTGTGGTGGTCCAAATTGAGTGAATGATATGTCAAAATGATCGTGGTGATATGGTCTTCATTTTGTTCCATTGTGGCATGCTTGTTTAAGTTCATCTTGATGCCCTAATCTCTGTTGCAAGAGTGCTACTTGTTTAAAACTCCTGTTAACTATAATTTTGTTGCATACTTGTGATGCTTGTAACTTGGTGCATGTTTATCCAAATGGAGCATATGACATGTCAAAATGTTCATTGTGAAGTGTTCTACATGATGGTTGCTGTAGCATTCATGTTAGGTGCCATATTGCCATGTTAATCTCTGTTGCAAAAGTGCATGTGGCTGTTAAGTGATGAAACTTGTTATGAGATGCTGATTTCACTTGCTCATTGCTATTGGTGTGTTTGTCTTCATGCCACATGTCTATATGTTTTAGAAGCACAATCATATGGTCTTTGCTGTGGTGCTATCCACTTTCCATGATATGCCTTTAGGTGACTTAAACAAGCTTGTAAACATGCCATGTCAATGTTACTATTTTATACTTAGTGAAAAAACTGCTAAGTCTGGAATCTGTTTAACCTGATGCTATGTTTGCTTGATGCCCCACTCAAATCCATGCTTGTTTTGGAGTGTCCAATGATCATGTCTTGTTGTCCATGTTATTGTCTATCCATTCATGCCCTTACTTGCACATATTTCCTGCTATATCTTATTTATTTCTTGCTCTCAAGTTGCTATAAATTTAACTTGTCAGACTTTTATCAGCATGTTCAATTTGGTGAAGCTTGTTGTTATTGATCCATGCCTCCTATGGAGTTGCTCCAATGGAGTTGTTTGATGTATGATATGTCTACTACATGTCCATGATCTTTATATACTTAGTAGAGTTGTTATGCTTGTTGATTTGTGCCTCTGAAGGCAGCATCGTGATGATGTTTTTGCCTTCCCAGATTTTGACTAAGTCTGGATAATTTTATTGCAACTTGCCATGCTTGGTTAATTGTGTTCCAGCAAGATTTTGGGTGTGTTATAAGTTCATGCTTGTTAACTAACATGTCTACTTCACATCCATGCTTCTTTTTATCATGTTTGAGTGCTGTAGCATATATATACCTTGCTCCAAAGTTGCTATGTGGCTGTTAACTCCAGCTTTGCATTGTAACTTGTTTTGCTCGTATCTTTTAGCCCGTTGCTCAGTTTTGAGCGTGTCTTATATGAAACTTGTGTGATTTTGCATGTAGAAGCATAATATCATATTGTTTTCATCTTTGCAGTGTGTTTACTTGATGTTTGGGTGCATCTTGCACCGTTGCCTTGTTTGTCTTGTTTTGCTCATATCTTCTAGGCCGTAGCTCCGAATTAAATAAATTTTATATGAAACTTGACTAGAATTTCGTGTAGATCATCATGGTGCATGTTAACTTGCTGTTTAACAACTTTAACTTAAGGTTTGTTCAGATCTGGACTAATTTCAAATTATGCATATGAGGACTAACCGGATTTGTTATAAGTTGATTCCGGCCTCATTTAAACTTGTTGGCTTGTGTTGTTCTTGTGTGCTTCATCCCTTGCCATTTGTTGCATCATATAGACTTGTCTTGCATCATAATTGGTTGAGCATCTTATCATGTTCTCGTGCTGTGTGTTTACCGTGTTGTGTGCTTTCTTCTCGCTAGTTCTTTTCCGTTGCGATCGTGAGGATTCGTTCGTCTTCCCGTGGTTCTTCTTCGAGGCTTCTTCTTTGTCTTCTTCATGGACCCGTTCTTCTTCCTTGCGGGATCTCAGGCAAGATGACCATAACCTTGGATACCTTTACTACCATTGCCATGCTTAGTTGTGTCGATGCTATCGTTACATGTCGCGCTACCCATCTTTTATTGTCAGCCTCTCCTTGTTGGCATGAAACCTCTAACCTTTGACACCTCTCCCAGCAAACCGTTGTTTGGCTATGTTACCCGCTTGCTCAGCCCCTCTTATAGCGTTGTTAGTTGCAGGTGAAGATGAAGTTTGATCCATGTCGGATCTTGTTGTTGGAATATCACAATATCTATTATTATTATTAACACACCTATATACTTGGCAATGGGTGGAAGGCTTGGCCTTTTGCTCGGTGTTTTGTTCCACTCATGCCACCTTAAGAGCCGATAAACCGACATTATGTTCCTTGATTTTGCGTTCCTTACATGGTTGGGTATATGGGGACCCCTTGACACTTCGTCTTTGAATAAAACTCCTCCAGCAAGGCCCAACATTGGTTTTAATTTGCCTCATAAGAACAACTTAATTAATTAATTAAATTGCATAGGGGATCGCATCCCCCGGGATTCTTCTACATAGCAGGGGGGCCAGTGCTGATGGTGTTGGTCCCAAATGGAGCAGCTTGCGGCGCTGCCCCTTGGAAACTTGGGGTATCTGGTCGCTGTAACCATAGCTCATCCGGACGTGGCCTGAGACGAGATACGCGCGGCTGCTATCAGGGTGTCGGCACGCCGGGAGGTCTTGTTGGACTTGTTTTACCATTGTCGAAATGTCTTGTGCACCGGGAATTCCGAGTCTGATCGGGCCTTCCCTAAGATAAGGGGTAATATTATTATTACTTCTGCTGATCATGAGAGCTTGTGATGGGCTAAGTTGGGACACCCCTGCAGGGTTATGATCTTTCGAAAGCTGTGCCCGTGGTTATGTGGCAGATTGGAATTTGTTAATGTCCGGTTGTAGAAAACTTGACAGAGGATCCAAAGTAAAACACACAACTGTGTGAGTAACCGTGACTGTCTCTTTTCACTTTGAGAAGAGAACACGGTGGGGTTATGTTTGACTCGTAGGTAGTTCAGGATCTTTAGCGATCATTACTAGTTCGCGACCGTTTGCGTAGATGCTCATCTTATTCTTGTACTCGTAAGTTAGCCACCATATATATTGCTTAGCCGCTGCTGCAACCTCACCACTTTACCTCTTCCTACCCATTAAGCTTTGCTAGTCTTGTTACCCATGGTTATGGGATTGCTGAGTCCTCGTGGCTCATAGTTATTACAACAACAGTTGCAGGTGCAAGTTTCCGATGACTTGACGCGAGAGCGATGTCCTTTTGTTGGAGTTCTTTCTTCTTCTTCTTCTTCAGTCTTGGGTTAGGTTCCGGGTCGGCAGCCTGGGATAGCAGATGGATGTCATTGTGCTTTTCATGTTTGCATCCGTAGTCGGATGCTTTGTATTGATGTTGTTGTATTCATGTGACTTGTATGAATTGTTGTATCCCCCATGTATGTAATGGAACGATGTAATGATATCCATCTTGCTAAGCGCCCGAAATGCGGTTATGCCCCAATCACGTAAGTGTCACGTGATCGGGATAGAATCGCATCTTGGGCCTGACAGCCTCGCTATGACGGCGCAGCAGACCTGGCTGGTTTCCTCCGGGACTACGAGGAGGCCGTTTGGGCAGCCGGCGGCGACAACAAGGTCATGGCCAACTGGTTCCCCATGGCCCTCACCGGCGTACCACGCGCCTGGTTTCTCAACCTGCCAGAGTTGTCTCTGGCCTCCTAGGAGGAGCTGCGCGGCATCTTCACCATGCACTTCGCGGCATCGGCGCCCCACGCCATCACAGCCCTCCTCAGTGGCTCTCATGCACCGCCCTCGGATCGCCATGTCAAGCAGTTCTTCCGCCAAGTGGGCACCGCCCGAGTCTCGCAGGGAGTCCCTCCAGTATGGGCGGCACCAGAGGCCGACCTCACCTTCGACTCAAGAGACCACCCGACGACCATCGTAGGTGCAGGTGCACTCCCGATGCTCTGCACCCCCACCATCTGCAATGTGGCGGTAACCAAGACCCCCGTCGACAGCGGGGCCGGGCTCAACGTGCTCTCCGCGGAAGCCTTCGGCTTGCTCCATGTGTCGCACGAGCGACTCCGCCCTACCAGGCCGTTCTCCGGGGTCGTCGACGGCTCCACCAGCCCCCTGGGGTAGATCAGCCGCCCCGTCACCTTCGACACCCGCGACAACTACCACACCGAGCTTATCGACTTCTGTTGGATTTCGGGTTCCACAAACCCTTGAAAGGTTCGAACTCTGGGGTGCGCGCGAAGAACACTCTCTCCCCAGCGCGCTCGCCCTACGATTCCACAGCCTAGCTCGAAGAACTCAAAGAACAAAGGACACAGAGGATTATACTGGTTCGGGCCACCTTGTGGTGTAATACCATACTCCAGTGTGTGTGGTGGATTGCCTCGTGGGCCTGAGGATGAACTAGTACAAAGGGTGAACAGCCTCCGGAGGAGAGGTGTTCTTGGGCTCGAATGATCTTATGGTGTGTGTTGGGTGGAATGGGACCGATCCGTTCTAAGGTTGGATCAGCTCAAGATGGATTTCCCTCTATGGTGGTGGCTTGGTCCTACTTATAGCGGCCTTGGTCCTCTTCCCAAATATCTGCGGGAAGGGATCCCACAACGGCCAAATTTGAAGGGAAACAACTAGTACAAGTTATCCTGACAAAAGTGGTCTTCGCGTGCCAAAGGCTCTGGTGGTGACGCCGTGCAGGGCTCCACGATAACCTCCATTCTGCCGCCCTGACGGTCCTTGGTCCTGTTGCACCGATATGGAAACCTTTGACTGATTCCTCGAGACTCCGCACATGCGCTTGCTCCCTTAGCACCAAAGGGAAAACTGGTACATTGCGCCCGCTGGCGCCCGCCTGGACTTGGACGTCATGGCTCACGTCACGAGAACCTCGCGAGGTGCACCTTGCATAGATATGTCTGCTCCTCGGGAGCCAGCCTAGGGAGACTGCCCCCAGGGAGGTCGTGCTGTCGCCCGCCTCGCGAGGCTTGGCCCCTCGCGAGGGTCTTGAATTGCGGTCGCTGAAGTTGGGCCGTACCATGACGCCGATGGAGCCATGCCACGGGTTGCAGGTAGGCAAGTCTGGGTACCCCCGTTCCTAGGACGCCGACAGTAGCCCCCGGGCCCAAGGCGCGCTCAAACTTGGCTTTGAGGCGAAGCCAAAGGGGCAAGGGCGAAGCGCCGCGGGCCCCAATCGCCAGTGGCCTTGGTCGATGCGTGGCGAATTGATTGGACGTGGGCGTCTTCGCTTCCGCACGCTGGGTCGGCAACTGCTCGACTTGACGAGACCCTGCTACATGCATAGAAAACCATCATTACACGAGATCGTGGAGGCCGGCGGTTGGACTTCTTCAGGCTATAAATGGGGAGAGGGTGAAGCCCCCATTGCTCATCTCCTTCTTCTTGTCGCCCTCCTCTTCTTCTTCTTCCTCCTTGCCGCGCCGGCTTACCGTGACGCCCATGACGTCAATAAGGAGATTCTTTGCTGCTAAAAAAGGAAAAACTCCCTGCAAGGAGCGAGAACCACTTCCGCCGAAGAAGAGGTTCAACCGCCCTCATGGCGCCGACTAGAGGCGGGAGGTGACGGGGCCTTGGTGCGAGCGGCCTTCTCCTAGCTACCCGTTGCCCTTGTACGCCCAAGAGCAAGGGGGTTGCGCCCCGCACCGCTTGCGCCGTTGTCGAGGTCGTCCAACTGGGGCCGCTTGGGCTGCCGGTCCCCGAACCCACGTCGAGGGATCCTCGCGCGAGTTCGTGGTGTGGACATCGATGCCACTATCTTCTTGCATCCGACTCCCGAGGTTCTTCGCTGAGCTGATGCCGACGAGGGGTCCTGCCGAGCTGTGGTTGCAGCACGCCGGGTGCTGCAGCCAGGTTTCGCAGGCGGAGGTTGAGGTCGCCCCCCCGGCCGGTGTCTTCATGACTCGAGGGTGTGGCAGAATCGCCCGCATGTGCCGTCCTGATGGGGCTTCCATCATCCACTTCGAGTTTGACAACCTCTCCACATTGTTCTTCAAGGTCTTCGACGGGGAAGGATGCCGCAAGGAGTGCTGCCCTGGTGGGATCCGCCAGGGCGGCACAGCGATGGACGCCGTGCCTGCTCTCGGCCCTGCCGACAGCTCTCCTAGCAGCAACGATGGCCCCTGGGAATCCAGCAGCTCTCCTGAGCCTGACGAGTCTCCAGAGACGAACGACGATAGCTACGCGCCCCAAGCTCTCGCCGCGCCCAGAGCGCGGCAGCTACACCAGCTCGCCGTTGATGGTGACCTGAGCGGGGTTGGAGACAGCCTCTCATGGACCACTATTGATGATGGCGTGGGCGGTGGTAGCCGTAGTTAGGGTCTCCTGGAATCTCCTTCTTTTGCTCCCTGCGAGGAATCAAAGCGAACCCCGTGGGGGCGTGTAAAGAACCTATAATGCTTTTGCTTTGATGCTTATTATCCTTGCTATGAAACCGTGTTTGCAAGTCTTGCTTCGGCAGTGTCCCCCCTTTTTATCCTTTCAGTAGCTTTGCGCTCTACGCCGTCGGGCCCCAGTCCCAAGGCAAGCTTTAGCCGTCGCTGGTATGCCAGGTCACGATGCCGTGGTCAAGGCCAGGAGGTGAGCGGCCCGAGGTCGTATAAGCGCTCCTGAGGTGCGATGCTCGGGAGGTCCCCCCTGTCGTGCAAGTAGCTTCGGGAGGCTAAAAAGGGAGGCGGCATTGCCGGAGCAGGACTACGAAAATCAAACTTGTCGAGTAGTGGCGTCCTGCCGATTGGATGCATGACTTATCTTGATGAACTTGAGGTGATTCTCCACGCGGTGTGCCTGGTCTTCTCCTGCGGCAGTGCGGTTGAGATTTTGCTATTTCCTTCCCGCTTGCTTTAGCGTTCTGCGTCAGCAGAGCCCGACCCCGCACATACCTCAGCCACCGCTGGCTCGTCCGGATCGCCAGGACGAGGCCATGGGTTGAGGGGCTGTTGGGGATCGTAGCAGAAAATCAAAAAATTTCCTACGCATCACCAAGATCTATATATGGAGTAATCTAGCAACGAGGGAGAGGGGAGTGCATCTACATACCCTTGTAGATCGCGATGCGGAAGCGTTGCAAGAACGCGGATGAAGGAGTCGTACTCGCTACGATTCAGATCACGGTTGATTCCGATCTAAGCGCCAAACAACGACGCCTCCGCGTTCAACACACGTGCAGCCCGATGACGTCTCCCACGCCTTGATCCAGCAAGGAGAGAGGGAGAGGTTGGGGAAGACTCCATCCAACAGCAGCACGACGGCGTGGTGGTGGTGGAGGAGCGCGGGACTCCAGCAGGGCTTCGCCAAGCACTGCGAGAGACGAGGAGGGAGAGAGGCTGCGCCAAGCGACAGAGGTCAAAACCGTGTTATGGGCAGCCCCAAAACTCACATATATATAGGGGGAAGGGAGGGGCTGCGCCCCCTTTACGGTTTCCCACCCCTAGGGGTGTGGCCACCCTAGATCCCATCTAGGGGTGGCGGCCAGAGGGGGAGAGGGAGAGGGGGGCGCACCAGATTGGGCCCTAGGGCCCATCTGCCCTAGGGTTTGCCCCCTTCCCCTCTTGGAGGTGCCTTGGGCCCTGGTGGGGGGGGGGCGCACCAGCCCACCTGGGGCTGGTCCCCTCCCACACTTGGCCCATGCAGCCCTCTGGGGCCACCGGCCCCAGCCGGTGGACCCCGGGGACCCTCCCGGTGGTCCCGGTACGCTACCGATAGCGCCCGAAACTTTTCCGGTGACCAAAACGGGACTTCCCATATATGAATCTTTACCTCCGGACCATTCCGGAACTCCTCGTGACGTTCGGGATCTCATCCGGGACTCCGAACAACATTCGGTAATGCGTACATACTTTCCCTATAACCCTAGCGTCATCGAACCTTAAGTGTGTAGACCCTACGGGCTCGGGAGTCATGCAGACATGGCCGAGACAACTCTCCGGTCAATAACCAACAGCGGGATCTGGATACCCATGTTGGCTCCCACATGCTCCACGATGATCTCATCGGATGAACCACGATGTCAAGGATTCAATCAATCCCGTATACAATTCCCTTTGTCTATCGGTACAGTACTTGCCCGAGATTCGATCGTCGGTATACCGATACCTCGTTCAATCTCGTTACCGGCAAGTCTCTTTACTCGTTCTATAACACATCATCCCGTGATCAACTCCTTGATCACATTGTGCACATTATGATGATGTCCTACCGAGTGGGCCCAGAGATACCTCTCCGTCATACGGAGTGACAAATCCCAGTCTCGATTCGTGCCAACCCAACAGACACTTTCGGAGATACCTGTAGTGCACCTTTATAGCCACCCAGTTACGTTGTGACGTTTGGTACACCCAAAGCATTCCTACGGTATCCGGGAGTTGCACAATCTCATGGTCTAAGGAAAAGATACTTGACATATAGAAAAGCTTTAGCATACGAACTACACGATCTGTGCTAGGCTTAGGATTGGGTCTTGTCCATCACATCATTCTCCTAATGATGTTATCCCGTTATCAACGACATCCAATGTCCATGGTCAGGAAACCGTAACCATCTATTGATCAACGATCTAGTCATCTAGAGGCTCACTAGGGACATGGTGTTTGTCTATGTATCCACACATGTATCTGAGTTTCCTATCAATACATTTCTAGCATGGATAATAAACAATTATCATGAACAAGGAAATATAATAATAACCAATTTATTATTGCCTCTAGGGCATATTTCCAACAGGGGCTACATGAACAGTCAGGCTCTTGAGTCGCGATGCTCATGATTCCCCCTTGACGTGCGAACAACCCTCGGGAAGGGAACGCTAGACTAGGCCTTGGTGTTCCGCGTCGGCAGGGCCTGACCCCGCGCATACCTCAGCCGCAACTAGTAGTCCGGATCGCTAGGACGACGCCAGGGGGTGAGGGGCTACGTGGCCAGTTAGGCCCCTGAAACGCGATGCTCAGGGGTCGCCCTTGATGTACGAACATGCCCTAGCACTCCGAGCCGGCCTTCCCTTCTCACGCTCTTCGAGGTGCTCTATGTCCTCGGGTCCCGACCCTCGAGCGGAGCTCAGCCGTCGCTGGTATGCCAGGTCGCAATGCCGTGGTCAATGCCAGGGGGTGAGGGCTGGAGAGTCAGTAGGAGTCCCAGAGATGCGATGCTCAGGAGCCCCCCTTTAATGCACAAGCGAATTACGCGAGATGGGAAAAACCAACAAGGCCGCCTGTTGCTAGGCTCCGGAGATTCTCGCGGGTTAGTCTGATGAAACAACACAATTTACAATCACGCCTACCATTGGGACACTGATCTTTCGCAGGAAGACGAAGGCACTGAGGACCTGGTGAGCTGACGTGCGCGAGGCGGGCCGCGAGTCAGAGCTGGATCTCTCAGATTTGTCAGCGTTGCAGGGATGGACCCGAGCACAAGCGCCGTGCCAACATGTGTAGCCCCCATTGCGGGATGAGCATGAGTTCGTTCGGCAGCGAGGGAGGCCAAAATAGGTGGTAAGTGAGCATGTGAAGATCATAAGACAATCCATAGGAGAATACGAGCTAATCCAGGTGATGCATAATGCGATACATGCCACAGGGATGGACCCGTGCGGCCTGGGGATGATGCAGCCCAAGGGGCGCCCCCAACAGAGTAATCTAAAGATGAAAAAAGGATACACGTCGCAGGGGCAAGCCCGTGCGACTTGGGGATGATGCAGCCCGAGGGGCCCCCCAACTGAACAAACCAAAACCAAGTCACCTGGCACCGATGCTGGAGTGATGTCGATGTAGCCGAAGATGCTCGCTGCAGATGTCGTTCATCACGAGCCGCCCGACTCTGGGGCCTCGCGAGGCTCCTGAGGTTCCAATAGCTCACAAAGAACCGACACCACTTATACCAGGATCTCTTGATGCCTGGTCTCGCGAGCCGCCATGACTTCCCGCATGTGGCGCTGCTGCAGGGCCGCCTGGTTTGGCAAGCCAAAGGGCATGCGAACGTAGCTGTGAGGAGGGCCCTCGCACCGGCCCACCTGAGATGGCCAGTAGAGTTCCTGAGACGCGATCCTGTTGAGTCTTGGGATGTTGAGGCAGATGCGCAGCCCGTCACTCGAGCCTGGGACAACAGCTGCACTTCGTGGCACAGGGCAGTGCTCGCCCCGCATCGCCCTTGGTACCTGCAAGTCTTCGATGGTCTGGTCGATGAACTCCTGAGCGCTTGGCGCCTTGCGCCTTATGGTCTCTTGAGGGTAACGCGCGGTGAAGCACGCCTATACATGGTGCCCGAGCGCCTCCTTGTGACATTGGCTACGTTGGAGGCCCTCCAGAGAAGAGCCCCCGAGTCCAGCCTAAGGGGGGCGTCGGACGCGCCTTCGTATGCGAGGGAGGGAGGCACCTCGTCCAAGGGTGCGGATCCTGAGGCATGACCGCTGGGTGCTGCATCTTCATGAGGCTCCAGGGCGATCAGTTGCTTCTTCTTCTTCGGGATAGCTTCAGGGGGGTAGACGGTGTTTTCGTTGTTTGGGTCCTCGACTGCCGTAGCCTGGTAAGCGCGCTCGAGGGAGCACACTGCATCCTTTTCTTCGCAAGCAATGGTGATGATGTCACGGCTCCCCGACATCTTGAGGACATTGTAACCATGGTGAGTCACTGCCATGAACTTGGCCAGCGTTGGATACCCAAGAATGGCGTTGTATGGGAGACGGATGTGAGCGACATTGAAGTCGATGAGCTCGGTGTGGTAGTTGTCACGGGTGCCGAAGGTAACGGGGAGCCGGATCTGCTCGATTGGGGTGGTGGAGCCGTCGGTCATTCCTGAGAAAGGCCTGGTGGGGTGCAGTTGGTCGTACGACACTTGGAGACGGTCAATTGTGTCGACAGAGAGAACGTTGAGCCCTGCACCGCCATCGGTGAGGGTCTTGGTGACTTGGACGTTGCTGATGACGGGTGATCAAAGCATTGGGAGGGCGCCGGCGGTCACCACACACTTGAGCTGGTCAGCTGAGCAGAAGGTGATGGCGCGCTTGGACCACTTGAGCGGCCGTGTGGCTTCTGTCCTGGGAAGAGCTGTGTTTACTTCTCGGGCGAACTGCCTGAAGATGCGCTGAGAGTCTGGAGCATGCGCACCGCCCAAGATGCAGGCGATGGTGCGAGGCTCCTGGAAGTCCCCCAGCCCCCTCATCTTGGTCGTCATTCCTCCTTGGCAGCGGCAGCGGAGGGAGGCCAGCCTTGCCCCGAGGACAGTCCTCATGAGGCTAGTCCCTCCAGGAACCCTCGCGAGGCTAGTCCCTCCAGGTGCCCTCGCGAGGCTGATCGTGCCAGCATTCCTCACGAGGCTGAGCGCACCACTCTTGACGGGGGCGGCGGTCGTCCCAGCGCCCCTAGTCTTGCTTCCTCCATGGCCGTAGCCCCGGTCGTTGCGCTCGGGGCATCGATCGATGCGTCCGTTGCGGATGGCCCTGAGCGCCTGGTAGTCGTTGGTGTTGTGGCTGTGCACGTTGTGGAAGGCGCAGAATGGACGACTGCTCTTGGATGACACTGGGTGGTCGCGGCCACGCTTCATCTTTGGTTCGGCCACGAGCATGGCCACCCCCTTGCGCTTCACATCTTTAGCCTTGGCCTTCTTATCCTATGGGTCAACAGCGGGGAGCTCGACGAGGGAAAGGCGCCCCTCTTCAGCTCTGGTGCACTTGGTCGCGAGGTTGAATAGCTCCAAGGCCGTGCGTAGTTCTTCGTGGATGGCGAGCTCCTCCTTCATCTTGACAACGCGGACGCCATCGGAGAATGCTGAGATGATGGCCTCGTCCGTTACCTTGGGGATCTTCAGGCGGACGCTATTGAAGCGCTGGATGTATTTCAATAGGGTTTCCCCTGGTTGCTGCTTGACGCGCCACAGGTCACCTGAGGCTGGCGGGCGGTCGCGGGTGCCCTGGAAATTGGCGATGAAATGCTCAAGCATCTCACCCTAGGAGGAGATCGATCCCGCGGGCAGGTTTAGGAGCCAGGAGCGCGCGCCGTCCTTGAGAGCCACGGGGAACCAGTTTGCCATGATCTTCTCGTCACTGTTGGATGCCTCGATGCTCAGCTCGTAGAGCTGCAGGAACGTAGCGGGATTGGGGGTGCTGTCGTAGCGTGGAGGCAGGTCGGGCTTGAACTTCCCGGGCTAGTTGACATTGCGCATCTCAGGGGTGAAGGCCCGGCAGCCTGCCGTGGACACCGGAGCCTGTCGCGGAGGCGGAGCTTGTTCCTGGTTTTCGCGCGCTGCCACTGCAGGGGGCGCACGGTCTCGACGCGCCGGTGGAGGGAGCATGGGAACTCCTCCTTGTGGCCACTGGATCTCTTGGCTGCTTCCTTCTTTGTGCACGGGCGCCCCGCACGGTGGGTCGCGCCGTGGAGCCGCGTGCCTGGGAGTGCGAACGACATCTTGATGTGGAGGTGGTGGAGGCGCTTCATGAGCCACGTCGCCCGTGAGGGGAGGCGGGCGAGGTAGCGAGAGGGACGGGGTAGGAGAGCCCCCAACGGCGCCGACGAGCTCGGCGATGCGGTCTAGCCAGTCCTCGTAGAGGTCGTCGACAGGGCGGTAGCGTAGGAGCTCGTGCGACATGAGCAGCACAGCCTGCGCGTCCGCGATGGCCGTGGGACGACGAGCCAGCGGGGGTCAGCGACTGGGTTGCGATGCGTCCTTTCCGCCGCACCGAGGGGTGCAGCGACAAGGCCTGCTGCTCGTGCCTCGCTGGGCCGATGGCTGCGTTGGCGGCGGGTGATGGAGAACGGCGAGGAGTTTCGCCAGCGGGAGCTGTCTGAGCGACACGGGGGTGAGGTCGGACCGTTGCTCAGCACGAGCACGGCGAGCGTCAGCCATGGAAGTGATGGAGCGGTGATGCGTCGACCGACGGAAGAGAGGTTTCAGCACACCCGCACCTGGCGCGCCAAATGTTGAATTTAGGGTTCCGCAAACCCTTCAGAGGTTTGAACTCTGGGGTGCGCTCTAAGAACACTCTCTCCCCAGCGCGCTCGCCCTACGATTCCACAGCCTAGCTCGACGCTCAAAGAACAAGGGACACAGAGGATTATACTCATTCGGGCCACCTTGCAGTGTAATACCCTACTCTAGTGTGTGTGGTGGATTGCCTCGTGGGGCTGAGGATGAACTAGTACAAAGGGTGAACAGCCTCCAAAGGAGAGGCGTTCTTGGGCTCGAATGAGCTTATGGTGTGTGTGGGGTGGAATGGGACCGATCCCTTCTATGGTTGGATCAGCTCAAGATGAGATTTCCCTCTATGGTGGTGGCTAGGTCCTATTTATAGCGGCCTTGGTCCTCTTACCAAATATCAGCGGGAAGGGATCCCACAACGGCCAAATTTGAAGGGGAACAACTAGTACAAGTTTTCCTGACAAAAGTGGTCTTCGCCTGCCAAAGGCTCTGGCGGTGACGCCGCGCCGGGCTCCACGATGACCTCCATTCTGCCACCCTGACGGTCCTTGGTCTTGTTGCACCGATATGGAAACCTTTGCCTGATTCCTCAGGACTCTGCGCCTGCGCTTGCTCCCTTAGCACCAAAGGGGAAACTGGTACACTGCGGCTGCTAGCGCCCGCCTGGCCTTGGACGTCATGGCTGACGTCACGCGAACCTCGTGAGGTGCACCTTGCATAGATATCTCCGGTCCTCCGGAGCCAGCCTAGGGAGACTGCCCCCAGGGAGGTCTTGCTGTCGCCCGCCTCGTGAGGTTGGCCCCTCCCGAGGGTCTTGAGTTGCGGTCGCTGAAGTTGGGTTGTACCAGGCCGCCGATGGAGCCACACCACGGGCCGCAGGTAGGCAAGTCTGGGTACCCCCATTCCCAGGACGCCGACAACTTCGACATCGCCCACATTGGCCTCCCGTACAATGCCATCCTTGGGTACCCAGCTCTGGTCAAGTTCATGGCAGTGACTCACCCAGCCTACAACCTCATGAAGATGCCGGGGAGCAGCGGTGTCCTCACTGTGGCTGGAGACACCAAGGAGGCCCTGGAGGCCCTCAAGCTTGCCTTCAGGGTCGTGGCATCGGCACATACGGCCGATGAAGTAGCTCCAGAGGCCTTGGGGGCTGCGCCAACAAAAAATAAACAACTTTTCTCTCAAGACCGAGCCAAGACGAAGCAGGTGCCGGCTGACGAGGACGGGGCATGTGGAGCCACCTTCACCATAGGCGCCGACCTTCCCCTAGATCAACAGAAGGCATTGGTCGGTTTCTTGCGCGCGAACAAGGAGGTGTTCGTGTTGGAGCCCAAGGACCTGGCGGGAGTCCCAAGGGGGGTGATCGAGTGTCACCTAAACGTATGCCCCAATGTATGCCCAGTAAAGCAGAAGGCACGGCGGTAGTCCATAGAGAAGCAATCCTTCATCGTACAAGAGACTCATAATCTACAAGAAGCTGGTGTCATCCGCGAAGTGCGGTACCCGGAATGGCTAGCGAAAGGTGAGAAGGAGCACATGTGTGTCGACTTCACCAACCACAACGAGGCATGCCCACAAGACCCGTTCCCACTACCGCGCATCGATCAGATCGTTGACTCCACCGCAAGTGTGACCCGTTGTGTTTTCTGGATGCCTTCTCGGGCTATCACCAGATCAAGATGGCGGTGCAAGATATTGAGAAGACAGCCTTCTTGACTCCATGTGGGGTGTATTGCTACACTTGCATGCCGTTCGGGCTGCGTAATGCTAGGGCAACCTTTTAGCGGCTGATGCACATCGCTCTGGGCCGACAGCTCGGAAGGAATGCTAAGGCCTATGTTGACGACATTGTGGTAAAATCTCGGGAGGCCAGGACTCTAATTGATGATTTGGAAGAGACCTTCGCCAGCCTGCGTAAGGTAGACCTGCGGCTCAACCCGGAAAAGTGTGTGTTCGACGTCCCATTAGGCAAGCTGCTGGGTTTCCTAGTGTCGCACAGAGGAATTGAAGCTAACCCCGAGAAGGTCAAGGCCATAGAGAAGATGAGTCCACCGAAGACCCTCAAAGAGATACAGAAGCTAGCAGGCTGCATAATGTCGCTCATGCGTTTCATCTCCAAGCTAGGGGAGCGCGCCCTCCCCTTCTTCAAGCTGATGAAAAGGAAAGGCCCATTCGAGTGGACTCCAGAGGCTGACACAACTTTTGAAGACCTCAAGAGATACCTCACCATCCCACTAGTAATGGTGGCGCATAAACCTCAAGAGCCCTTGGTGCTTTACCTGGCCGCCACACCACACTCCGCCAGCGCAGCGTTGGTGGCGGTCCGAGAGGAGCATCAGGACAAGACAGCACGGCCCCGGGACAATATTCCCAAGGCCCCAACGGGATTAACTGTTAATTAGATTGCACGAGACGACGTTCCTGAAGCCGCAGTTGCCCCGGCTGGTGAACAAGCTCCTGAGCCCCCCGGCCTCAGGGGCACCTCAGCCCCAGGATAGCTCGGACTCCACAAACACTCCCATCCTCGTCGAGCACCCGGTGTACTTCGTCAGCACTGTACTTCACGACGCGCGGGCGCGTTACCCCATGACGCAGAAACTTCTGCTCGCACTCCTCGTTGCTTTGCGCAAGCTGTGCCACTACTTCCATGGCCACCCCATCAAGGTCGTATCTTCTTACCCGCTGGAGAGGGTGCTACGGAGCCCCAATGTTGCGGGAAGGGCCGCCAAATGGAACATTGAGCTGCAGGCATTCCAGCTGGAGTTCAGCACCACCAGGGTCATCAAGGGTGACGCGCTCGTCGACTTCGTGGCAGAATGGACCGACACCCTAGGGCCTGAAGCAGGCGAGGATCAGTCCCTCTCGCCAGGGAGTGAAGCACCGGACGATTGGGTCATGTACTTTGACGGCGCCTTTGCACGTCAGGGCGCGGGCGCTAGAGCCGTGCTCATCTCGCCACCCAAGACAAGCTCTACTACGCCGTGTAACTCTGTTTCCAGCACGGCGAGAAGGTCTCCAACAGCATCGCGGAGTACGAAGGCCTAATCGCCGGCCTGAAGGCTGCGACCCCTTTGGGCGTGAAGTGCCTCACCATCAAGGGCGATTCCCAGCGCCTCGTCAACTTCTCCAACAAGGTATACGAGTCGAAGGATGAGCACATGGAGGCATACCTAGCGGATGTACGCAAAATAGAGAAACAATTCTTGGGCCTGGAGCTGTAGCACGTACCACGCGGCACAAACAAGGAGGTCGAAAACATCGCCAAAAGGGCA
This sequence comes from Secale cereale, assembly GCA_902687465.1. Classification (NCBI taxonomy): domain Eukaryota; kingdom Viridiplantae; phylum Streptophyta; class Magnoliopsida; order Poales; family Poaceae; genus Secale; species Secale cereale. The sequence continues at coordinate 445,669,050 of LR738714.1, forward strand.
TCCAAGCACCAGCCACAGGAGCCCGGCGTCTTTTAAGAGCGCCTCTTCAAGCCCTCGACAGCCCCTCCGGCTGCGGAGCAAACACCGCCTCAGGAGGAGCTTCCCCCTCTGCCATCCTCGGGAGCTCCCCCTGCGGCCCGACCTCAGGAGCGCGCCTGCTCCTCGCACTCGAGCCTCAGGAGGGGTACTGGACCAAAGAGTTCAAGGCCTACCTGCTACGGGGAACCCTGCCGGAGAAGGAGGAAGACGCGGAGCACGTGGCTCGTCTGGCCACGGCCTACTACCTTCGGGATGGTGAGTTATACCAAAAATGACCCAACGACGTTTCCTTGCGGTGCATCTCCAGGGAGCAGGGGTGCGAGCTGCTGACCGACATACATGGCGGAGACTGCGGGCATCACTCATCATCGCGCACCTTGGTGGGCAAGGCGTTCCGCATCAGATTCCACTGGCCAACAACACTCAACGACGCAGCCGAGCTGGTGGGATAATGTGAAGCCTGCCAGTTCCATGCCAAGCAAATCCACCAGCCTGCTCAGGGCCTTCAGACTATCCCGCTCTTGTGGACATTCATGGTCTAGGGGCTGGACATTTTGGGACCATTCCCTCGGGCGCCCGGGGGCTACCGCTACCTCTACATCGCCATCGACAAGTTCACCAAGTGGGCGGAGGTGGAGCCAGTGCGCACCATCCCCGCTGGCTCGGCGGTCAAGTTCATCAAGGGCCCCGTGAGCTGGTCTGGGATCCCTAATCGCATCAGCACCAACGATGGCTCGCAGTTCACTAGCAATCTCTTCAAAACATATTGTGCTAATCTTGGAACGCAGATATGCTACGCCTCAGTGGCACACCCCAGAAGCAACGGTCAAGCTGAGCGTGCCAACGCGGAAGTCTTGAGAGTCCTCAAGACAAGGACCTTCAAGAAGAAGCTTGAGGCCTGCGGTAGGGGCTGGTACAATGAGCTCCAGCCCGTGCTGTGGTCCATCCGCACCACCGCCACCAAGCAAATGGGCGAGACCCCGTTCTTCCTCGTCTACTGAGCCAAAGCGGTTCTCCCTCACGAGGTCAAACATCGCTCCGCGTGGGTCTTGGCGTTTGACGAAGCATGCCAAGACGCCATGCGGGGGATCGATCTCGTGCTGGGGGAGGTACGCCGCTGCCAAGCCTTGCTCCGAGCGGCAAGGTACCAGCAGGCGTTGCGGCGGTACCACTGCCGCAGCGTCCGCTCTAGGACGCTCGAGGTGGGTGATCTTGTCCTGAGGCGGGTGCTCTCTAGGGAAGGGCTGCATAAGCTCTCACCCATGTGGGAGGGCCCGTTTAGGATCGCCCACGTCTCCAGGCCTGGCGCGGTGCGCCTGGAGACAGGGGACGGGATCCCCATCCAGAACGCCTGGAACATCCAGCACCTCCAGAATTTCTACCCATGAAGCAAGGTCAAGTGCCTGTGAAGGTCTCCGCTCGTGACACTTTCACGTAATAATGAGTGGGGCTGTACATGCCCTGGAGTCTCCGGAGTGCCGCCCTCGGGCCTCGGGGCTCCCTCCCACGTCCCAGTGGCAGCACCTAGCTCCGCGCTGGTGAGAAGACTAGACTAGGTTCCAGACGTGGCTGTTCATTTGCTTTCAGTAGCTGGTTGCGATCTTTTAATGATTTTGGAGCTCTGGTGTTTCTCGATTGCTTAGTTGAGTTTTCCCTCTTCTACTTTGCTCGCCCTTTTTCTTGCGTCACGGAGGACGACAGTTCCTTGACGCTTCCCTCACATGCCTCGCGCGGGGGCTAGGCAGGTGTGTCCGCGCGTTGGGCCAGCCCATGACACGGGCACACCTCGTCGAAGCCCTGTCACCCCAGAGCTTCGACTTCCCTGATCTTCGCGAGGCGCCCTCGAACGAGCTCGTGATTGGCACACCCCCTTAAGTCCGTGCCCCCCGGGTACCGCGACATGGTGCATTAAGCCATGATTAGCCCATGCCTGAGGGCTCGCGCAAGGAGGAACAGGGTACCCGACAGATTCCCTAACAAATTCTGCAGCTTTATGATGCCTCCCAAGGTCAGCGGCTCCCGGGTCGACAGCAAGGAGGCCTCCCCAGGTAGCAAAAGTGCGTCCTCACGAGACGAGATGCCACCCCAAGCGTATCAAGCTAAGTTATCCTCTACACTCACGGGGATCATGAATATCATGACATAGCACATAAGCAATAAACATAGCATAGCGGCATAGGCGTCAGAGTTCATTACACGCCCCAGCAGGGCTATCCACTTTTCTCAAATGCAGGAAGAAAGGAAAGGCTAAACAAAAGCGACCCGCACAGACGTCGCAGCTTGCGAGACCCAGCTCCAAGGGCCTCCCGGACTCAGCTCAGTCTGAGCCCTCCTCGCGCGTCACCGCCGCGTGGCGATGGGACGACCCGTCGCCGTCCTCGAAGTGAGCCCGACGGCGAGGTGGTTGGTCATAGCCGCCTCTACTGGTGCTCTCGCTGGCAGAGGAGCCGTCGCCACTGGACGAGCCACGACCATCGCCAAGGACAAGTTCGCCCTCAGCCTTATCACGACCGTCGCCAAGGCCGAGCCCATCATCGCCGCCGCTGTCTTTAGGGCAGCACCCCGTGCAGTGACCATCTGCCCCAAACACCCTCACGAAGAGGGTCGCGGCGCCATCGTACTTGAAGTGGAGGGTGCATTGCCCGCCCAAGCCACGCGCGCAGGCGAACGTCTGCCAGCCGTGGGCCAGGGTCACGTTGCTCGCGGTAGAGACCTCCACCACGACATTCCACGATGTATTAAACAACTCGCCCATGATCTCCACTATTGTCGGCGTCCTTGGAACGAGGGTACCCAGACTTGCCTACCCGCGACCCGTGACGTGGCTCCTTCGACGGCCTGGTACGGCCCAGCTTCAGGAAGCACAGTTCAAGACCCTCACGAGGGACCAAGCCTCGCGAGGCGGACGACGGCAAGACCTCCCTCGGGGAAGCCTCCCCAGGCTGGCTCCCGAGGAGCGGAGATATCTATGCAAGGCACACCTTGCGAGGTTCACGTGACATGAGCCATGACGTCCAAGGCCACGAGGGCGCCAGCGGGCGTAGTGTACCAGTTTCCCCTTTGGTGCTAAAGGGGCAAGTGCTGGCGTGGAGTCCCGAGGGATCAATCAAAGGTTTCCATATCGGTGCAACAAGACCAAGGACCGTCAGGATGGTAGAATGGAGGTCATCGTGGAGCCCGGCACGGCATCACCACCAGAGCCTTTGGTAGGCAAAGACTGCTTTTGTCAGGATAACTTGTACTAGCTGTTCCACTTCAAATTTAACCGTTGTGGAATCCCTTCCCGCCGATATTTGGGAAGAGGACCAAGGCCACTATAAATAGGACCTACCCACCACCATAGAGAGGGATCCGATCTCTCGGCTCATATGGAAGAGATCCATTCCACCCTACACACACCAGAAGCTCATTCGAGCCCAAGAACGCCTCTCCTCCGGAGGCCGTTCATCCATTGTACTAGTTCATCCTCAGTCCCACGAGGCAATCCACCACACACACTAGAGTAGGGTATTACACCTCAAGGTGTCCCGAACCAGTATAAACCTCTGTGTCCCTTGTTCTTTGAGTTCATCGAGCTAGGCTGTGGAATCATAGGGCGAGCGCGCTGGGGAGAGAGTGTTCTTCATGTGCACCCCAAAGTTTGAACCTCTCAAGGGTTTGCGGAACCCGAAATCCGACATTTGGCGCACCAGGTAGGAGTGTGCTGAAACCTCTCTTCCATAGTCCGACGCATCACCGCTCCACCGCTTCCATGGCTGACGCTCACCGGGCTCGTGCTGAGCGACGGGCCGCCCTCGCCGCCCGCGTCGCTCAGACAGCTCCCACCGGCGGACCTCCCCACCATTCTCCATAGCCTGCCGCTAACACGACCATCGGCCCGGCGAGGCACGAGCAGCAAGCCTCGTCTATGCACCTCTTAGTGCGGCGGGATGGACGCACCGCAACCCCATCGCTGACGCCAGTCGGCTCGTCGTCCCACGGTCGTCGCAGACCCGCGGACGCGCAGGCTGCGCTGCTCATGGCACGCAAGCTCCTGTACTACCGCCCCGTCGACGACTTCTATGAGGACTGGCTGGACCGCATCGCCGAGCTCATCAGCGCCGCTGGGGGCTCTCCTGCCCCATCCCTCTCGCTACCTCGCCTGCCTCCCTTTGCGGGCGATGTGGCCCATGAAGCGCCTCCGCCACCTCCACATCAAGACGTCGTCCACGCTCCAAGGCACGCGGCCCTGCGGCGCGACCCACCGCGTAAGGCGCCCGTGCATGAAGAAAGAAGTTGTCAAGAGGTCCGGCGGCCACAAGGAGGAGCTCCTACGCTCCCACCACCACCATGTCGAGACCGTGCGCCCCCCGCCGTGGCGGCTCGACCAAGCTCCACCTCCACGACGGGCTCTGGTGGCCACAGCAGGCTGCCGAGCCTTCACACCTGAGCTACACAGCGTCATCTGACCCTGCCGAGTTCTTGCAGCTTTACGAGCTGAGCATCGAGGTGGCCAACGGCGACGAGAAGATTATGGCGAACTGGTTCCACATGGCTCTGAAGGACGGCGCACGCTTATGGCTCCTGAACCTACCTGCAAGATCGATCTCCTCCCGGGGTGAGATGCGCGAGCATTTCATCGCAAATTTCCAGGGCACTCGCGACCGCCCCCATCCGCAGGTGACCTGCAGCGTGTCAAGCAGCAACCAGGGGAAACCCTGCAGAAGTACATCCAGCGCTTCAACAACGTCCGCCTCAAGATCCTCAAGGTGATAGACGAGGCCATCATCTCAGCATTCTCCGATGGTGTCCGTGATGTCAAGATGAAGGAGGAGTTCGCCATCCATGAGGACTTGTGCACGGCCCTGGAGCTATTCAACATAGCGACCAAGTGCGCGCGAGCTGAGGAAGGGCGCCTTTCCCTTGTTGAGCTCCCCGCTGCTGACCCAGAAGACAAGAATGCCAAGGCTAAAGAAGTGAAGCGCAAGGGGGTGGCCATGCTCGCGGCAGAATTGGAGATGAAGCGTCGCCGCGACCACCCAGAATCATCCAAGAGCAGCTATCCATTCCGCGCCTTCCACAATGTACATAATCACAACACCGACGACTGTTAGGAGCTCAGGGCTATTCGTGATGGGTGCTTCGGCCGACGCCCCGAGCGCAACGACCGAGGCTATGGCTGTGGAGGAAGCCGAACTGCAGGACGCTCGGACGACCGCGCCCCCGTCAGGAGTGGCGCGATCAGCCTTGTGAGGACCGCTGGCACGACCAGCCTCGCGAGGGCGCCTGGAGGGACCAACCTCATGAGGACCATCCTCAGGGCAAGGCCGACCTCCCTCCGCTGCCACCACCGCCAAGGAGGAACGACGGCCAAGACGAATGGGCTAGGGGCTTCCAGGAGCCTCGCGCCATCGCATGCATCTTGGGAGGAGCGTAGGGCCCAGCCTCTCAGTGCATCTTTAATAAGTTCACCCGAGAAGTGAACGCGGCTCTACCCAGGCTAGAGGCCACGCAGCCGCTCAAGTGGTCCAAGTGCACCATCACCTTTAGCTCAGCTGACCAACTCAAGTGAGCAGCAACCACTGGCGCAATCCCAATGCTCTTCTCACCCATCATCACCAATGTCCAAGTCACCAAAACCCTCATCGATGGCGGTGCTGGGCTCGATGTTCTCTCCGTCGACACATTTGACCTTCTCCAAGTGCCATATGACCAGCTGCAGCACACCAGGCCTTTCTCGGCAGTGACCGATGGCACCACCACCCTGATCGGGCAGATCCGGCTCCCTGTTACCTTCGGCATCTGTGACAACTACCGCATCGAGCTCATCAACTTCGACGTTGCCTACATCCGTATCCCGTACAACGCCATCCTTGGTTATCCAGCCCTGGCCAAGTTCATGGCGGTGACTCACCATGGCTACAACATCCCCAAGATGCCGGCGAGCCGCGACATCATCACCGTCGCGTGCGAGAAAAGGACGCTGTGTGCTCCCTTGAGCGCGCTTACCAGGCTGTGGCAGTCGAGGACCCGAACAATGAAGGCATCATCTACCCCCTGAAGCCATCCCGAAGAAGAAGAAGCAGCAGCTCACCCTGGAGCCTCATGAGGAAGCAGCACCTGACGACCGCGCCTCAGGATCCGCGCCCATGGATGGGGCGCCTCCCTCCCTCGCATAGGAAGGCGCGCCCGATGCCCCTCTTAGGTTGGGCTCAGGGGCATTCCTCTAGAGGGCCTCCGACCTAGCCAATGTCATGAGGGAGGCGCTCGGGCACCATGTGGAGGCGTGCTTCACCGCACGTTTCCCTTAGGAGAGCACAAGGCGTGAAGCGTCAAGTGCTCAGGAGTTTATCTACCAGACCGTTGAAGACTTGCATGTACCTGATGACCCACAAGTGTAGGGGATCTATCGTAGTCCTTTCGATAAGTAAGAGTGTCGAACCCAATGAGGAGCAGAAGGAAATGATAGGCAGTTTTCAGTAAGGTATTTCTGCAAGCACTGAAATTATAGGTAACAGATTGTTTTGTGATAAGGTAATTGGTAGCAAGTGACAAAAGGTAAAAGTAAATAAGGTGCAGCAAGGTGGCCCAATCCTTTTTGTAGCAAAGGACAAGCTTGGACAAACTCTTATATAAAGGAAAGCGCTCCCGAGGACACATGGGAATTATCGTCAAGCTTGTTTTCATCACGATCATCTGATTCGCATTCGGCATTCGGTACTTTGATAATTTGGTATGTGGGTGGACCGGTGCTTGGGTGCTGTCCTTACTTGGAAAAGCCTCCCACTTATGATTAACCTCTAATGCAAGCATCCGCAACTACAAAAGAAGTATTAAGGTGAACCTAACCATAGCCTGAAACATATGGATCCAAATCAGCCCCTTACGAAGCAATGCATAAACTAGGGTTTAAGCTTCTGTCACTCTAGCAACCCATCATCTACTTATTACTTCCCAATGCCTTCCTCTAGGCCCAAATAATGGTGAAGTGTCATGTAGTCGACGTTCACATGACACCACTAGAGGAGAGACAACATACTTCTCATCAAAATATCGAACGAAGACCAAATTCACATGACTACTAATAGCAAGACTTCTCCCATGTCCTCAGGAACAAAAGTAACTACTCACAAGACATAATCTAGTTCATGATCAGAGGGGTATTAATATGCATAATGGATCTGAACATATGATCTTCCACCAAATAAACCAACTAGCATCAACTACAAGGAGTAATCAACACTACTAGCAACCCACAGGTACCAATCTGAGGTTTGGCTACAAAGATTGGATACAAGAGATGATCTAGGGTTTGAGAGGAGATGGTGCTGGTGAAGATGTTGATGAAGATAGCCCTCCCCAAGATGGGAGAGTTGTTGGTGATGACGACGGTGATGATTTCCCCCTCCGGGAGGGAAGTATCCCCGGCAGAACAGCTCTGCCGGAGCCCTAGATTGGTTTCTGCCTCGGTTCCACCTCGAGACGGCGGCGTCTGGTCCCGAAAGCCTCTTTATGATTTTTTTCAGGTCAAAACACCTCATATAGGATAAGATGGGAATCGGGGGCCTTCCGGCTGGCCCACGAGGCAGGGGGCGCGCCCTGGGAAGGGGGGTGCGCCCCACCCTCGTGGACAGCCGGTGGACCCCCTCATGGACTTCTTTCGCCATATATTTTTTAATATTTTCCGAAACAAAGTTCTGTTGAGTTTCGGGGCTTTTGGAGTTGTGCAGAATATGTTTCCAGGGTTTGCTCCTTTTCCAGCCCAGAATTCCAGCTGCCGGCATTCTCCTTCTTCATGTAAACCTTGTAAAATAAGAGAGAAAATGCATAAGTATTGTGACAAAACATGTAATAACAGCCCATAATGCAATAAATATCAACATATAAGCATGATGCAAAATGGACGTGTCAACTCTCCCAAGCTTAGGCCTCGCTTGTTCTCAAGCGAAAGCCGATATCGAAACATATGTCCACATGTTTAGAGATAGAGGTGTCGATAAAAACAAAATACGGACATGAGGGCATCATGATCATTCTTATAAAAGCAACTTATATAAATATAGTCATATGATTCTTATGCTAAAGTAACAATTCATCCACAATATCAAATATGAATCATAAACTTCATTGGAAACTAACAAACTTTGATCTCGGTCATTGAAGCAATTGCAATTTATCGTAACATTGGAAAGAGTCAATATAAGAGCTTTTCAGCAAGCCCACATACTCAATTATCATATAGTCTTTCACAATTGCTCACACTCACGCAATACTTATGTTTATGGAGTTTTAATCGGACACAGAGAAAGATAGGGGCTTATGGTGTTGCCTCCCAACCTTTTACCTCAAGGGTAATGTCAACAGTAATAGGTCATGAAAACTTACATCCAAGTGGGTATATACGTCAGGATCTTTCCAACACAATGTGCTTGCCAAAGGATAAAAGGTAAAAAGGAAAGGTGGATTTCACCTTGACTCTTATAAGGCAAGAACAATAGATAGGCCCTTCGCAGAGGGAAGCCGAGGTTGTCATGTGTTTTTATGGTTGGATGCACAAAGTCTTAGCATAGAAGAACTTCACTTTATATTGCCACTTGTGATAAGGACCTTTATTATGCAGTCTGTCGCTTTTACTACTTCCATATCACAAGGTTGTATAAAGTTAATTTCTCCCACACTAATAAATCATACATATTTTAGCAAGTTTGCAACATGACAACTTACTTGGAAGGATCTTTCTCAATCCATAGGTAGGTATGGTGGACTCTCATGGCAAAACTGGGTTTAAGGATATATGGAAGCACAAGTAGTATCTCTACTTGGTGCGAGGAGTTTTGGCTAGCATGAGGGGGAAAGGCAAGCTCAACATGTTGGATGATCCATGACAATATACTTTATTTTGGATATAAGAAGACATAACCCATTATGTTGTCTTCCTTGTCCAACATCAACTCTTTAGCATGTCATACTTTAATGAGTGCTCATAATCATAAAAGATGTCCAAGATAGTATATTTGTATCTGAAGCCTCTCTTCTTTTATTACCTCCTATTAATTGCAACGGTGACCAAAACTACGTTTGTCAACCCCCAACAACTTTTATTTATCATTCTTTTGTATGTGAAGTCATTACTTCCGAAAAGATCGATATGATCTCTTTGATACTCTTTATGTTTTCTTTCTTTTTATCATGACCCAAGTGAGGAAATCAAGCCCTTGACTCAACACTAATCTTTATTGTATAGCTCACAGACTCGATTACAAAGGATAAAGCTCACAACTAGATCATGCCGACTTTATTCTACTAGATCAAGATACTACCAAAAGGATCAAACTAAGTAAAACGGTAAAGATAGGAGTGATGATGATACGATACCGGGGTCACTCTCCCAAGCTTGGCAGTTGCCAAGGGGAGTGCCCATACTCATATGTTTATGTCTCCTTCTTCGGGGGTGGTGATGATGGAGTTGCAAGTAGTGACGACGGATCCTCATATATCGAGCATAGGAGATCCTCCAGCTTGCGGATAATACCTTTGAGAGCAGCTATGTAATCCTTCAACAAAATGTTTTCACTTGTGAGATGCTTGTTCCGAATTTGAGCCAACTCAATCATCCTGAAAGCTTCAATCTCAGTTGAGGTAAAGAGGTTAGGAAGAGGTTTAGGGGGTGTCTTCTTCTCCTTGTGCCGGAGCCGGATATTCCACCTCCATCTTGATCTTCTTCTCCTTGTGGATCTCCTCGAGTCCTTCCCTCTTTAGATCTATCTTCATTAGCCAAGCATCGTTGCCTTCATTGTTGGAGGAGGGAGACGACATGATGCCTGGCTTAGCAAACCCTAACAGAAAACAGCTCGAAACAAAAATAGAGGATTTTTGCGTGATACAAAGGTCAAAACCTTCGAGAGTATATGTAGCGACCCGACCCAAATGGATCGAAGTCTCTGTGCTTAAGTGTCATCCATGGATCGGTATGCTGACACACACAGTACTCGATGAATTATAACAGAGTTCAATCACACACTTTATTACATCGAGGTCATCAAAAGAGTATTTATTACAATAATATGGCCAAAGGCCATCTAAATAAAAATAACTGCGGAAGCATCGAAGGTAAATGAGTCCATCCAACTCCACGGCAAACTGAGTGCAGAACAACGACCTATCGCACCTTTACTCCTCGTCGGAAAACTCTGCAACATGAGACGTTACAGCCGTGTATGTCAGCACATGGAATATGCTGGCAATTTCACACCATAGAATAATAATAATAATAAAAGACTATCTCTATATGCAAATTTAGCTGGTGGAGGCTCTAAGTTTAATTTTTGCATAAAGCCAATTTTACCCTACAACAAAGGAATAATTTTTTTACTACAAAATTAAAATGCCATTATTGAGAAGGTTCCTCCAACTCAATCCAAAAATTCCCAAGTTATTAGTAACCCAATAATTTCATTAAGAAGAGTGATGAGATCAACCAATAATTCACTTCTAGATACTCAAGTTGTCCATAACCGGGAACACGGCTAATCATGATTAGTTTGTACACTCTGCAGAGGTTTGCGCACTTTTCCCCACAAGACTCGACCACCTCCATGATCGGAAGATCGAGACATAGTCTTTCTGAAGTATTTCCTCCAAACCCTGGGTAGACCGGTACACCTACTTTCCCCTACATCAGCGAGTCTACCACGGAAAGAGGTCACACAACTTACTCAACTATGCCAGAGCCCATAATGGCTTGTGGCTGCACACAGAAGTTTCTAGGCATGAAATATCTTATGATCCCTTTGAGCCTGGGTGGCGAACCTAGGGTAATCACATGGGTACTCCGGGATTCCCCATGGGCAAAAACTGGTTTCTCCAGGTGCCCCAAACAATCCACCCAGATGTGTATTAAAGTTGCCACCTTATGTTGTCCCAAAAATTATTATCTCTCGCAACTTGCATGGATCACACATACCAATCCCCGTCTACGTGCATGGCTAAGCAATATATGATATAACGAATATATCCCGGGGTGATAAAAGGTCATAGGTTCCTACCACTTAAACTACAAAGCATATCGACATGTTCCCAATCCTACTCATGCAATCTTTGAGGGTGAAACTAATGCATAGTAAAACTGGGTATTGAAAATTATGATCAAAGTGTGAACTTGCCTTGCTGATGTTCGTTGAACTCTAAAGATTCGTAGTAGCAAGCTTCGCACTCCAGATGATCTAGCGTAAGCAAGCAATAACATACATAAGCATACAAGCAAAGATCCAAAAAGAAAACAAATAAAAGACTTCAAAAACTCCAAAAATACCAAAATAAAGTTTCTGTACAGAATATAATTTTCACAGCAACAAAAATAAATGGTTTTGGTTTTAACAAAAGGTACATGTCACAAGCTTTGATTTGCAAAAAGAATCACCCAAAACGGAGTTACGAAACTCAAGTTATGGCCTAACGAAGTTTGAATTCAGATCTGCTTGAATTCAAATTTTAAAATTTTCAAAAATATAATTCGTTTGGTTCTATGGATAGAGGATATTTTTAGGAAACCGTAGGAAAAATAATCAACTAAATTGGATCTATAGACTAAAAGATATACTAGAAACAAGATTCGGTATAGAATCTGAATTGGAAAATATACTGGTAAAAGAGAAAAAAATCCGGACAGGGTGTTCACCGGACTTGTCGCCGGAGACGAGGAAGAAGGCGGCTCCGGTGTGCTTCGGCGAAGGACGCGTACGAGACGGTGTAGAGGACGATGTGGTGAACCACTTGATCAAGTTTTGGTTGAAGATAGCTTCATGTACACATGATGAGAGGTCGCCGAAATTCACGAACTCTGGCGAGCAATTGTCGAGGTTAGGGAGGGAGATAGCTTTTGCAAACAGAGGGCTTCGGACGAGGGGAACTGGGGCAACACTCTGGGCTTTTATAGAGGGTCAGGGGAAGCCAGAGGAGAGCCGGGCGTTGCCGGAATTGATGTGTTTAATGGCTGCAGTATGAAACGTTCGTGGTGTCCATTATGGCTGTCTAGGAGGCGCACTAGGGGATGGGAGGGGTCGAGGGAGGTGAGGGGGTTCCATTCAGAGGCATTTTGGGGCGGGGGAGAGGAAGGGGAGGGGTGGGGCGCTAGATGGATGTGCGTTCTCCTGGCTCTGCCATGAACGTAAGGAAGAAGACGACCAGGTTGGGTCGTGAGAAGATTGGGCCTATTGGGCTGAGTTTTTTTTATAGAAGCAATGAAACAGCGAAAACAAAAACAAATAAAATTAGCCTAAAAATCCCGGAAACTTCCACATAATTATATGGTCTTATATATGACCTTGTGAACATTTATCTGGCCTAAAATGCAATAAAAAAATTGATGTACAAAAAAAATTGCAATTAAATCCCAATAAATATATTTAGATTTCAAATTCAATTTCCAATATTTATTTTTTGTTTTTGAAGAAGTCCTTTTATCTTCTCTCTTTATTTTATTTCTGAAAAAATGGAAATGAATTTAGTGAAACCAAATTTGATCCAAACTCCAAATTTTAAATTTTCAAAAGCGGGTTTTAGGGAAACTTCCAACTCTCTCTTTTGGTCCTTGAGTTGCTCAAAGTTCCTTGGATCAAAATTCAAATAAAATAAATGAAGGGCAAAATGCATAAATCATGGATGCATATGAATGATCTATTTATAAACATCCAAATTGAAAATTGGGATGTTACAAACCTACCCCCCTTAAGATGAATCTCGCCCTCGAGATTCGGGTTGGCTAGCAAAAAGGTGTGGGTGGTCCTGTCGAAGATCGTCTTTGCGTTCCCAGGTGGCTTCTTCCTCAGTATGATGACTCCACTGAAGCTTGCAAAATTTGAGGACCTTGGTGCGGGTAACTTTGTTGGCAAACTCGAGAATCTTTATAGGCTTATCCTCATAGTAGATCACTATCCAACTGTATGGCTTGTAGTGGCACTGTATCTCTCAAAGGAATATCGGCCATCTCCGCATGGCACTTCTTCAACTGGGAAACGTGAAACACATCATGAACTCCTGACAAGGCTTCTGGTAATTCCAACTTGTAGGCAACTTCACCCATGCGTTCCAAAATTCTATATGGCCCCACAAATCGTGGTGCTAGTTTGCCTTTAACTCCAAACTGTTTAACTCCTCGAAGTGGAGACACATGAAGATATGCTCTATCTCCAACTTCATAAGTTACTTCCTTGCGTTTAGTATCGGCATAACTCTTCTGTCTGGATTGGGCTATCTTAAGTCTGTCACGGATCAACTTGACTTTCTCCTCCGAATCTCTGATAAGGTCGGGACCAAATAATTTACGGTCTCCAACTCCATCCCACATTAATGGTGTCCTGCACCTCCTTTCGTACAAAGCTTCGAAAGGGGCCATCTTCAAACTAGCTTGATAGCTGTTGTTATATGAGAATTCTGCGTATGGCAAATTATCATCCCAACTAGACCCATAATCTAGCGCACAAGCTCTCAACATGTCCTCCAGAATCTGATTGACTCTCTCGGTCTGCCCATCTGTCTGCGGATGAAAGGCTGTACTGAACTCTAGCCTGGTACCCAAAGTTTCGTGTAACTGATGCCAAAACTTTGAGGTAAATTGTGTTCCTCTATCTGATATGATGGTCCTCGGAACTCCATGAAGACATACGATCCTGGTCATATATATCTTGGCCAACTTAGCACTTGTATATGTGGTTTTCACGGGGATGAAGTGAGCTACCTTGGTCAAGCGATCAACTACTACCCAAATAGAATCATAGCCTGATCGGGTCCTGGGTAATCCTGTAATGAAGTCCATGCCAAGCTTGTCCCACTTCCAATCCGGTATCGGCAAAGGCTGAAGTAATCCTGCTGGTTTCTGGTGCTCTGCCTTAACCCTTTGACATACATCACATACTGCGACATACTCAGCAATATCCTTTTTCATACCTGTCCACCAGAAACTTTCCTTCAAGTCCAAATACATCTTGGTGTTTCCTGGGTGTATCGAATAAGGCGAATCATGAGCCTCCTGAAGAATCAACTTCCTGATCTCTGTGTCATTTGGCACATATATACGCTGCTCAAACCATAAGGTTCTGTGTTCATCCTCACGAAATCCTTCTGCCTTTCCTTGGTTCATCCTTTCCTTTATTTCTGCAATACCTTTGTCTAACTTCTGGGCTTCTCGGATCTTTCCCAATAGGGTGGATTGAATTTCCATTGCGGTAACAAAACCTTGTGGTACTATCTCCAATCGGAGATCTCTGAGATCATCAATTAACTCTTGAGGTAATCCTCCTGTTGTGAGGGTATTGACATAACTCTTGCGGCTCAATGCATCTGCCACAACATTTGCCTTTCCTGGGTGATAGTGCAATTTCATGTCATAATCTTTTATGAGCTCCAACCATCTTCTCTGCCTGAGGTTCAACTCCTTCTGTGTGAAGATGTATTTAAAACTCTTGTGATTAGTGTAAACATCACAATGATTTCCAATAAGAAAATGTCTCCAAGTCTTGAGTGCGTGCACTACGGCTGCTAACTCCAAATCATGCGTGGCATAATTCCGCTCATGAGGTCGAAGCTGACGTGAGGAATATGAAACAACTCTTCCTTCTTGCATAAGAACACCTCCAAGTCCCTGACGAGAAGCGTCGCAATATACCTGAAAATCCTTGCGTATATTCGGAAGAATTAGCACTGGGGCTGTGACCAAACGTTTCTTCAACTCCTGAAAACTGGCCTCACATTCCTCGGTCCAATTAAACTTGGTGTCTTTCTTCAACAACTCTGTCATGGGCTTTGCAATCTTGGAGAAATTCTCAATAAATCTTCGGTAATATCCTGCAAGTCCAAGGAAACTGCGAATCTCTCCGACTGAGGTGGGTGCCTTCCATTCGGTGACGGCTTCAACTTTCGAAGGATCCACTGCTATTCCTTCCCCTGATATAACATGTCCGAGAAATCCAACTTCCTTCAACCAGAATTCACACTTGCTGAACTTTGCATATAACTGATGTTCCCTGAGCTTCTCAAGAACCAAGCGCAAATGTTCCCTGTGTTCTTCTTCATTCTTCGAGTAAATCAATATGTCATCAATGAATACTACAACAAACTTATCCAAGAACTCCATGAATACCTTATTCATCATACTCATAAAATAGGCAGGGGCATTAGTCAAACCAAAAGACATGATCGTATACTCATAAAAGCCCATATCTTGTGGTAAAGGCTGTCTTGGGTATATCCTGCTCTCGAATCTTCAGCTAGTGATATCCAGATCGAAGATCGATCTTTGAGAAAACTTTTGCTCCTTGTAGCTAGTCAAACAAATCATTGATCATCGGCAGAGGGTACTTGTTCTTGATCGTCACCTCATTCAACGCACAGTAATCCACAACCATTCTCAAGGATCCATCCTTCTTCTCAACTAGAAGCACTGGGGATCCCCAAGGTGATGAACTCGGTCGAATATAACCTTTCTCCAATAATTCCTTAATCTGCTTCTTAATTTCCTCCAGATCATTTGCGGGCATCCGGTACGGTCTCTTGGATATTGGTCCGGTGCCTGGTAATAATTCAATCAAAAACTCTATGTCCCGATCCGGTGGCATGCCTGGTAGTTCCTCCGGAAAAACATCGGGATAATCCTTCACAACTGGTACTTCTTCCTGAACAACTCCCGAAAGAGAATTCACTTGAGTCCTCCTTGGCGTATGCCTCGACACATACTTGATCCGTTTCCCCTCTGGGGTGATGAGAAGAATCGACTTACTGGCACAATCAATATTCCCTTCATACTTGGATAGCCAGTCCATGCCTAGAATTACGTCCAATCCTTGTGATTCTAGGATGATGAGGTCTGTGGGGAAAACGTGTCTCCCTATGGTCAATGGCAACTGAAAACATCCCCGACTAGCCATATTCTCTGCTCCTGGGGAACTCACTAACATTGGTGTTTTAAGGGCTACGGTCGGCAACTTAAACTTATCCACAAACCCCCTTGATATGAATGAATGCGATGCACCAGTGTAAAAAAGAACAAGCGCTGTAAATGAATTAATCAAGAACTTACCAACAACGGCATCGGGCTGGTCATAAACTTCCTCCACATTGACATGGTTCACCTGACCTCTGGTAAAAGGATTTGGCTTCTTTCCAAAGCTTCCATTGCCATTCCCGTTCTTCGCCTCGGGACATTCGGTAGCGTAGTGTCCGGTCTTCCCGCACTTGAAACAGGTAATGTGGCTCAGATCCTTCTTTGTCAGTGTAGCGGGGTTGGAGTGATGCTGATTGTTGTTTTCTCCATTTCCATTGCCATTCCTATGGCCATTATGGTTGTGTCCATTCCCTCCATGATGTGAATGTCCTCCGTGGTTATGGTGAGTGTGTCCACCATACTTGCCAGATCCTGATCCATTATTTCCCGAGTACGGGGTGTAGCGGGCTTCTGCTGAATTCCAGAGTTGTACTTTCCCTGTCCGTACTTCCTCTTGCGGTTTTCCACCTGCTGCTGCTTGCCTTCCAGAATGAGAGCCTTGTCAACCAACTCTAGATAATTGTTAAAGGTAGCCACAGTCAACTGAAGTCCCAGATCATCGTTTAGTCCCTCCAGAAATTTCTCCTGCTTAGCGGCATCATCAGCTACATCTCCGGGAGCATACCTGGATAACTTGCTAAATTCCTCCACATAATCACCAACAGAACGATTACCCTGGCGTAAGTTGCGGAACTCACGCTTCTTCAGACTCATAGCTCCGGCTGAAACATGTGCTGTACGAAACGCCTGCTGGAACTGATCCCAAGTCACATTTGCTATGGGGAATGTGGTGGTGTAATTCTCCCACCATGAAGCTGCTGGTCCATCCAGTTGATGTGCGGCAAGGCGCACCTTCTCAGCGTCAGTACATCCTGCGGTGGTCAGCTCCCTTCCGATCTTGCGAAGCCAGTCATCTGCGACAATCGGCTCCGTACTGCTGGAGAACACGGGTGGGTTCAACCTCAGGAAACGGGTAAGGTTGTCGACCGGGGGTGGCGGCGGTGGGTTGTTGTTGTTGTTGTTCTGGTTCTGATTCTGGATGAGTAGCTGCATGAGGGCATTCTGATTCTGGATCAACTGGGTAAGTTCCGGCGGAAATTCTGGGTCACGTCTCAGAGGCATCTGTTAGGTTTAGAGTGGATGAGAAATTAGAATAGAATAAGGGCCTAATGAGAGGAATCACTACCCATATGCTTATGATAGCAATGAAACTTCAAATCAAGCAATTCACACAAATCACACCACACAAGCAAAACCTACAGGTAAGGTCATATCCACAAGAGATATGATCTCTTCATACTACCGCAATCATTTGTTGGACTACATTTGGTTGTGGTGGTCTGAACTAAATCTTCTCAAATCAAAGTCAACTCTAGCTTCTTCTTCTTCGTCAATGATGTCTTCATGGGTCTTGGTCTCATCAGCTAAGCAACTTGGTCATGGGGTTCAACAACTATTGAATTGAAGTAGATAAGAGATAGAAATGAATAAAGAAGAGTACAGACCAATGGATATATAAGGAAGTGGTAAAATAGAGTTTTCTTCCTATGGTTTTCCATTTCCTAGTGGTCGCGTCCTACAGTCAGCGTGTGCTCTGATACCATCTTGTAGCGACCCGACCCAAATGGATCAAAGTCTCTGTGCTTAAGTGTCACCCCTGGATCGGTATGCTGACACACACAGTACTCGATGAATTATAGTAGAGTTCAATCACACACTTTATTACATCGAGGTCATCAAAAGAGTATTTATTACAATAATATGGCCAAAGGCCATCTAAATAAAAATAACTGCGGAAGCATCGAAGGTAAATGAGTCCATCCAACTCCACGGAAAACTGAGTGCAGAACAACGACCTATCGCACCTTTACTCCTCGTCGGAAAACTCTGCAACATGAGATGTTACAGCCGTGTAGGTCAGCACATGGAATATGCTGGCAATTTCACACCATAGAATAATAATAATAATAAAAGACTATCTCTATATGCAAATTTAGCTGGTGGAGGCTCTAAGTTTAATTTTTGCATAAAGCCAATTTTACCCTACAACAAAGGAATATTTTTTTTACTACAAAATTAAAATGCCATTATTGAGAAGGTTCCTCCAACTCAATCCAAAAATTCCCAAGTTATTAGTAACCAATAATTTCATTAAGAAGAGTGATGAGATCAACCAATAATTCACTTCTAGATACTCAAGTTGACCATAACCGGGAACACGGCTAATCATGATTAGTTTGTACACTCTGCACAGGTTTGCGCACTTTTCCCCACAAGACTCGACCACCTCCATGATCGGAAGATCGAGACATAGTATTTCTAAAGTATTTCCTCCAAACCCTGGGTAGACCGGTACACCTACTTTCCCCTACATCAGCTAGTCTACCACGAAAAGAGGTCACACAACTTACTCAACTATGCCAGAGCCCATAATGGCTTGTGGCTGCACATAGAAGTTTCTAGGCATGAAATATCTTATGATCCCTTTGAGCCTGGGTGGCGAACCTAGGGTAATCACACGGATACTCCGGGATTCCCCTTGGGCAAGCACTGGTTTCTCGAGGTGCCCCAAACAATCCACCCAGATGTGTATTAAAGTTGCCACCTTATGTTGTCCCAAAAATTATTATCTCTCGCAACTTGCATGGATCACACATACCAATCCCCGTCTACGAGCATGGCTAAGAAATATATGATATAACTAATATGTACCGGGGTGATAAAAGGTCATAGGTTCCTACCACTTAAACTACAAAGCATATCGACATGTTCCCAATCCTACTCATGCAATCTTTGAGGGTGAAACTAATGCATAGTAAAACTGGGTATTGAAATTATGATCAAAGTGTGAACTTGCCTTGCTGACGTTCGTTGAACTCTAAAGATTCGTAGTAGCAAGCTTCGCACTCCGGATGATCTAGCGTAAGCAAGCAATAACATACATAAGCATACAAGCAAAGATCCAAAAAGAAAACAAATAAAAGACTTCGAAAACTCCAAAAATACCAAAATAAAGTTTCTGTACAGAATATAATTTTCACAGCAACAAAAATAAATGGTTTTGGTTTTAACAGAAGGTACATGTTACAAGCTTCGATTTGCAAAAAGAATCACCCAAAACGGAGTTAAGAAACTCAAGTTATGGCCTAACGAAGTTTGAATTCAGATCTGCTTGAATTCAAATTTTAAATTTTGGAAAAATATAATTCGTTTGGTTCTCTGGATAGAGGATATTTTTAGGAAACCGTAGGAAGAAGAATCAACTAAATCGGATCTATAAACTAAAAGATATAATAGAAACAAGATTTGGTATATAATCTGAATTGGAAAATATACTGGTAAAAGAGAAAAAAATCCGGACAGGGTGTTCACCGGACTTGTCGCCGGAGATGAGGAAGAAGGCGGCTCCGGTGTGCTTCGGCGAAGGACGCGTACGGGACGGTGTAGAGGACGATGTGGTGAACCACTTGATCAAGTTTTGGTTGAAGATAGCTTCATGTACACACGGTGAGAGGTCGCCGGAATTCACGTACTCCGGCGAGCAATTGGCGAAGTTAGGGAGGGAGATAGCTTTTGCAAACAGAGGGCTTCAGACGAGGGGAACTGGGGCAACACTCTGGGTTTTTATAGAGGGTCAGGGGAAGCTAGAGGAGAGCGGGGCGTTGCCGGAATTGATGTGTTTAATGGCTGCAGTATGAAACGTTCGTGGTGTCCATTATGGTTGTCTAGGAGGCACACTAGGGGATGGGAGGGGTCGAGGGAGGCGAGGGGGTTCCATTCAGAGGCGTTTTGGGGCGGGGGAGAGGAAGGGGAGGGGTGGGGCGCTGGATGGATGTGCGTTCTCCTGGCTCTGCCATGAACGTAAGGAAGAAGACGACCATGTTGGGTCGTGAGAAGATTGGGCCTATTGGGCTGAGTTTTTTTTATAGAAGCAATGAAACACCGATAACAAAAACAAATAAAATTAGCCTAAAAATCCCTGAAAATTCCACATAATTATATGGTCTTATATATGACCTTGTGAACATTTATCTGGCCTAAAATGCTAAAAAAAATGCTGTACAATTTTTTTTTGCAATAAAATAATTTGCAATTAAATCCCAATAAATATATTTAGATTTCAAATTCAATTTCCAATATTTATTTTCTGTTTTTGAAGAAGTCCTTTTATCTTCTCTCTTTATTTTATTTCTGAAAAAATGGAAATGAATTTAGTGAAACCAAATTTGATCCAAACTCCAAATTTTGAATTTTCAAAAGCGGGTTTTAGGGAAACTTCCAATTCTCTCTTTTGGTCCTTGAGTTGCTCAAAGTTCCTTGGATCAAAATTCAAATATAAGAAATGAAGGGCAAAATGCATAAAACATGGATGCATATGAATGATCTATTTATAAACATCCAAATTGAAAATTGGGATGTTACAGTATATATAATGAATTTTTACTGACCAAAAGGAGTAAGCCACAAGAAAACGGAGTTCGGGAGGCACACGGGCTGCCCAGGAGGCTGTGGGGCCGCGCCCTCCACCCTCGTGGACGGCTCGTGTGTCTTTCGGACTGCGGTTTATTTTTCTATTTTTCTAAATATCCCAAAACGGAGAAAAAATGCCTTTAGAACTGTTTTGGAGTCGGTTTACTTACCATATCACATACCTCTTCCTTTTCGGAGGCTGAATCGTTCTGGAAAGTGTCCCTTATGTATTCCTCTGGGGTAATGGTTTCAATAACATTAGTTTCAACATTTATAGGATTACCTGAGATATAATGTTTAATTCTTTGACCATTCACCACCTTCGGATTTGTGCCTTCGAAGTTGTTGATTTTTATGGCACCGGAACGATAGACCTCCTCGATAACGTAAGGTCCTTCCCACTTGGAGAGAAGTTTTCCTGCAAAAAATCTTAAACGAGAGTTGTATAGCAAGACATAGTCACCTACATTAAGCTCACGCTTTTGTATCCTTTTGTCATGCCATCTTTTAACTTTTTCTTTAAAAAGCTTGGCATTCTCATAGGCCTGGGTTCTCCATTCATCGAGACAGCTAATGTCAAATAGCCTCTTCTCACCGGCAAGTTCAAAATCATAATTGAGCTCTTTGATAGCCCAATATGCCTTATGTTCTAGCTCAAGAGGTAAGTGACAAGCTTTTTCGTAAACCATCTTATATGGAGACATACCCATATGATTCTTGTATGCAGTTCTATAGGCCCATAATGCATCATCAAGTTTCTTGGACCAATTCTTCCTAGACCTATTAACTGTCTTTTGCAAGATTAGTTTCAACTCCCTATTACTTAGTTCTACTTGACCACTATTCTGTGGGTGGTAGGTGGATGCAATTCTATGGTTGACATCATACTTTACAAGCATCTTACGGAAAGCACCATGAATAAAGTGTGAACCACCATCAGTCATTAAATATCTAGGGACTCCAAACCTCGAAAAAATAACTTCCTTAAGCATCTTAATAGAGGTGTTATGATCAGCACTACTAGTTGGAATAGCTTCTACCCACTTAGTAACGTAATCAACATCAACTAGAATATATGTATACCCATTAGAGGCAGGAAACGGTCCCATATAATCAAAGCCCCATACATCAAATGGTTCAATAACAAGTGTAATTCATAGGAATTTCTTGACGTCTACTAATATTACCAATTCTTTGACATTCATCACAAGATAAGACAAACTTACATGCATCCTTGAAGAGAGTAGGCCAATAAAAACCGGATTGCAATACCTTATGTGCAGTTCTGTCTCCCGCATGGTGTCCTCCATAAGCTTCGGAGTGGCACTTGCGTGGGATCTGTTCTTGTTCATGCTCAGGTACACAACGTCTAATAATACCATCTACTCCTTCTTTATAAAGATGTGGGTCATCCCAGAAGTAATGTCTCAAATTATAGAAGAACTTTTTCTTTTGCTGGTATGTGAAGCTAGGAGGTATAAACTTAGCAACAATATAATTAGCATAATCAGCATACCATGGAGCAGCACGAGAAGTATTTATGATAGCTAATTGTTCATCAGGAAAGCTATCATCAATAGGTTGTGGGTCATCAAGTATATTCTCTAACCTAGACAAGTTATCTGCAACAGGGTTCTTAGCGCCCTTTCTATCAATAATATGCAAGTCAAATTCTTGCAGCAAGAGAACCCATCTAATAAGTCTAGGCTTAGCATCTTTCTTTTCCATAAGGTATTTGATAGCATCATGATCAGTGTGAATAGTTACTTTAGAATCAACAATGTAGGGTCTAAACTTATCACAAGCAAATACAGCTGCTAAAAATTCTTTCTCAGTACTAGCACAATTTCTCTGGGCACTATCTAGAGTTTTAGTAGCATACTGGATAACATTCAATTTCTTATCAACTCTTCGCCCTAGAACAACACCTACAGCATAATCACTAGCATCGCACATAATCTCAAAGGGTAAATTCTAGTCAGGAGGCTGGAGAATAGGTGCAGAGATCAATGCTTTCTTAAGTATTTCAAATGCTTCTAGACAATCATCATCAAAGACAAAAGGAATATCTTTTTGTAAGAGATTAGTCAGAGGCCTGGAGATTTTGGAGAAGTCCTTTATGAACCTCCTATAAAACCTGTCATGACCAAGGAAACTTCGTATACCTTTGATGTCCTTGGGGCATGGCATCTTTTCAATAGCATCAACTTTAGCTTTGTCAACTTCAATACCTCTTTTAGAAATTTTATGTCCCAAGACAATTAACCATAAAGTGGCATTTCTCCCAATTCAAGACAAGGTTAGTGTCTTCACATCTCTGCAAAACTCGATCAAGGTTGCTTAAGCAATCATCAAAAGAAGTTCCGTAAACGGAGAAATCATCCATGAACACCTCAACAATCTTTTCACAAAAATCAGAGAATATAGCCATCATGTATCTTTGAAAGATAGCAGGTGCATTACATAAACCAAAAGGCATACGTCTATAAGCAAAGGTACCGAAAGGACAAGTAAAAGTGGTCTTTTCTTGATCCCCTTTTGACACAGGTATTTGAGAGAAACCAGAATAACCATCTAGAAAGCAGAAATGAGTATGTTTGGATAACCTTTCTAGCATTTGATCAATGAATGGCAAAGGGTAATGATCTTTCTTAGCAGCTTTATTTAAATTACGGAAATCAATTACCATCCTATAACCTGTAACTATTTTTTTGTGGGATCAATTCATCTTTATCATTAGGAACGACAGTCATACCTCCCTTCTTAGGGACACAATGGACAGGACTTACCCACTGGCTATCAGCAACTGGATAGATAATACATGCCTCTAGGAGCTTTAGTATTTCCTTCCTTACCACTTCTTTCATCTTAGGATTTAATCGTCGCTGATGATCAATAACCGGTTTAGCATTTGTTTCAATTTTATCTTGTGTTGGCATATAGTGGGACTAATGCCCTTAAGATCATCCAGAGTATATCCAATAGCAGCACGATGCTTCTTCAGAGTTTTCAATATTTTTTCTTCTTCCCGCTCTGAAATGTTAGCACTAATAATAATAGGATATATCTTCTTTTCATCAAGATAAACATACTTCAGTTTATCAGGTAAAGGTTTAAGTTCAAACACGGGATCACCCTTTTGTGGAGGAGGATCCCCTAGGATTTCAACAGGCAAGTTGTTTTTCAATACGGGTCCCTGTTTAAGGAATATTTCATCTATTTCCCTTCTCTCGTTCATATGCATATCATTTTCATGGTCTAGAAAGTATTGTTCTAAAGGATCATTCGGAGGCACGACAATAGAAGCAAGACCAATAATTTCATCCTTACTGGGTGGTTCCTTTTCAAGGGGTTGTCTATGAAATTTAGCAAAGTTAAAATCATGAGACATATTCCCTAATCCAACAGTAACAATATCTTTCAAGCAGTCTATCTTTGCATTAACAGTATTCAAGAAGGGTCTACCAAATATAGTGGGACAAAATTCATCTTGTGGGGAACTAAGAAAAAGAAAATTAGTAGGGTATTTAACCTTCCCACACAAGACTTCAATATCTCTAACAATCCCAACTGGTGAAATAGTGTCTCTATTAGCAAGATTAATAGTAACATCAATTCCTTCTTACTCAACATGTGCAATATCATGCATAATTTCGTTATACAAATCAAGAGGGATAATACTCGCACTAGCACCTACGTCACATAAACCATGGTAACAATGATCTCCTATCTTAACGGAGATGACAGGCAAGCCTACAACAGGTTTATGTTTATTCCTAGCATTGGGTTTGTGTGACGCCCCCGATTTGACCGTACACTAATCATGCACGCAAATGTGTACGACCAAGATCAAGGACTCACTGGAAGATATCACAACACAACTCTAGACACAAATTAAAATAATACAAGCTTTATATTACAAGCCAGGGCCTCGAGGGCTCGAATACAAAAGCTCGAAAACACAAGAGTCAGCGGAAGCAATAATATCTGAGTACAGACATAAGTTAAACAAGTTTGCCTTAAGAAGGCTAGCACAAAAGTAACAACGATCGAAAAGGCAAGACCTCCTGCCTGGGACCTCCTAACTACTCCTCGAAGCCGAACTCCATGTAGAAACATCATCGGGATCCTCTGGCTCCTGGGCTCCACCATCTGGTCGCATCATCCGAGAAGAAAAGAAGAAAGGGGGGAAAAGGGGGAGCAAAGCAACCGTGAGTACTCATCCAAAGTACTCGCAAGCAAGGATCTACACTACATATGCAACGGTAACAATGATATGGGTAATATCGGTGGACTGAACTGCAGCAAGCGGGAATAAGAGGGGGATAGCTATTCCAAACGAAGACTACGCTTTTGGTAACCTCCATCTTGCAGCAGTAGAAGAGAGTAGATGGTAAGTAACAAGCTTCCTCGCTTCTCACAGCCTCCATCTGGCAGCAGTGGAAGGGAGTAGAAGGAATAGTAACAACTATCAAAGCTTCTGGCAGCCTCCGTCTTGAGTAGCAGAAGAGTTCACCAAGTAACATCGTAAAGCATAATCCTACCCGGCGATCCTCCCGCACATCACCCTGTGAGAGAGCAACCACCGAGTTATATCTGGAACTTGTCTGGGTGTGTTTTATTAAGTATCCAGTTCTAGTTGTCATGAGGTCCGAGTACAACTCCGGGTCGTCCTTTTACCGAGGGACACGGCTATTCGAATAGATTAACTTCCCTGCAGGGGTGCACCACATATCCCAGCACGCTCGATCCCATTTGGCCGGACACACTTTCCAGGGTCATGCCCGGCCTCGGAAGATCAACACGTCGCAGCCCTACCTAAGCACAGCAGAGAGGTCAGCACATCGGTCTAAGTCCTAAGCACACAGGGGTCTGGGCCCATCGCCCAATGCACACCTGCATGTTGCGAGGGCGGCCGGTAAGCAGACCTAGCCTCTCCTAATACCAGAGTAGGCTTCCAGTCCAATCCGGCGCGCGCCGCTAAACCACTGACGTCAAGAAGGCTTCGGCTGATACCACGACGTCGAGTACCCATAACTATTCCCACGTAGCTGGTTAGTGCGTATAGACCAAATGGCCAGACTCAGATCAAATACCAAGATCCCGTTAAACGTGTTATTATGAAATAACCGCGGACAACGACCAGGGCCAGGCCCACCTGTCTCCTAGGTGGTCGCAACCTGCCCTGTCGCTCCGCCACAAAGTAACCATCAGGGGACTGTCGGGAACCCAGGCCCACCACTACCAGTGTGAAACCACCTGCCCCTTCAGCCCCCATCTCCGAATCATCATCATGTGTATGTAAAGTATGTATATAGTATATACCCGTGATCACCACCCAAGTGATCACGGCCCGATAGAATAGCATGGCAGACGGACAAGAATGTAGGGCCACTGATGGAATACTAGCATCCTATACTAAGCATTAGGATGGCAGGTACAGGTATCAACAGTTGTAGCAACAATGACAGGCTATGCAACAGAATAGGAGTAACCGAACGGTAACGAGCTACACTACTCTAATGCAAGCAGTAGAGAGAAGAATAGACGATATTTGGTGATCAAGGGGGGGGGGGCTTGCCTGGAAGCTCTGCAGACGAAAGGAATCTTCGGAATCGTAGCCGTAGTCGAACACCGAAGCATCAATGGTCTCGGGGTCTATCACGGTAACGGAGTCTACCGAAAATAAGCAAAGAAGGGGGAAACAAATAAATAACAGAGCAAACAATAGCATCACAAAGCATAACATAGAAATACGCGGTGCTACGTGTGACCTAACGCAGTAGGAGGTGATACTGACGAAGGAGGGAAACATCCGGGAAAGTATTCCCGGTGTTTCGCGTTTTCGGGCGGATGAAACGGAGGGGAAAAGTTGCGGGTTCGGTATGCTAGGGATGTGTGGCGGACGAACAGACCGCGTATTCAGATTCGTCTCGTCGTTCTGAGCAACTTTCATGTACAAAGTATTTTCATCCGAGTTACGGTTTAAAAGATATGATTTTATTAAGTTTTTATTAATTTCTGGAATTTAATATTAATTAATTTAATTTTAAAATGCATTTATGACATCAGCATGATGTCATGCTGACGGCAGCAGGGGTTGACTGGTCAACCTGACAGGTGGGTCCCACCTGTTAGTGACACAGTATTAATTAGGGTTAATTAATTAATTAAACCTAATTAATTTAATTAATTAAAGTTAATTAAGTTAATCACAATTAATTAGTTTAACTTAACAGTATATCATTAAGTTAAATAGTCATTAGTTTAATTAAAACATTAGTTAATTAACTAATTAGATTAATTAGGATTTAATTAATCCAGATTAATTAAGTTAATTATTTAGTTAACTAATTAATTAATTAATTAATTAACTAATTATTATTATTTATATTTATTTATTTATTTTAACATTTTTCTTTTTTCGTTATTAGGGGCGCGGGGCCCATACGTCATAGGCCCAGCAGGGGAGAGCCCACCGGTCAGTGGCACCGGGCCACCGTTGGATTAGCACGCGTGCGCGCGCGTGCACTGCACGCGGCGTCGCGGCCACGGGCGCACGCCGGAGTGGGGCGCGGCTGGACGACGGCGAGGGGAGGCAGGGGGCGGCGTGGTCGCGCGGGCGGCGCCGGCGAGCAGGCGTCGCGTGGGGAGGGGGCGAGCACGGGCGCGCGGGGCGCGGCCGACGAGCAGCGGCAGCCGCGGCGGCGAGGCGAGG
>LR738714.1:445704373-445742906 GCA_902687465.1 Secale cereale
GGCGGCGAGGTGGCGGGGTTCGGCGCCGGCGGCGTCGGGGCGTTCGTCCCCGATCCGATCTGGATCGGGGGAGGGGGGGAGAGGAGCGAGTGGGGGGGAGGGTTGCGGTGGCGGCTAGGGTTCCCTGGGGGGAGGGCCTTAGTAGGCCAGGGGGCGGGCCGGTTGGGCCGGCCGGCTGAGCCGGCCGGCTGGGCCGGTTGGCCCAGTAGGCCAGGGGGCCTTCTCTGTTTTTATTTCCTTAGATTTTAGTTTAGGACTTCTTTTATTTATTTTTTTGTTTCCTTTTTAGTTTCCTTTTTATTTTAGTTTAAAATAAAATTCATACTAGTTCCTAAATTAGTCTCAATAAATATACTACTGCCACATAATTTTGGGCAACTAAATAAAATAGTTTAATATTTTATAAAATACCAAAGGCATTTACTTAATTATTTTGTCTGCTGTTTCAATCATTTTGGTGCATTTAAATATGTTATAAAAATAAGGATTCTCCACCATAATTCCTTATGATTTATTTGACACATCCCGAACATTTTAGTTTTAATGTTTGAAAACTTTTGTTGTTTTTCTTTTAATTCAATTTTTAATTTTTAATTTGGATCGGTTTGGAACTAACACGAGATTAGCAACAGTGATCGTGGTGATGTGGCATTATTAGTGCGGAATTACTGTAGATAATTATCCGGACGTCACAGTTTGGCTATTGTAACAGACTCTTCTTGGAGGTAAATAACATGTCCATCTAATTCTTCTACCAAGAGATCTTTAACCATAGCAACACTAGGTTCAACTTTAATTTGCTCAGAGGGTGTAGGTGTTCTAGTATTACTCTTACGAACTACAGTTGAAGCTTAAGCATGATCCTTTATCCTAACAGGGAAAGGTGGTTTCTCAATATAAGCAGTAGGAATAACAGGATCAATATTATAAGTGATAGTCTTTTCTTCAACTTTAATAGGTTCAACTACTTTTACTTAAATAGGGGGATAGTATTTAAACCACTTCTCCTTGGGGAGATTAACATGAGTAGCAAAAGATTCACAGAAAGAAGCTACTATCTCAGAGTCAAGTCCATATTTAGTGCTAAACTCACGGAAAACATCAGTATCCATAAAAGCTTTAACACAATCAGACTTAGGGGTCATACCTGACTCCTTACCTTCGTCGAGATCCCAATCTTCAGAGTTGCATTTATTTCTTTCCAATAGATCCCATTTGAATTCAATAGTCTTCATCATATAAGAGCCAGAACAAGAAGTATCGAGCATGAAGCGATTATTAAGAGAAAGCCGAGCATAATTTTTTTGAATGATCATTTATGTTGAGAGCTCATGATTGGGGCATGAATATAACATTGACTTAAGCCTCCCCCAAGCTTGAGCGATGCTTTCTCCTTCGCAAGGCCAGAAATTATAAATATAATTACGATCACGATGAACCTGGTGCATAGGGTAGAACTTCTGATGAAATTCCAACTTCAGATGATTATAGTTCCATGATACCATATCATCGCATAGCCTAAACCATGTCAATGCATCTCCCTTCAAAGATAAAGGGAAGACCTTCTTCTTGATAACATCCTTGGGCATACCTGCAAGCTTAAATAATCCACAAACTTCATCCACATAGATTAGATGTAAATCGGGATGCAATGTTCCGTCTCCTGTAAAGGGATTTTCAAGAAGTTTCTCTATCATACCCGAAGGAATATCAAAGCAAACATTTTCAATAGGTGCAGTAGGTTGAGGAGCAACTCTTTGCTCTTTTGGTCGGGGTGAAGATACCCCGAACAAGCCCCTCAAAGGATTTTGAGCCATAGTAACAAGTGACAATAAATTTCGGCACACTATATAAAATTTCCTTCACAAATTCCACTTACCAAAGGCGCTTCACTCCCAGGCAACGGTGCCAGAAAAGAGTCTTGATGACCCACAAGTGTAGGGGATCTATCGTAGTCCTTTCGATAAGTAAGAATGTCGAACCCAACGAGGAGCAGAAGGAAATGATAGGCAGTTTTCAGTAAGGTATTTTCTGCAAGCACTGAAATTATAGGTAACAGATAGTTTTGTGATAAGGTAATTGGTAGCAAGTGACAAAAGGTAAAAGTAAATAAGGTGCAGCAAGGTGGACCAATCCTTTTTGTAGGAAAGTACAAGCCTGGACAAACTCTTATATAAAGGAAAGCGTTGCCAAGGACACATGGGAATTATCGTCAAGCTAGTTTTCATCACGATCATCTGATTTGCGTTCGGTACTTTGCTAATTTGGTATGTGGGTGGACCGGTGCTTGGGTGCTGTCCTTACTTGGAAAAGCCTCCCACTTATGATTAACCTCTAATGCAAGCATCTGCAACTACAAAAGAAGTATTAAGGTAAACCTAACCATAGCCTGAAACATATGGATCCAAATCAGCCCCTTACGAAGCAACGCATAAACTAGGGTTTAAGCTTCTGTCACTCTAGCAACCCATCATCTACTTATTATTTCCCAATGCCTTCCTCTAGGCCCAAATAATGGTGATGTGTCATGTAGTCGACGTTCACATGACACCACTAGAGGAGAGACAACATACATCTCATCAAAATATCGAATGAAGACCAAATTCACATGACTACTAATAGCAAGACTTCTCCCATGTTCTCAGGAACAAAAGTAACTACTCAAAAGACATAATATTGTTCATGATTAGAGGGGTATTAATATGCATAATGGAGAAGATGGGCATCAGGGGCCTTTTGGCTGGCCCATGAGGCAGGGGGGCGTGCCGTGGGAAGGGGGGCGCGCCCCCACCCTCGTGGACAGCCGGTGGCCCCCATCGTGGACTTGTTTCGCCTGATATTTTTTATATTTTCTGAAGCAAAGTTCTGTTGAGTTTCGGGGCTTTTGGAGTTGTGCAGAATAGGTTTCCAGGGTTTGCTCCTTTTCCAGCCCAGAATTCCAGCTGCCGGCATTCTCCTTCTTCATGTAAACCTTGTAAAATAAGAGAGAAAAGGCATAAGTATTGTGACAAAACATGTAATAACAGCCCATAATGCAATAAATATCAACATATAAGCATGATGCAAAATGGACGTATCAGTACCAAGGGCAATGCGGGGCGAGCACCGCTCCACACCACCAAGTACAGCTATCGCCCCAGGCTCGGGCGACGGGCTACGCATCTGCGTCAACGTCCCAGGGGTCAACAGAGTCGCGTCTCAGGAGCGCTACTGACCGTCTCATGTGGGCCGGTGCAAGGGCCCTCCTCACAGCTACGTTCGCATGCCCTTCGGCTTGCTGAACCAGGAAGCCCTGTACTAGCGCGACATGCGAGGAGTCCTGGCGGCTCGCGAGGCCAAGCATCAGGAGATCCTGACCGAGGTGGCCTCGGTTATTTGCGAGCTCTCGGAACCTCAGGAGCCTCGCGAGGTCCCAGAGTCAGGCTGCGCATGAGGAGCGACATATGCACCAAGCATATTCAGCTACATCAACATCTCCCCAACAACGGTGCCAGGTGACTCTTTTTGAGTTTGTTCATTTGGGGGCACCCCTCGGGCTGCATCATCCCCAAGTCGCACAGGCTTGTCCCTATGACATGTATCATTTTGCATCTTTAGCTTACTCTGTTGGGGGCGCCCCTCGGGCTGCATCATCCCCAGGCTGCATGGGCCCGTCCCTGTGGCATGTATTGCATTCGCATCACCTGAATTAGCTCGTTTCCCCCTATGAATTACTTTATGATCATCACCTGCTCACTCACCACCTTTTGTGTCCTCTCGCGCTGCTGAACGGACTCCTGCTCATCCCGCAACGGGGGCTACACATGTTGGCACGGTGCTTGTGCTCGGGTCTGTGCCTGCAATGCTGACAAATCTAAGATACCGAGCTATGACTCGTGGCCCGCCTCACGCACGTCACCTCACCCGGTCCTCAGTGCCTTCGTCTTCCCGCGGAAAGATCAGTAGCATGGGGGCAAACGTGATTGTGAATTGTGTTGTTTCATCAAACTAATCCGCAGGAGTCACCGGAGCCTAGCAGCATATAATGCCCAGTATGAGACTATACCTCCCACGTGTCGAGATACGACTTAAAGGCATAATCTCATACTAGAATGATCTCAAGTATGGTATCTTTGCACAACTCATGTAAAAGAGGGATGAAATTGCAAAAGAGTAGTTGGCTTACACTCGCCATGTCACACAATGCATTACATAAACGTTCATCATCCAACTAACATCACAGTCCAACTACGTACGAAGATCCAAATGAAAGATACCATAAATAAAGCAACACAAGGTCCCGATCGCCCCTAGTAGGAACCACTACTGATCGTCGAAAACATCACACACATACGGCCAAGCTCTTCATCGAACTCCCATTGAAGTTCTGATCCATCTCCTGCATTTAATCTCAGCGGTACCTGCATCTGGTGTTGTGTAGAATCTGTGAGCCACGGAGGACTCAGCAATCCCGTTCCCGGGTAGCAATACTATCAAAGCCTTAGGTGAGGAGGGGGGTTATAAAGTGTTTGCAGCAAGCACTAAGCAACTAGCTTACGAGTTTAGAGCGAGAAGAGATCAAGTGCCAACGATCACCAAGTTGATCAAGAAGTGATCCTAACTACTCACGTCAGACATAACCCCATCGTGTTCTTCTTCTCGAAACCCCTTCGAGAAGAGACAATCACGGAACTCACACATGTAGTGTATTCATAAGGGTAGAGTGTCATGTTTTCTACAACCGGATATTAACAAATTCCCATCTGCCACATAACCGCGGGCACGGCTTTCGAAAGATCAAAACCCTGTAGGGGTGTCCCAACTTAGCCCATCACAAGCTCACGATCAGCGGAGTTGCAACTCCAAGGTGGGAAGACCTGAGTATTCTCGGAATCCTGTGCTCAAGATATACCGACAAAGGTAAAACTAATCCAGCAAGACCTCCCGGCGTGCCGACACCCTGATAATAGCCGCGCGTATCTCGTCTCAGGCCACGACCGGATGGGCGATGCTACAGGTAAAACCAGCCCTCGGGTTTCCCCAAGGTGGCCCCGCAGGACCCCCAGTTTGGACCAACACTCCTGAGGAGCACTGGCCCGGGTTGTTGATTAATAAATCCTCAGGTTAATTACTCCCTCGGCAAGTTTTAGTTGTTAGGCAAATGTAGAACCAAAGTTGGGCCTTGCTGGAAAAGCTTTAGCACTAAGCGAGTTATCGAGGGGGGCCCATAAACCCCAACCGTGTTAGGAACGCAAAATCCGGGAACATAACACCGGTTTATCGGGTCCTAAGGTGGCATGAGTGGAACAAAACACCGAGCAAAAGGCCAAGCCTTCCACCCATTGCCAAGTATATAGGTGTGTTAATATATTAAAGAGATATTGTGATATTCCAACAACAAGTTCCAACATGGAGCAATTTTCATCTTCACCTGCAACTAACAACGCTATAAGAGGGGCTGAGCAAGCGGGTAACATAGCCAAACAACGGTTTGCTGGGAAGGTGTCAAAGGTTAGAGGTTTCATGGCAACAATAGGGGGCTGACAAACAGACATATGCATCGAGGCAATATCTAAAGAGCGAAACATCTAGCATAGGCAAAGATAGTAGTGATATCTGGGAATGGTCATCTTGCCTAGGATTCCGCAAGGAAGAAGAACAAGTCCAACATGAAGTAGTCGAACAACTCCGGAACGAAACCGAAGCTAACGTGAGAAGCAAACCGGAAAGAAACAAACAACATGGTAAACACACATATCATAACCATGGCATGATGCACAAACAAATATGATGCATGTCCGGTTTAATTCAACATGGCATGGCAAAGTGCACAAACAAATACTACAAGTTAAGTGGATCTCAATATGCAACGAGTTGCATATTGACAAAACACCACATTATATTTATTTAGTTGACTCCCGTTTATTTACAAGACAAGGTTAAATGTTTTTATTAAACATGGCAAGAGGTGAAGCTTAAACAAACTACACTATCCAGACATTTTAAATGAGGCCGGAAATAACAACGACAATTCCGGAAACTCCCCATGTGCATAATTAGCAATTCTTAAAGCAAATAACAAATTCAAGCATTTAAAGGTTGTTATCATGATGCGGATGACATTTGCAAGTTTATATGCAATTTTTAGTAAAAGTTGACCATTAACAAGATAAGAAGCATTTGATCGCCACGACGGAAAGGAAAGGGGTGTCATGGCGACGAGAATGGAAACGGTGCCACGGCAACGTTCCGATGATCCGGCAACTCGTCAAGATGCCAGTGCAAAAGAAAGGGTCGATGTGAGCGTGTCATGCAAGAGATAGGTGGGGTGATCCCGTTACCGGGTTCCGACGGGTGGTGGCAAGGTAAACAAGGGCACTTCGGACGCGGTGCAACAAGTGAACATCTCATACATCACGCACAAATGTTCTCGGGTGTCGTCTCGCGGTATACCTTCGGAGCGTGCGTTTAGAGCGGTTCGAGACGTTGAGGGAAGTAGTGGTACTCGCGGTGGTAGTGGTACCCGTCGGCGGCAATCGAACTGACGCTCACGGTGCCCCCGAGGGACGACGGTAGTAGTACATGTCGATGTAGTGGTACTTGCAGTCTCGACGACGGTCATACACGTTTTCGTAGATGAACTTGATGTTTCGGTACATAGTCGTTCTTTGGTCGTCGGTAGGGGTACTTGGCGTCTTGCCGATTCCGGAGACGATGGTAGATGAACTTGGCGTCCACGAGGTCGTCGGTAGTCGTACACGTATCGGTAACGAACTTGGTGCATCCAACGTCTTCGGGCGTAGAGGTACACGGTCGTCTCGGCACTTGACGAAAACCACGAAGGCGTCTTGGGCGTATAGTGGCAGCAACAACAGAGCAATGGCTTCGGAAGGCACGACAAACAGGGGCACATTATTGACGGTCTTGGTGTCGAGCAGAATCGAGAGGGTCTTGGCGTGGACGTTCCTTCTCGCAACGAGGACGGGGTGCGAGGCAACGGAACTGGTCATGCTGGTCACACCGGACCAGAGTGACGATGGTGGCCTGGCTGGCTATGGCGAGCTCCGCCGGGAGGACCAGCTGCGAAGTCCCAAGAGAGGTGGACCTGGCTGAGGCACGAGACGTTGTACCCGGCGGCGCGATGCAGTCGACGTTGAGGAATCGAGGGAGGAAGTTCATGAGGAGCTCGGTGCTGGCGACCCATTCGGGGCCGAGCAGAGGAGGGAAGAGGAGGCTTGGCCTCGGGCATCCTCGAGCAGGCAGGCGGCGACGGCTTGCTGATGGAGGGCGCGAGGCGGGAGACCATGGTGCGCGCGGCGTGGACGAGCGGGGAAAGGTGAGGCCATGGTGGTGGCGTGCGCCTGCGCTCGGAGGCGAGGACGATGGAGATGGGGTGGGGCACGGGGGAGCCGCGGACGGGACAGCCGTGGCGCCTGGTACCTGGAGGATTGGCGTGGGGGGGGGGAGGAGGTCGAGCGGGCGAGGTAGAGTGCTCGTGGCGGAGGAGAAGGAGCGGGAGGCGAGATGGGATCGAGGGAGAGGAGGGTGCGACGCTGGGAAAGGGACGAGGGAGATGAGGGAAGGAGCGGAGTGCGGGCTAGGGTTAACTGAAGGGGAGAGGGAGGCTGGGCCTTGGGCCTAGATGGTGCGGCCGGCCTGGCTGCAGGTCCAGCGGGCTGGGCTCCCCCTCTTCCTTTCTCTTTTAAAACTCTCTGCCAATAAATAATTTCACAGAATAAAAAGGGAAAAGGTCAGAGGGTTGGGGAAGGAATACGAGAGATATAAATATACCCCTCTACTCCTGGAAACATGTGCTATTTGAATAACTTGCTCTGGCAATTTTTAGAGACTGTAAATTTAGCCAAATTTGAAACACTTTCAAATTTGAATAAATTCAAAGTCCAACCAGAACATGTCTAAAAAGGTATAAACATATGAAGAGGGGGTCTTGGCATGGATTAGGGATTTTAGAAAAATAGTGAACATTTTTCTGAAGTAGAAAAATGCAACTTGAATTTGGAATAGAAATAAAGAAGGAAAGAACTTTGCCTTGGGAATTTGATATTTGTCAAAAACTCGCAGCAGAAGAGGCATGGAATTAAATTGCAAGTGGGTTATGGTGATTCCAAAGCAATGGAATAATTTAATATAGCTCCCTAATAATATTGAGAGGCTTTTATATGTTATAAAGAGAATTCACCATAGTGAGTATCCCTCAATTTAAATGGATCGAGGATCCATACGGTTTATTTAGTTGGGTTGCAGAAATTAAAGACATGATGGCATGATGACATGATGCAATGCAAAATAAATAAAGCAAGCACAATTGAAACACACGGGAAAACCCGGAACATCTGGAATCTTCTGGAGCGTCGGTCTTCGGGCGTCACAACTCTCCCACACTAACAGAGGATCTCGACCCGAGATCCTAGAGATGGCACCGGGTAAAAACGGAAGAGGAAGAGGTAAAACAAAGTTGCTTCTTCGACAAACAAGTGAAACCACGAACCTAAGAGGTTGACCAAATTGAAATAAGAATACAACGGAGATGAACGAATATGAAAACACTCTGTTAGAAAAGAGGAACAAGGAGCATTATGAGAACCTTGTAGGTTGAAAGACATGAAACAAGAGCTTACAAACCAAAAGAATATGAAACTGCAACGGTATAGCCAAGGAATAAGAATGACATAATTCGGACAGCACTCCGACTGAAATGGTAAGGAATTGAACATGACCTTGCCAAGTTGGGATGATACTTGATGAAATCAACAACACACAGCCTCCGAAACATTGAAAGAATGGCACAAGGGTAAGGAAGGCTTCAGACAACACTCCGGTTGAAAATGGAGGAAAAACTAGATAAGATGACGGAACTAGAATGGAGGTCATGACACTCCTGTTAAATAGAAGAGAAAAGGAAAGAACATGATCTTGATATGACAAGATGATGGTTCGAAGAGAGCAATATGACAAAGCTTCTGGAGCGAATAATTGAGTGAAAAGATCGAAGAAGAAGAACTTCTTCGACTAGAAATGATTTTGAAAACATCCTTACGAAGAAGGGTTGAATGGGGTTGATGGAAAATCAACAACGAAACGAATAAGCTTGATGCGGGCTTATGGAAAACATCTCAAAATTATGAGGTGACAACCGGCCACTAACGGAAACGATTGCTTTGATTGAAGGCACCAAAGAGATGAAAAATTTATATCACCGGAAGGATAGATGAAGAAGTTGGGTCATTTATATGCACCATAAATAGCAACAATTCTCAGGGAAAGCTTTAGGTGAATTATAACCCAAGATTACTCCAACATAGAGATTGAAGGGTCGAAAGTTCTCCTCAAGAAAGAGAAATAATGGTTTTACATATCTCATTCCTGATAGCTTGTTAATGATGAAACATGAAAGAAATTGTCAAGAATGACATAACACCATCTCAAAAGATAAGGTAGAATGAATTGCACTTCGGAGTGCATGATGAAGAATGCTTGAGCTCCTTCAACAAGAATCTTGAAGAACACTTCGAGGATGAATTAAATCATGATGAACCACCATGTAGAACTCCGGTAACAAAAGGATGAGAAGTGAAGGATGAAAAGAATAAGATTCAAGGCATGCAATGATTCAGATAGAGCTTCGTGACAAGATAATTGAGAGAGTTTGGAACTCCGGAAGAAAAGATGAACAACCAATAATTTGATATCATGAACAAACTCCAGACAAAGGAATTAAACACTTGGAAGGAACAAGAATAAGAATTATGTTATGAGTGTCCTTCACCAATTTAAATTGATGACTAGCAATGGATTAACATACTACTTATTCCCGTTGCAAGAATTAAAGAGAGATCTCGCATAAACTTGAGAGAGTATTCAACGAATCACCGGTAGGATTAGGAAAAGAACAAATGAATTAGTACTATAACAAGGAAGATAAATCTTGAACGAACCACCGTAAGAATATGGAGACGAGCGAAGCTGCATCAATGAAGAATAGTTGGAGGACGAAGTTGAAAACTGAGAACGAAGAGATCTTCTGAAATGATGACCTTCGGAGGAACACAATAGAATTAATTTAGGAAATACTACGGAAGAATAAAAAGAAGAAAGGTTGAACCAATGATGAAAAGAATTAAAAGCGATCTTGAAGAAGGCATATGACTGATGGAATCCATACTTACGTCACATTTGAAAAGAATTTCGGAGCACCCCGGAAAATTAGAAGAGTCAGGTAAGATCCTGGGAAAAGACCTGTGGGTTAGGGCCCATTCAAAAGAAATCACCGTTGAAAAAGATTACTTGAGAGATATTGCACCGGTTGAATTAAATGGCTTGGATGAGATAACAATCTCAAAATATATTGAACAGGTTGAACATGGAAACACGAGTCCTCTGAGATCTCTTGTACACTCCGGATAAGAATTAGAGAGAGTTGAATAATCAAGAGAGACTTTGGATAAGAATTCCCACATTGGAAAACATGTGAAACAAGAGGCACATATATGATCAATACGGAAGCTTGGATTTAGTCCACCGGAGAAGAATATTAGAGTTAAGAATGATGAACTTGAAACTCTTGATCATCTTCACGATAAATCACCGGATAAGAACATTGAAGGAAATGAATGAAGAAACATCACATGAATAAAATGGATACTTGATTAAGAATCCTGGCTCCATAAGAAAAGGGTGGGAGGGTGGGGAAAACAAAGACAACTTGGGATGAATGAAATAGACACCCTTGAGAAAAGATTGAGAGTTAATCTTGCAAATGATGAAGAGATCGGATTAACTTGAAGCGAAGCACACCGGTTGAAAAGAATTTAACATAACAATCTCGATGATCAAGAAGGATTAGCACTCCCATATAAATATGTGAACACCTATTAGGAAAGGTATGGAATCAACATTTGACATCAAAGCAACTCGAATACCAGAATCAAAACGAAAACAATGGATAGATATGTTGCAACATAATCTTCACAGTAATATCCGAACAGAGAATTGAACGAATGAATTCCATAGCTTAATGGTACAACACTTGTCGAGAAGCCACTTGGGAGAACAAAAGGTAAATAAAACAACAAGGAGTGGATAGAACAAATACAAGATAGAAGTTTCGTTCCACATATTCGTGCTGAAAGCTCATGGAACGTGTTACGAAAGGGTTTTGCAATCCCCGGATCAGCATAGCCAAGGACCCTTTAAGATGCAACTCCCGATTGGAACAACGCCCATAAAATTACTTCACTCAATGTAGAACCCCGAACTCCATATCATACATTCGTTGGAAGAATGCCTACGAGCTACTAGATGAACCCACCTATTAATTTCCGAAGGTTTCCGGTTGTGCAATCGGGTGTTGGGGATACAGGGGAAGCACCACGCACTCAACTCTAATTGTGAGAACCCGGAATTTGCTTCCAGACCCTCATGTGTATATTTGTCAACCCCAGGATCATTGTTGACAACACAGCGAAATGATATCATTGCACAATACGTAAAAGTATTACAAGTAGTATATTTGTCACAAGACATACCTAGCGAATTGTCTCATGACATTTACAATCAGAAAACAGCGGAAAGTACAATGCGTAGCGACTCCATCTCAGCCACAGGCAGTCGATGTAGTCCACGTGACCTCACTCCTACAGATCGCCATAGTAGTCGTAGTCATCACCTTCGTCTTCATGGATCTCTGTTGTCAACAAAATTATTGCCATGAGTACATTACGTACTCAACATGCCTCCTGCGGGGAAGGTCCTAACAACTACATGTGGCTTCAAAGGAAGGTTGTATGGCTCATTTGCATAAAAGCTAATTTTGTTTGAAAAACATAGCAGTTCGATAATAGCAGTTTTAGATGAAAACATGTTTTGTCTCCAGAATAACTTTCATCAAAGTGAGGATCCTCGATCAACTCACACTCTTCACAGGTTCCAAGAATAGGGGAAAGAGGGAATAAGATAGACATGTCCTGTATGTCAAGAAAGATTCATGTGCCGTCCATGACCGTGGACACGGCTATTCGAATAGTTTTACACTCTGCAGAGGTTGTACACTTTACCCACACGACACAATCCCGACTTGTTGCCACTAGCCGTCGCTAGCGTAGTACACCATTTGGTATACCGGCAGGGAGATTGTGACGAGGTCTTTCATTAGACCAAACTTACTGTGCCAAGCCCACTAGGTTTCAACACGGAAGTAACCGCAGTTCACAGTCCGAGCCCCCTTTTGTGCCGAGGACACTCCTCGCAAGGCAGCTATCCCATCTGCGGTACGGCAATGACAACAATAAGAGTGAGCTAACTAATTAACCAAGCCAGTGCCCATATAGCATGTGGCTGTACTATTATCACAATCTTCAAATCCAAGACTTATTAGGCCTCATGCGGCACTGACGACTGATTGCCCCCTTCAACTCGTGAAGGGCGGCCAATCGCTCCTTCAATCCTTGATTCAGCTGTCGCCCGCGCCAGTATTCATATGGTAAGTTTCACCCAGACTAGAAGAGAGTAGAGAAGGTCAACAAGGTCAACCGACCTAGCTCAGCGAGCTCAGCAACAAGTTCCAAGTGTCAATGATCCGAAGATCATTCAAATAAGGACCTATAGAATAATAAGTATGGCTAAGCATTTCTACTCTACCGGAATAATATATAATTCTACTCAGGTGTCAAGTGAATAGGCGACAAGCGGATCAAGGCATGTGTCAATCGACACGCTAGCTACGAGATTAAAAGCATGCATATAGTAACTATAAAACTCAATGCAATTTTGTAAAACATAGGATAAGTATGATCAATAAGGAGGCATGCCTTCGTTGTTGAGTCCTTCTTCGGTAACCTGATTCTGTCCATGTCCAACATCGTCACTCCCTACTCGTCGCAACGATAGAAAAAGACAAACAAATAAATACCAAAGCAATGGCAAATCCAAATAATATCCAAAACAAATTAAGAGTAGATGGATAGCAAGATATTTGATCAGATGGGGATTCCAAAAGGAGATGGTGTGATAGGGAGGTAAGAGAAAGGATTCAATGAGGCGACATGGTTTAGGTTGACGCAACTAAGGAATGTTTGGCAATCAAGACTAACGTTCTGATACGAATTGTGCTACTAATGAATCATAGTGTCCATTATATATCTCGACTAAATATATAGAAAAGTACTATATAACCAACACAATGGAAACAACACACATGAAATGCAACCATCCTATGCATTTAATTACACAAGCCAGTATGGCATGATAAGGTACAAGTTAACCACCAACAAATATTTAGATAGAATCTAAATATTTATAATGGTCAACAACAGTCAAACATATACATCAACTATATAAGAATTCAAAAGGCAATAGTTCCATAAGACAACAAACAACCATTACAAACCATACTAGTTAAGCAATCAAACAACATTCAACAACATGAATTGAGTTGGATGTAGATTTAAAACAAGAATAGAATAGAATCAACTTCATTATAGCAAACCAATTCATTTGTCGAACAATTAACAAGAAACAATAGAACAAATGGAACAAATGAATGCACACTCTCTAAAAATAATATGATTTAAGATTAATAATCATCCACAAGTAAATATTTGGGTGAATCCAAATATTTATAATTGTTAACAATACGCAAAGACTAAACATCAATCATAAGAACTATGTGCAAGCATTACTATAATGAAAGACAAACCAATACTATGGTAGAAACTAATTAAACAACTTACTAACAATACACCTCTCACACAAGGTATGTGAGTATGGAATCATATAGATGTATTTACTAATAACACAAGCATTCAACATAAAAGTGCTCATGAGAAGATACTAAACTATTACATGGTCTTAATAATAAAGGACAACTAATACCAATAACCACTAGCAATAATATTATCACCACATGCTTACAATAACAAAGGATGATGCATATACTGAGTGTGTGATCAAAGCACAACTTTACTCACATTACATATGACTCGTCCTAAGTATATGACTTATAGCAAGAAGTATTAAAACACTCATAGGACTAAGATGTAACGAAGTTAAACATCGGTAACGAAGAACTAAACTAAGCAACTGTACGCAACATCATAAGACATGAAAGATTACTTGTATGAAATATGTCTAGGCATATCCTAATGTAATATAAAGGTAAACAAAATATATCAAACGCTAGGCATACAACAATGCAATAACAAGGTAAACTAATATGATATGTAATGATAGATGGTCATCACACGAGATACCACACTACGACACCATTACAATACAATGCAACACCCAACTGAATTTATATCGACTATCATAAATAGTAAACATGGAAATATGACACAACTCTATGAGACTAGCTAGTTGACATGCATGAACACGGAAGCATGATAGTAGCACACAACAATTGTTGTTTATAACATGCAAGCACATTGACACATCATACTAAGCATGTAGGCAAATTAAAC
Organism: Secale cereale; assembly: GCA_902687465.1. Taxonomy (NCBI): domain Eukaryota; kingdom Viridiplantae; phylum Streptophyta; class Magnoliopsida; order Poales; family Poaceae; genus Secale; species Secale cereale. The sequence continues at coordinate 445,718,830 of LR738714.1, forward strand.
AACTAGGTCATACCATCAACAATATCAAGCAATATACTATACTAGAATGAGTAATATGATGGCATGCATTCCTATGTTGTACAACCTACACTTTGCAAATGCATAGTGGACAACTTAGGCATGATTTGTAACACACACTATGCATCTAGTTACAATCACACCAAACGATGTCATGATTTTAATCATGTAAAATAATCCTACTTATATAATTTTGAGATCAATAAACTACTAACAACATGTATCTACTAAAATGTATATCTAAGCTAAGACTAACCATGTGTGTAAACATAAAGTATAAACTAGCAGCGATATAACACAAGGTAGTTATACAAGCAAAACATGAATTCTACTGAGCAAGTGTTGTATGGCAATCAACCATGTAATCTTGCATAACAATCATCTACAAAACAGAGGAACAACTAAGCATTAATATTGTCCCCCAATAAACTACAATGTACTCGTTTCCAATATCAAGGCATCTCATTTGACATCTAGCACAAAGTGAAATATGCAATAACATATATTAGAAACAATAAATAAGCTTCTATGATAGACATGGCACGAGTTCAAACCAAAACAAACATGTGGCATGAATGATAACGAATAGGTAAACCATAAGTACGATATTTTCATGCTAAACAAAAATGAAAATAAATCAACATAAAATATTCTATAATCATGCAAAGCCTAAGATAATCCTACGTAAACCTACACATGGTAATAAATCAAAAGAAATATGTACATAGGCATATCATACGAATACGTGCCACACGAAAGAAAAATATCACATGAAAAACACGTTCAACAATATTTAGCAACTCACAGAAAATCTAGAATAATAGTACAAAATACTAAAGATGGAACTAATTCACAAAATTAACACACATGCATAAAAGAGAACTATACATTGTACCATAAATCATCAAGCCGAAACAATACCTACAACTATTTAAACAAGAGTAAAGTAATTCTAGTAAATCATATGTTACTCCTACGATTATGAAATAATTAGGAACGACTCCTAGGTATACATCACACAAGTAAAAATAAATAGTGTAAGAAACATGCACGTAGTGCAATTCCCATTTGAACTATATGAGCGTCTAATATGATATACGTAAAATCTAAACCACAAACGGGTTCCTATAACCACTTAAAACGTTTCATCTACTGGGATCAAGATCACACGATGAACAAAACGATGGAAATATGCCTATAATATTTGGTTGGGGCGACAGATAGCATCGACACGCCCAACGACAAAAATATGAAGAACTATGATGTCTAGGAGATAACACGAGTGATGTTGAGAAGGTGTGCAAGAGGAATTTGATGGAGGCTCACCGAGTTTGACGGAACGGTACGACGAACTTGATGAACAGTGTGCGCGGACATGCAGAATTCTTCGTGTGTGGTTGACGAATCGTGTTCTTTCTTCTCTGAATGGATCAATGGTGAGGAGGAGAATCTTGTGGCACAAGGGTATGAACGGGGATGGCCTACATCAACGGGATGGACAACCGGCGTCCATAGAGCACTATTGCTTCGGGAAGAGTTCTTGGGAGAACTAAGAAGGAAGAAGGTAGGGGATTCTGCTGGAATGGAAGAGGAGTTTGGGGCGCACGTCTAGGTACTCACGGATTTGGAAACGGTGAATATTTGAAGGAATTAGAGGAGGGGCTGTTTCTCTCCTCTAGATTTTCTTCTCTGTAAGTGTGAGCGTACACATAATAGGAAGAAGAAGAAGAGGCCTCGCTCCTGTGGTTGATGGGAGATGTGCTCGGTGGAGAGAATTAGGGAAGGAAGAAGTCAAAGAGAGGGAATTAAAGGGGCACTCAAGACTCTTGGCGTTTCATACTTGCAAGATCATGTGCTGTTGACGTTTCTTCTCTGTAGGTTGAAAGGTACACAGAGGGAGAGAAGAGGAGGCGCTCCCTCGGCTGGGTGTTGGCCCATTTTGGCTAGGCCCAAGTGGGAGAGAAATAAGAGAATAATAGTAATAAAAAGTTGGCCTTTGGCCCATTCGTGTTGAGAGAACATGGAACAGAAAAATAAAGATGTTGTAGAATGGGCTTAGGAAATTTGGTCTAGAGTTTAACAGATGGAAAAGAAAGTGACTTCCCTCTTTGGAAAATATAGAGAATTAATAGAAGCTGAAACAAATATCCAACAAACCAAGAAATCCACAAAAATGCAGACTCGCATATTTAAATATGCTTAAGACAAAAAATAAAAACCAGCTAAAGGAAAATACGAAACTCAATTTAATTTAAGTTGGCATTAGTTCAAATTAAATCCGCCAAATTATAAATGTCCAATTTAAGCTTTGTTAACAAACAAAACAAAACGAAATTTTCTCGCCCTGATTTTTGAAAGAACAAAAAAATCTTAAACATTCCGAGAATCGGGATGTTACACTAATCCTACATCCAGCTGTATCCATCCTTCAACACATAACCAGTTATTTTCGGAAACCGTTTACCTCGGACCTTCGAAACACATCTGATATACTAGCTATGGCAATACTCCCGAATTACCTCCCCAGTACTGGGTGATGTCAGGGTTATCTTGCCACTAACCGCATAGGAGAGTTTTCGATGTCGGCCGTCTGAAGTATTCCAGAACTGCTGCAATATATTTGTGACGACAACACCTCGGAGCTCAACTCCCCGGGACACTGCCACAACCCCTAAAGACAGGAGGCATCGAGAACAATGTTCTCGTCACAAAGACATTGGAACAATCCAAACAATACTCGCGTGATCCTAAAAGTTTTTGGTGAATTTTTGAGAGTAGAAGAGACAAGTAATCGTCAGGAGTCCTCACCAGGGTGAAAAGAGATGAGGAGCAAAAGAAATCCTACTCTCCGATATATATATATAGGACTCAAAACATTTTCAAGTGTGTTCCTAGACTCAACCGTCAACGATTCGATCAATCAGTGGGGCTCCTAGGTCGGAGAAGGCTCTGATTACCAACTTATAATGCCCGGTATGAGAATATACCTCCCACGTGTCGAGGCACGACTTAAAGGCATAATCTCATACTAGAATGATCTCAAGTATGGTATCTTTGCACAACTCATGTAAAAGAGGGATGAAATTGCAAAAGGGTAGTTGGCTTACACTCGCCACGTCACACAATGCATTACATACACATTCATCATCCAAATAACATCAGAGTCCAACTACGGACACAGATCCAAATGAAAGATACCATAAATAAAGCAACACAAGGTCCCGATCGCCCTAGTAGGAACCACTACTGAACGTCGAAAACATCACACACATACGGCCAAGCTCTTCATCGAACTCCCATTGAAGTTCTGATCCATCTCCTGCATTTAATCTCAGCGGTACCTGCATCTGGTGTTGTGTAGAATCTGTGAGCCACAAAGGACTCAGCAATCCCGTTCCCGGGTAGCAATACTATCAAAGCCTTAGGTGAGGAGGGGGGTAATAAAGTGTTTGCAGCAAGCACTAAGCAACTAGCTTACGAGTTTAGAGCGAGAAGAGATCAAGTGCCAACGATCGCCAAGTTGATCAAGAAGTGATCCTAACTACTCACGTCAGACATAACCCCACCGTGTTCTTCTTCTCTAAACCCCTTCGAGAAGAGACAATCACGGAACTCACACAGGTAGTGTATTCTTAAGGGTAGAGTGTCATGTTTTCTACAACCGGATATTAACAAATTCCCATCTGCCACATAACCGCAGGCACGGCTTTCGAAAGATCAAAACCCTGTAGGGGTGTCCCAACTTAGCCCATCACAAGCTCACGATCTGCGGAGTTTCAACTCCAAGGTGGGAAGAACCGAGTATTCTCGGAATCCCGTGCTCAAGATATTCCGACAAAGGTAAAACTAATCCAGCAAGACCTCCCGGCGTGCCGACACCCTGATAGTAGCCGCGCGTATCTCGTCTCAGTCCACGACCGGATGGGCGATGCTACAGGTAAAACCAGCCCTCGGGTTTCCCCAAGGTGGCCCCGCAGGACCCCCAGTTTGGACCAACACTCCTGAGGAGCACTGGCCCGGGTTGTTGATTAATAAATCCTCGGGTTAATTACTCCCTCGGCAAGTTTTAGTTGTTAGGAAAATGTAGAACCAAAGTTGGGCCTTGCTGGAAAAGCTTTAGCACTAAGCGAGTTATCGAGGGGGGCCCATAAACCCCAACCGTGTTAGGAACGCAAAATCCGGGAACATAACACCGGTTTATCGGGTCCTAAGGTGGCATGAGTGGAACAAAACACCGAGCAAAAGGCCAAGCCTTCCACCCATTGCCAAGTATATTGGTGTGTTAATATATTTGAGAGATATTGTGATATTCCAACAACAAGTTCCAACATGGAGCAATCTTCATCTTCACCTGGAACTAACAACGCTATAAGAGGGACTGAGCAAGCAGGTAACATAGCCAAACAACGGTTTGCTGGGAAGGTGTCAAAGGTTAGAGGTTTCATGGCAACAATAGGGGGTTCACAAACAGACATAGGCATCGAGGCAATATCTAAAGAGCGAAACATCTAGCATAGGCAAAGATAGTAGTGATATCTGGGAATGGTCATCTTGCCTGGGATTCCGCAAGGAAGAAGAACAAGTCCAACATGAAGTAGTCGAACAACTCCTCACAACTCCGGAACGAAACCGAAGCTAACGGGAGAAGCAAACCGGAAAGAAACAAACAACATGGTAAACACACATATCATAACCATGGCATCATGCACAGACAAATATGACGCATGTCCGGTTAAATTCAACATGGCATGGCAAAGTGCACAAACAAATACTACAAGTTAAGTGGAGCTCAATATGCAATGAGTTGCATATTGACGAAACACCACATTATATTTATTTAGTTGACTCCCGTTTATTTACAAGACAAGGTTAAATGTTTTTATTAAACATGGCAAGAGGTGAAGCTTAAACAAACTACACTATCCAGACATTTTAAATGAGGCCGGAAATAACAACGACAATTCCAGAAACTCCCCATGTGCATAATTAGCAATTCTTAAAGCAAAGAACAAATTCAAGCATTTAAAGGTTGTTATCATGATGCGGATGACATTTGCAAGTTTATATGCAATTTTTAGTAAAAGTTGACCATTAACAAGATAAGAAGCATTTAGTCGCCACGACGGAAAGGAAAGGGGTGTCATGGCGGCGAGAATGGAAACGGTGCCACGGCAATGTTCCGATGATCCGACAGCTCGTCAATATGCCAGTGCAAAAGAAAGGGTCGATGTGAGCGTGTCATGCAAGAGGTAGGTCGGGTGATCCCGTTACCGAGTTCCCACGGGCGGTGGCAAGGTAAACAAGGGCACTTCGGACGCAGTGCAACAAGTGAACATCTCATACATCACGCACAAATGTTCTCGGGTGTCGTCTCGCGGTATACCTTCGGAGCGTGCGTTTGGAGTGGTTCGAGACGTTGAGGGAAGTAGTGGTACTCGCGGTGGTAGTGGTACATGTCGGCGGTAGTCGAACTTGACACTCACGGTGCCCTCGAGGGACGACTGTAGTCGTACACGTCGATGTAGTGGTACTTGCAGTCTCGACGACGGTCATACACATTTTCGTAGATGAACTTGATGATTCGGTACGTAGTCGTTCTTTGGTCATTGGTAGGGGTACTTGGCGTCTTGGCGATTCCGGAGACGGCGGTAGATGAACTTGGCGTCCACGAGGTCGTCGGTAGTCGTACACGTATCAGTCACGAACTTGGTGCATCCAATTGCTTCGGGCGTAGAGGTACACGGTCGTCTCGGCACTTGACGAAAACCACGAAGGCGTCTTGGGCGTATAGTGCAAGCAACAACAGAGCGACGGCTTCGGAAGGCATGACAAACAGGGGCACATTGTTGACGGTCTTGGCGTCGAGCAGAATCGAGCGGGTCTTGGCATGGACGTTCCTTCTCGCAATGAGGACGGGGTGTGAGGCAACAGAACTGGTCATGCTGGTCACACCGGACCAGAGTGACGATGGTGGCCTGGCTGGCTGTGGCGAGCTCCGCCGGGAGGAGCAGCTGCGAAGTCCCAAGAGTGGTGGACCTGGCGGAGGCACGAGAGGCTGTACCCGGCGGCGTGATGCAGTCGACATTGAGGAATCGAGGGAGGAAGTTCCTGAGGAGCTCGGTGCTGGCGACCCATTCGAGGCCGAGCAGAGGAGGGAAGAGGAGGCTTGGCCTCGGGCATCCTCGAGCAGGCAGGCGGCGATGGCTTGCTGATGGAGGGCGTGAGGCGGGAGACCATGGTGCGCGCGGCGTGGACGAGCGGGGAAAGGTGAGGCCATGGTGGTGGCGTGCGCCTGCGCTCGGAGGCGAGGACGATGGAGATGCGGCGGGGCACGGGGGAGCCGCGGACGGGACGGCCGTGGCGCCTGGCACCTGGAGGATTGGCGAGGGGGGGGGGAAGGAGGTCGAGCGGGCGAGGCAGAGCACTCGTGGCGGAGGAGAAGGAACAGGAGGCGAGATGGGATCGAGGGAGAGGAGGGTGCGGCGCTGGGAAAGGGACGAGGGAGATGAGGGAAGGAGCGGAGTGCGGGCTAGGGTTAACTGAAGGGGAGAGGGAGGCTGGGCCTTGGGCCTAGATGGTGCGGCCGGCCTGGCTGCAGGTCCAGCGGGCTGGGCTCCCCCTCTTCCTTTCTCTTTTAAAACTCTCTGCCAATAAATAATTTCACAGAATAAAAAGGAAAAGGTCAGAGGGTTGGGGAAGGAATACGAGAGATATAAATATACCCCTCTACTCCTGGAAACATGTGCTATTTGAATAACTTGCTCTGGCAATATTTAGAGACTGTAAATTTAGCCAAATTTGAAACATTTTCAAATTTGAATAAATTCAAAGTCCAACCAGAACATGTCTAAAAGGTATAAACATATGAGGAGGGGGTCTTGGCATGGATTAGGGATTTTAGAAAAATAGTGAACATTTTTATGAAGTAGAAAAATGCAACTTGAATTTGGAATAGAAATAAAGAAGGAAAGAACTTTGCCTTGGGAATTTGATATTTGTCAAAAACTCACAGCAGAAGAGGCATGGAATTAAATTGCAAGTGGGTTATGGTGATTCCAAAGCAATGGAATAATTTAATATAGCTCCGTAATAATATTGAGAGGCTTTTATATGTTATAAAGAGAAGTCACCATAGTGAGTATCCCTCAATTTTACGGTTTATTTAGTTGAGTTGGAGAAATTAAAGACATGATGGCATGATTACATGATGCAATGCAATATAAATAAAGCAAGCACAATTGAGGGAAAACCCAGAACATCTGGAATCTTCTGCAGCGTCGGTCTTCGGGCGTCACACAGCAGGTGGCCCCGCCGACTATTCCCTTCTTACATAATTCGCTTGCACGTGAAAGGGGAGGCTCCTGAGCATCGCGTCTCAGGAACTCCTACTGACTCTCCAGCCCTCACCCCTGGCCTTGACCACGGCAACGTGATCTAGCATACCAGCGGCGGCTGAGCTGTGCTTGAGGGTCGGGACCCGAGGACGCAAAGCATCTAGAAGAGCAAGAGAAGGGGAGGCCGGCGCGGATCGCTAAGGCCTAGTTTCACATTTCCTTCCCGAGGGTTGTTCGTACGTCAAGGGGGACTCCTGAGCATCGCGACTCAGGAGCCTAACTTGTAATGCCTAGGATGGGACTATACCTCCTACGTGTCGAGGCACGACTTAAAGGTATAAGCCCATCCTAGAATGATCTCAAGTTTGGTATCTTTGCACGACTCATGTAAAAGAGGGATTAAATTGCAAAAGGAGATAGTTGGCTTACACTCGCCACTTCACACAATACTAAACATAAACAATACATCATTCAAAACATCACAACCCGACTACGGGCAAAGAACCAAAAGAAAGATACCAAAACAACATAAAGCCACAGGTCCAGATCGAATCCTAGTAGAAACCACTACTGATCGTCGAACACGTCACAAGCAAACGGTCACTCTCTTCATCGAGCTCCCAGTGAAGAACTTGAACCAGCTCCTGCTTCAAACTCGGCTGAACCTGCATCTGGTGTTGTAGTATCTGTGAGCCACGAGGACTCAGCAATCCCATAACCATGGGTATCAAGACTAGCAAAGCTTTGTGGGTAGGAAGAGGTAAAGTGGTGAGGTTGCAGCAGCGGCTAAGCATAATATGGTGGCTAACTTACGAGTACCAGAATAAGATGAGAAGCTACGCAAACGGTCGCAAAAGAGGTGATCGCTAAAGATCCTAACTACATATGAGTCAAACATAACCCGACCGTGTTCTCTTCTCAAAGTGAAAAGAGACAGTCACGGTTACTCACACCGTTGTGTGTTTTACTTCGGATCCTCTGATAAGTTTTCTACAACCGGACATTAACAAATTCCAATCTGCCACATAACCGCGGGCACGGCTTTCGAAAGATCATAACCCTGCAGGGGTGTTCCAACTTAGCCCATCACAAGCTCTCACGATTAGCTTAAATGATAAATATAATATCATCACCCCTTATCTTAGGGAAAATCCGATCAGGCTCGGCATCCCGGTAGCACAAGTCATTTCGACAATGGTAAAACAAGTCCAGCAAGACCTCCCGGCGTGCCGACACCCTGATAGTAGCCGCGCGTATCTCGTCTCAGGTCACGACCGGATGGGTGATGCTACAGGTATACCAGATACCTCGGGTTTCCCCAAGGCGGCCCCGCAGGCTCCCCGTTTGGGACCAACACCATCAGCACTGGCCCTCCCTGCTATGTAGAATTAAGAATCCTCGGGGACGCGACCCCCTATGCAAATTTAATTAATTAATTAAGTTTTTATTATGAGCAAATTAAAACCAATGTTGGGCCTTGCTGGAGGAGTTTTATTCAAAGTTGAACTGTCAAGGGGTCCCCATTTCACCCATCGTGTAAGGAACGCAAAATCAAGGAACATAATGCCGGTTTATCGGCGCCTAAGGTGGCATGAGTGGAACAAAACACCGAGCAAAAGGCCAAGCCTTCCACCCATGCCCAGTATATAGGTGTGTTAATAATAATTATAGATATTGTGATATATCCAACAACAAGTTCCCTCCTGGAACGAACTTCATCTTCACCTGCAACTAACAACGCTATAAGAGGGGCTGAGCAAGCGGGTAACATAGCCAAACAGTGGTTTTGCTAGGAAGGTTTCAAGGTTAGAGGTTTCATGGCAACAAGGAGAGGCTGACATAAAAGATGGGTAGCGCGACATGTAACGATAGCATCGAGACAACTAAGCATGGCAATGGTAGTAAAGGTATCCAAGGGTATGATCATCTTGCCTGGGATTCCACAAGGGAGAAGAACGGATCCATGAAGTAGACGGAGCAACAAAGTCGAGCGAATCCTCACAACTCCGGAACGAAACCGAAGCTAACAAGAGAAGCAACCGGAAAGAAGGAAACAACACGGTAAACACACAAGCATAAACATGGCATACGATGCACATCCAAGTATGATGCATGTCCGGTTTAATTATGCATGGCATGGCAAAGTGCACAAACAAGACTACAAGTTAAGTGGAGCTCAATATGCAACGAGTTGCATATTGACGAAACACCACATTTAATTATTTGATTGACTCTCTTTTATTTACAAGACAAGACTAAATGTTTGTTAACATGGCAAGAGGTGAAGCATAATAAAACTACACTATCTAGGCATTTTTAAATGAGGCCGGAAAATAACAACAACATATCCGAAAAATCCCCATGAGCATGTTTAGCAATTATTAAGCAAACAACAAACACACATTATTAATGTTGTTAACATGATTTGGATGACATGATCAAGTTTATGCAATTATATTAAAAGGTTTACATAAGAGATAAGAAGCATTTGTCACCGTGGTGGAAGGAAAAGGGTGCCACGGCAACGATCCGAAAATGATGCCACGCAACATATCGGTTCCGGTAACTCGGTGAGAGACCGGTGCAAAAGAAAGGTGGCGGAGCGAGTCGAACAAGATGAAAGGTGGAATGATCCCGTCACCGGGTTCCCATGGGTCGGCGACGAGGCAACCGAGGAACATGACAAAAGGTCGGAACGGGCACGGTGCACACAAGGAAAACATTTCATACAACACAAGCAAGCATCTCACATGTCATCGACTCGAGGTTATACCTTCGGAACAAACGTTCTCGGAGCGGTTCGAGATCGTAGAGGAAGAAGGTGTTCACGTTCGGAGAGGAAGTAGCCGTTCACGAGGTCGCCAACGAGTAGTCGTGGTACTTGGCGCTTCCGGCGACGGTAGTGGAAGTAGTGGTACTTGTCGAGTCGGTCGTCGTACACGGGGCGACGGTAGTGGTACTCGCGGTCTTCGAGCGTAGTGGTACTCGTTTCCATAGATGTTCGGGTGCATACTTAGAGGTACTTGTTCATGAAGTCGTCACGTGTAGTCGAACTTGAAGGTCATCGGTGACTCGAAGGGGTACACGGGTCCTCTGTCAATTCAACAGCAAAAGGGCAACACAAAAGAAAACAAACAAAACAGCATGGGAGGGCGACAAGGCCACTGGAACGGAGGAGCTGTGTCTCTGGAGGACGGGGCTCCATGGCGGGCAGCAGGGGCTCGGCCGGCTCGCGGGCACCGCGGCGCTGGCCATGGCCTCTGGAGGGTGCGGGCTCGGCGACTCAGCTGGAGGCCGACGAGGCGAGCGCTGGGGCTTCGCCTGGCTGGCATCGGCTCCCTGGGAGAAGAGGCGCGGCGATCCTGGCGCAGAGGAGAGGGGTAGGCGACGAGGCGCGCTTGCTGGAGAAGGCCGCGGCGAGGCGATCCTGGCGAGGGCCACGGGATGATGGCGAGGCGCTGGCTTGCCTGCGCGGGGAGGAAGGGCGTCTGGGCGCCGGGCTTCGGCCATCTTGCGGGGGAGACGCTGGCTCGGGGGCCATGGCGCGGGCGCGCTGGAGAGGAACAGGGGCGCCGGCTGCTCGGCGCAGGGCGAGGCTGCTTCGAGGAGAAGGGCGCGGCTGCGCTGCAGGGATCGAAGGGAGCGGCGCACGGGGTGATGCGAGAGAGCGAGGAAATGGAGTCGGGCGAGGTGAGCGAGCGGATCGAGGGAACGCTGCGCTCGAGGGGTGCGAGAAGGAGAAGGCGCGGCTCGGGGAGGGATGCTGGCGGCGGGGGTCGGGAGAGAGCGAGGGGAGACGAGCGAGCGCTGGTTGCTTAGGGTTCGGCCTAGAGTCGGGCCTTGGGCCGGCTGGGATGGCCTGCGGCTGGGCCAAAGGAGGCCGGTGGGCTGTTGGGAACAGCAGCGGCTGGGCTCCCAAGGGGAGGCCTGGCCTAGGAGGAGAGAGAGGCCGGGCTGGGCTCTTTCTTTAACTGATTTTTAAAAACAGAAAAGAAAGAAGAAGAAAAGGGAAGAAAAGAAAAGGTTAGGGAAGAGATTTAAACACGGAGTTAAATCTCTGGACTCACACAAAATGTAAGGAATTTAAAGAATTTGTTGGAAGACTTTTGGAAGATAAAAATTCAAACGAGTTTGAATAAAGGTCAAACTGTTCGAATTTAGAAAACCCTTTAGATGAAATCCAAATGGGTTGGAATTTCAAGAGATGGCCCTACACATTAGATGTGATTTATGAGAAGATTTGGAACATTTATAGATAAAGTAAAATTGCAACACAATTTTACTAAAGGCTCAAAGGAGGAAAAGGAAGTAGAGTTGGATGAAAGAAAAATTGAAGAAAGGTGCAATTGTGTTATAGGTGATTCCAAGGAATGGAATATTTTTAAATATAGCTCCCTAAATATTGAGAGGCTTTTATATGTTTTAAAGAGAAGACATCCTTCCCTCGATTTAAATGGATCGAAGATCCACACAATTTATTTAGGTTGAGATGCAAGAGAAAATATGACATGATGGCATGATGACATGATGCAATGCAAAAATAAATAAATAACACAAGCAAAAAAGTAACACACGGGAGAACCCGGAACACCTGGAATCTTCGGGAATCTTCTGGGACGTCGGTCTTCGGGCGTCACATAACTGGTCACGTAGCCTCTCACCCCTGGCCTCGTCCTGGCAATCCGGACAAGCCAGCGGCGGTTGAGGTATGCGCGGGGCCGAGCTCTACCGACGCAGAACACTAGAGCAAGCGGGAAGGAAATCGTGAAATCCTATACACACTGCTGCTGAAGATCGGACCAAGCGCACCATGAGGAGAATCACCTGAGGCCCGTCAAGATAAGTCGCAAACTCAAATTAGCACGACGCCACGACCCGAAAAGTTTCTATTTCCGCAGTCTTGCTCCGGCAATGCCGCCTTCCTTTTTAGCCTCCGGGAAGCTGCTTGGACGCCAAGGGGGACCTCTTGAGAATCACTCCTCAGGAGCTCTTAACGGACCCCGGGCCGCTCACCTCCTGGCATTGTCCACGACATCGCGACCTGGCATACCAGCGACGGCTGAAGCTTGCCTTGGGACTGGGACCCGCCGACGTAGAGCGCTAAGCTACCGTAAGGATGAAAAGGGGGACAGTGCCGAAGCAAGACGTGCAACCACGGTTTCCTAACAAGAAGAATAAACGCCGGAGCAAAAGCATTACAGGTTCTTTACACACCCCCATGGGGTTCGTTTTGATTCCTCGCAGGGAACAAAAGAGGGAGATCTCAAGGGGCCCTAACCGCGACTACTACTTCTGACACCACCATCAACAGAGGGCCACGAGAGGCCGGCACCAACCCTACCTAGGTCACCAACGGCGACGGGCTGGTGCTGCTGTCGCGCTTCGGGCGCGGCGTGAGCTCGGTGGTGCGTAGCTGTCGTCGCTCGTCTCCGGAGACTTGACAGGCTCAGAAGAGCTGCAGGATTCCTGGGGGCCGTCGTTGCTGCTGGGGGAGCTATCGGTAGGGCCGAGGGCAGGCACAACGTCCGCTGCTGCGCCAGCCTAGCGGCTCCCTCCAGGGCAGCACTCCAGGTGGTGGACTTCCCCGTCGAAGACCTTGAAGAACAACGTAGAGGAGCCGTCGAACTCGAAGTGGATGACGGAGGCTCCATCAGGGCAGCACATGCGGGTGATTTCACCCCATCCTCGAGTCATGAAGACACCGGCTGGGGGGACGACCTCGACCTCCGCCTCCGAAGCATGGCTGCAGCACCCGGCGTGCTGCAACCATAGCTTAGCAGGACCCCTCGCCGGCATCAGCTCCGCGAAGAACCTCGGGAGCCGGATCCAAGAAGGCGGTGGCATTGCTGTCCACACCACGAACTCACGCGAGGAGCCCTCGACGTGGTTTCGGGGGCCAGCGGCTCGTGCGACCCTAGCTGGGCCACCTCGACCATGACGCGAGCGGCGCTAGGCACAACCCCTTCTTCTGGAGCCCTGTGCTTGGGCGTACAAGGGCAACGGGTAGCCGAGAGGAGGCCGCTCGCACCAAGGCCTCGTCACCTCCAGCCTCTCGCCGGCGCAACGCGGCGGTCGAATCTCTTCTTGGGCGGAAGTGGTTCCCGCTCCTTGCAGGGTTTTTTTCCCTTCTCAGCGGCGGAGAATCTCCTTATCGGCGCCATAGGCGTCACGGCAAGCTAGCGCAGCAAGGAAGAAGGAGAATGGGCAGGCGACGAGAAGAAGGAGATGAGCAACGGGGGCTTCGCCCCCTCGGCATTTATGGCCAGGAGGAGGCCAATCACGGGCCTCCACGATCGCACGTAATGATGAATTTTATATGCATGCAACAGGGTCTCGTTAAGTCGAGCAGTTGCCGAGGCAGCGTGGGGAAATGGAGACGCCCACGTCCAATCAGTCGCCACACGTTGACCAATGTTGCAGGCGATTGGGGCCCGCGGTGCTCCGCACTTGCCCCTTGGTTTCGCCTCGAAGCGAAGTTCAAGCGCACCTTGGGCCCGGGGGCTACTTTCGGCGTCCTGGGAACAGGGGTACCCAGACTTGCCTGCCCGCGGCCCGTGACGTGGCTCCTTCGACGGCCTAGTACGGCCCAGCTTCAGCAAGCACAGTTCAAGACCCTCATGAGGGACCAAGCCTCGCTAGGCGGAGGGCGGCAATACCTCCCTGGGGGCTGCCTCCCTAGGCTGGCTCCTGAGGAGCGAAGATATCTATACAAGGCGCACCTCGTGAGGTTCACGTGACGTGAGCCATGACGTCCAAGGCGAGGCGGGCGCCGGCGAGCACAGTGTACCAGTTTCCCCTTTGGTGCTAAAGGGGCAAGCGCAGGCGCGAAGTCCCGAGGGATCAAGCAAAGGTTTGCATATCGATGCAACAAGACCAAGGACCGTCAGGACGACAGAATGGAGGTCATCGTGGAGCCCGGCGTGGCGTCACCACCAAAGCCTTTGGCAGGCAAAGACCGCTTTTGTCAAGATAACTTGTACTAGTTGTTCCCCTTCAAATTTGACCGTTGTGGAATCCCTTCCCGCCGATATTTGGGAAGACGACCATGGCCACTATAAATAGGACCTAGCCACCACCATAGAGAGGGATTTGATCTCTCAGCTCTTCTGGAAGAGGTCCATTCGACCCTACGCACACCACAAGCTCATTCGAGCCCAAGAACACCTCTCCTCCGGAGGCTGTTCATCCATTGTACTAGTTCATCCTCAGCCCCACGAGGCAATCCACCACACACACTGGAGTAGGGTATTACACATCAAGCTGGCCCAAACCAGTATAGTCCTTTGTGTCCCTTGTTCTCTGAGTTCGTCGAGCTAGGCTGTGGAATCGTAGCGCAAGCGCGCTGGGAAGAGAGTTTTCTTTGTGCGCAACCCAGAGATCGAACCTCTCAAGGGTTTGCGGAAGCCAAAATCCGACAACTATCTCCACTCCTCAGAACATGGGTGACACATGTCGCTAGGATAGCAAAGGGCAGGGGCACGTTTGTCCAAATTCTTTGGACGAGCAATTTTTCACCGTGGCTATAAATACCCCCTCCTCTTCTCCTTACCTCATTTACTCCGCTCGACCTCTCTCACGCTCGATCTCTCAGACCTAGCGCCGCTGCTACTCTCCATCGATGCCGGTGAGGAAGAGCTTCACTGCTTCAACCTCCCTGTCGTCGTACTCACGCCGGCTGTGGAAATATTCACTCCGCCGTTGTCGTAGCTGTCTCCCTCTGCCAACTTAGGGTGTGGGAGATCTGGACCGACGAGCTTCTCCAACTTTCACCTAGTTCGTCGCATTCTTCATCAAGGATAATTAAAATCTAATTTTACTGCCATTCTTTGATTCTCATGATTTCCACAATTTCTTCAAAAGGTGTTTTATTCTTCAACTTCCCACTATTTAATCACCGAAGTCAATCTGTTCTTGATTTGCTTCTCTAAGTTGTGTTTTTCTTCATGATTCCTCAATTGTGTGGATTTCTAATCAATACAACTCTGGAACCTAAAGCAAGAACGCTTAGTGAAATTCTTCAAGACTCCCATGGTTAAATTCCTCAAACTTGATTCTTTTGAAAATTTCTGAGAACGCATATGACCTCCCCAAATTCTTCGCACCTATACTCTGTTCACAGGTATAAATTGTCTGCTGCTGAATCTCTAGGTTCTCATCAACTTAACTCATTTGCAACATTCCTCGAAGAAAAGTTACACACTTCCTCGGAAACTTCAATTGTTTATAATCCTCAAGCGAGGAAAATGGCTGAAGGAAAGAGACCTCAGAAGGGAGGCAACTTGAGACAAACACTGCCTTTGAAATTCCTGAAGAAATTTATGCTGACTATTGCACTCCTGATGAGGAAATTCATGGCAAAGAGAACAAGAATCGGTGCAAAGTGTGCATCCAGAGGATTGAGAGGAGATGGGCAAAGGAATGGAGGGAATATCGCTATGTTACTCCCATGCACATGAAGAAATTCGTTGTTAAACCTCCTTGCTCAAGACCTTCTTTGGCTGCAGGCCAAATAGCTTATCCCACAAGCGTGAGGCGCGGTGAGGAATTTCCCAAGGAATGGGCGAAGCGCCAAGCTAAACTATAAAGGACAGCTAGAGAAGCGGTGAGGAAATTCAATGAAGACACTGCTGCTGCTTGTACTGCTGCTGAAGCCACTGCAAGTAAGCCTAAGAAGGCTATGCTGATGAAATCAACCGTCAAGCCAAGTTCCTCAATAGCAATGCCCTCACGGCTACCTCTTCAAAGTCAAAGCCCTCAGGACAAATTCCTCAGGGAACTTCTTGAAGGGCTGCTTCAATTCCCTCTGTTGCTACACAATCCTCAACTACTGGTGCAATGTCCTCAACACCCGTGCACCTTGCAATGTGTCAACGGACTGCAGGGTTCTCAATTGCTTCAGGAGCCTCATCAGTTCCACCACAATATTCACTTGGTCCAACTTTGCTGAAAGTGAAGACCACTGATGGATGAGGAAAGAGGCCAAGTCCTCAAAAGAAAGTGGCTTTCCAAGTTCCGGCTGATGACGATGAAGCTAATGATGAAGAACTTGCCGAAATTATCAAAGATAGGCAAATGAAGGCCGCTAGAGCCAAGGGCAGTTATGTGCCTCTCATGCTGGATTCGAAGAGGATCCTAGACTACATTGATATTTGGCACAAGGATCCCAAAGCACCTCTTCCTGAAATGGATCTCACCACCTCACTCCTGGTCAAAGTCACATGCTAGCTACTTTCATAGGTAAAGAAAAATGGAAGTATGAACAAGCCAGGAAAGCCAAGAAGAATCAGTACAAGAAATAGCGTTTCTTGAAGAAAAATGTTGTGAACATGTCTCCTGAGGATCTTGTGAAGGAGCAAACTGAAATCAAAGGCCTCAGTGATAAATTTGACTGATACCATGCTGATTAGCTAGGAGCCAAAGTCAGATTCGTCAAACTCTCCAAGGCTCTCAAACTTGGTGGTGATACCTCAGTGCAAGAAGAAATTCATCTTGCTGAGGAAACTGAAAGCGCACCTGAAAATCAAGCTGTCGAAGAAACGGAAAATGCCAGGGCTGCTGAAGAAATTCCAGGTCCTAATGAAATTGCCAGGGCAACCTCAAATGTTGCACCTGAAGAACAATCCAGGCCTGCTAAAGAATCTGCTGCAGCGCCTGAAGAATCTGAGAATGCCAGGGTGACTGCATCAGTCGTGCCTGAAGAAACTGAACCCATTTCATCCACTCCTCCTGCAAAGTCTTCACCAATGAAGAATATCAATCTTCCTTCTGCATCAGAAGTGAAGAAAACCAAAGCTCCAGAGAAGGCAGCTGTGAAGAAAAGCAAAGCATCATCAAATGCAGAATCCTCAGCTCCCAAGAAAGTGAGGACTTTGTCAAGATCCTTCACCAACCCCATTGATGTTGTTCCAATCTCAGTTGTGCCATCAAAGGAAATTGTTCCCTTTGGTGAAGAATATGTCATACCTGATGACATGGATGAAGTGAATCCTTCTGCTGCTTCTTCAGAGCAATTGAATGATGAAATTGAAGATGGAAGAAATCCCTTCAACCCCACTGGTTTTATCGCCCATGCCCCAGTTCACAACTGAAGAGGCCGATGTTGAGGAATTGGAAGAAGAAGATGAAGATGTGGACATTGGTACTACAACTCCAGTGCTCATTGATGACTATTGGGAAAACACTCATCCCAATTAACCCTTGACTACTTAGCTGCATCAAGTTCCTCAGTCCCCTGTCCAAACTGAAGAAATTCATATGGGCTCTGAAGAACGTACAACTTCTCCTCCGTCCATTCCTGAACAAGCACCGGCTGCAACAACTAAAGAAATGGAGAAACCAACTACCGCTGAAGAGCCTGAAGCCTCAATTCCTCAGGCATCAAGTCCAGAGCTTGTGAATATAGAAGCTGCAAAGTCATCATCTGTTAATCTTCAGCCCAAGCAGAAAAACCCTTATGCCAACAGGCAGAAATTCAAGGCTGGTGATTTCATTACTGAGCATAATTTCTTCACTGACTTCAATCCTTATGACTTAGCAAGACATCGACGCAAGAGGTTCTGGACAGCAAGCCAGATGAATTTCTATTCTTCACTCCTGTTTGACAAAGAGAAGGTATTTGAACATCGTCAAATTCCTCATATTGACATGGTGTCGATCCCTTGCTTCCAGCCTGTACTGAATGCTCTTCACGAAGCTAGGCTTCCGAGTTTCTTCTCTGACATATGCGATTGGAATTAAGAACTCATTCTTCGATTCTACGTCACTCTGCGCCTCACTAGTGATGCTGCTGATATCAGTTCATGGGTGCTTGACTGGATGACTGACAACACTCACAACAAAGCCCCAGTATCTGAATTGCTTCATGCCATCCTAGTTAATCCTCCTTCTGAAGATGCAAGACTGATGTATGTTGAACCTGAACTTCCAAATCATCTGATGCAAGTCATGATGAAGCCTTTGAAGGATGGCCAACCTCCAAGAACCACTTTTCTTGTGAAGGAATTTCTAAATGTGCCAAGGAAAATCTACCGCATTCGGACCAAAACCCTCAGTCCAATCAAGGGCCACAACTCTGAAGAAGAAGACGTTGTTGGCATCATGAAGAATATTCTATTCAATATCATGCATGGGATTCCCATCAGTTATCATGATTTCTTCATTAGGACTTTGGCGAATGTTGCATTGTCACCTTTGGAGTTGAAGCCTTATGCTCCCTGGATCATGAAATTCATCAGCACGAGGTATTCAATTAACTACATGGCAGATTGTCAAAATCATCTCAGCTATTTGCCACCTATTGAAGTCCTCAAACGGACTATTTCCTCAGTTGATGGAAAAGGAAAAGATGCTATTATTGATGAAGGTCTCGTCCATTGGATGGACAGATTCGCAAAGCTGCATCCTATTCCACCAATGATGACTCTGCAACTCAAGATTCTGCCGCAAAAGCTTCAAAGCATATTCCTCAAGGCACTGTTCCACTAGTGATGACTGATCGCGAGCTTCTCCTAAGTCTTCATCAGAATGTTGACCGCAATCACAAGTGGGTCAAGCGTCAGTTTGCTTCAATTCTTCAGAACATGACTGTCATGCAAAACACTATGAAGGAGAATCACTACTATGCGCATGAAATCTTCGATCGCACTTGGGCTATTCTTTCACATCTCTACATTGCTGAAGAACTCAAGGAGATGGAATTCCAACAGGACTTTTACTAGTCTCAGCCACCTTCGAAGAAATTCAAGAAGGTTAAAGTTCCTCAGCTAGTCACAAGTTCATTTTCTTCATCGCGCGAGACAAATGAAGCTGAAGATTTGGACGACACTACGGCAGTCCCTACCTCAACGGATGGCCCCAACAATGCTGGCGCTCCTCCATCGACATCATGATGATATTCTTCAGGGGCGTTAGTCCTCATTTTTCGTCCCTTTTTGTCATTTGATGACAAAGGGGAAGAAATTTGAGTTAGTCTTCAAGCGGGTCTCTTATATATGGGCTATATTTTTGTTAAGTTACAACTCTTGCTCGTCTGAGGTGTTTGCTCTGATGAGTTGTAAACTTAAGTCCGATGGTGGTCTGACAATTTTTGAACTGCTTTTTGCATGCTTAATTCCTCAAGTACCTTAATGCACGCATGCTGAATTTCGTCAGACACCATATTTCATCATGCATTTCAAATTTGTCATATCATATGTTAAATGCGTGTATGAATTACAAGATATAGGGGGATATCTCCATGATATTACTCTACAATGTGCATTTGCTACTCAAGCAAAATCCTCAAATATGCACATCTTCAGGGAGTGCTCTTCTATATCTTGCAATCAAATTCCTCAATATCTATTGTTACACTTCATATGTTTATCCTCATTGAAAACTTAACCTATTTGTCATCAATCACCAAAAAGGGGGAGATTGTAAGTGCATGTAGTGCCCCTTAGTGATTTTGGTGTATCAAAGACTTATAGGTTAAGGGACTAATGAGTTTGTGAGTGTACACAAGTTATATAAGTCTATGAGGTGTTTGATATTTACGAAGAAAGTTGACCCCTAAAAATGTATGTCTTCAGTTGAAGACTTAGGTTTTCTTGGAGACTTTGAAAGTGAGGAAATTGGTGTGACCTTGAAGACTTGGATATTCATGCGAGGATTATGAAGCGCGAAGACTTTTGTTTTCGTAGTTTCATTTTCTCTTTCTTGAGTCATAGGAAACACCGTACTGTTAAAGGGGGTCGAGGTAAAACTAAGGAAACACACTTCCAAGTGATGCTCATCTCAAAGCCTACACTACCCAATCCTTTCGAGTGAAGCCATTGGAAATCTCATATAGTTCAATCAATTTCTTCAGTGACAGAGACGAAGATCTTCTAGTCTCTGAGGAATTAGTTCTGATTGAGGAGTTAGGAATTCGCCAGTGTGGATTTCCTACAAGTGAGTAACACGATAACCCTGAGGAATTTGAGAGCTCAAATTTCCGACTGTTGCTGTGCTATGCGCCAACTGTCCCAAATATCTTATCCACCTAACGGTCATATCATTGAAGGGCATTTATGTCTTACCATGTCGGGTTGCTCCCTAGGATATAAATAGCCACCCCTATAACCACTAGTTGGTTGGATGCTCTGAGAGAAACTGACACTTGTCATTAGAGCAACCCATCCTCCGAGGACTTTGAGTGAAAATCATCAAGTGAGGAAAAACCCAAAACCCCAACACCTAAAACCCAAAGTGATTGAGCATCACTGAAGAGAGTGTTCTTGTGTGGAACCAATGCTTGTTACCATTGAAGACCGTGCATCTTCCAGATGGTTAGGCGTCAAATGGTCTAGAGCATCCAAGAGGAATTGTGGATCGCAGGGTGACCAAGTTTGTGAAGGTTTGGAAGTCACCTTGAAGACTTACCACGAGTGATTGGGCGAGGTCTTTGTGACCTTTGCTCAAGGGGAATACGGTGAGGACTGTGTGTCCTCAGGTTTGAATACCTAGCCGTCCTAACCAGATGTACAACTGTCACAGCAGTTGGAACTGGTCTACCAAATCATTGTCTTCACCAAGCTTACTGGTTCTATTTCCTCAACCCTTTCATTTACTCATTCATGTGTTGATGAACTTGATCTGTACTGTTTGAAGACTTTGACTGAAGACTTTCTCAATCTCCTCAATCATATTTCTCCAGTATTCTATCTTCAGTCTTCTATCTTCAGCCTGCTTATCATGTTTACATGCTACTTGTGCTCTGTTTATGCTTTCATTTCATCATGATGACTATGCTACTGCTTTGTTGTGCATGCACCTGAGTATCTATTCCGTTGCTAGTACTTCGTTGCTTAGGAAATTCCTTAGTGAAGAATTTGTAAAAATTGCCTATTCACCCCCTCTAGTCGATATAACGCACTTTCAATCTTGAGGAAGAGTTCAATATTGTACCATGGGTGTTAAATGAATACCTTCCTCGCATCTTAAACATGCATGTGGCTTGAGAGGTAATCATTGGTGAACTGCTTTGGAAAGTACTAAAAACAAAGATATGCATAAATAGTTGTTATAAATTTTGAAATGGCACAAGGGAAAAAACAAGGTAACAGAGTTAGTACCATCCTATGGTTGACTGATGTCTTCTTCATTGTGCAAACAAAGATCTTGTTGTTATTCGTCACAAGTTTCTTTAGCCTAACAATCTTTCTGAGTTTTTTGACTTGACTAATATTCATGGACATCTCATTACCCCAAATGCAAAATAGGTTGAATGGTGGGTCTAAGCCTTTGACAGCAAGACCTACATGTGCAAGACCAAATTGTAAAAGACCTAAATATTAGAATGATTCCCGCAACTGCACAATAATGTGCTATTAGCGAAAGGACCATGCATGAGCAAACCTCGATGGTAAACCTCAGTGCCTCCCATTGTTTCCCTGCAACACATGTAAGGAAGAACTTGATTAGGTTAACTGAGAGTTGGCATACTATCAGTAGAATATGTTAATGGAAAATAAACAAATTCGAGATCGAACAGATTAATCCGAGGCGCGTGGAAAAGCCAGTTAGCCTACCCGAGCATGCTAAACAACCTGGAAATAGAGCAGTTATATATGTTTCTCGTGTACTGAGTATAGCCAAATTCGATTTATTTCTCACATGCATAACAATACAAAATTGTACCCACAACAAATGAACATCAAATTGCAGAATTGAACCAAATAGTTAACTGGACAGTAGAACAAATGAACCAAAATAGTTAACTGAGCACCACATTGCATAATAGAACATATACTAGAAGATAAGACAGTTAATGAAACCAAGAATGCTTGAGAACTACTAGGAAATGTAGCAATTGTTGGACCAAACTATTAACTGAACACTATATTTCAGAATATCAGATTGCATATTAACATTACAGAGGACAATTCACTAGAAGGCACTGGCGGTGCCCTCGAGAAAACACCACAAACTGTATTTTAAAGTAGATGACTGCGTGGCGGCGTCGATGGTGGCCTCGAAGACGAGGTGCTCCTCTAAGATCTGGCGGTCGACACGAATGGCAGCCATCGCAACCTCATCCGCACGTGCTGCCGTGATTTGCTTCTTCATTGCCAGATGCTCTTGAGCTCCTCGCTATGATGCATGCACAATGGCTGTGGGCGGCGCTTAATTGGAGGACGGGGCAGTGATTTGGGCGGAAGGTGCCATGCCGTTAGTCGGGGCATGTGGGATGGAGAAGGAGGAGGATGATGGGACAGGGTGTGGATTACCTGACCATATCGACGAGGCCATGCAGCAAGAAGAAGGGTCGTCGACGAGGAGGCAGCGCTGCAAGAAGAAGGGTCGCCGACGAGGAGGCAGTGCTGCAAGAAGAAGGGCCGCCGATGAGGAGGCGACGCTTCTAGTAAGCAGTGGTGAAGGTTTGAACTTGGAAAGCAAGGAGGAACAGTGGAAATGTACCTTTTGGTCAGGGGAGGGGGCGGGGAGCTAGATATTTCCACGACGGCAGAAATATTTTGCTCGCTATCGCGAGAAACTGGCGCGCAAGTGTGGTTCAAGCACGAGCGATGGACTGTAGACAACAAAGCTTCCTACGTAAGCCAGACAAGAGGGTGCGCCAGGATATTTTATATCGCATCCCACATGATTCCTGCTAGTAAACTGTTTGTGGTGTGCCTGATTTTCCATCCTGATTTGAAAGACAAAATGGTGTTACGGAGGGAAAGGACGGTGTTTGAATTGCTAGAACATTTATCTGCATTGAACATGCAACTTCATGAGTGTCGTGTTAAAATTTGGAATCACTCCGGGTCTGTCAGGCCTTTTTAATACATTAATTGAGTTTGTAGGCACTTAATGTGCATAATTCAAATTTGAACTACAAGCACATGCTCCAGTGCACCCATGTTTGTTGAAAACTCACATGTGTGCCCTTGGGTGAATTTATAGGTCCCATGCAAGAAATGTGAATGAAATTCAAACATTTGGGTGTTGTGGCCTGGCCGGAAACATTGAAGAACTTGGTTTTAAAATTCATGTAAATCCAAAACTCGTCTGAAAATCATGAAACTTGGCATGGTGTCATGACATGGCACCAACACGCTATGGTAAATATTTTGGCCGAATTGGGACAAGTTTTGGTATAAGCTTCTTGCAAACTGGAGCTTCTCTCAAGAAGGCTTGTGGTTCCTAGAGGGAACATGTCACATTTGTGTGCAAAACGACATACACTGCCTTCCCCCTTAACTTTTTTACAGAGGCAACATAGAACTATATGAGTGCCATGTTAAAATTTAGAATTATTTTAGGTTCATTTGGCGTGTTTATACATTAATTGAGTTTGTAGGCATTTAATGTGCATAATTCAAATTTGAACTACAAGCACATGCTCTAGTGCACCCAAGTTTGTTGAAAAAACACATGTGTGTCCTTGGGTAAATTTATAGGTCCCATGCAAGAAATGTGAATGAAATTCAAACATCTGGGTGTTGTGGCCCGGCCGAAAACATTGAAGAACTTGGTTTTTAAATTCCTGTAAATCCAAAACTCGCTTGAAAATCATGAAACTTGGCATGGTGTCATGACATGGCACCAACATGTTGTGGTAATTTTTTGGCCGAATTGGGACAAGTTTTGGCATAAACTTCTTGCAAACCGGAGCTTCTCTCAAGAAGGCTCATGGTTCCCAAAGGGAACGTGTCACCTTTGTGTGCGAAATGACATATGTTGTCTTCCCCCCCCCCCCCT
>LR738714.1:445742940-445827186 GCA_902687465.1 Secale cereale
CCCCCCTTGAATTTTTTATAGAGGCAACACAGAAATATATGAGTGTCGTGTTAAAATTTAGAATTATTTCAGGTTTGTTTGGCCTTTTTATACATTAATTGAGTTTCTAGGCATTTAATGTGCATAATTCAAATTTGAATTACAAGCACATGCTCCAGTGCGCCAAAGTTGGCTGAAAAATTATTTATGTGTACTTGGGGTGAATTTCTAGGTCCCATGCAAGAAATGGGAATGAAATTCATACATCTGGGCGTCGTGGCTTGGACTAAAACATCGAGAAACTTGGTTTTTAATTTTTTGTAAATCTAAAACACACCTGAAAATCATGAAACTTGGCATGGTGTCATGACATGGCACCAACATGTTGTGGTAAAAAACTATCTGATTTCAGTAGGCGCACACATTAACAACCAACAAAGTCATTTTGGAACAACAGCTGTCACCTTACAATCGGAAACACAAGTAATATTGAAACTGTGGATGTTGTACTAACCATTTACTTGTCGCCACGCGTCCCCCTTTTTATTGGCTATGAGGCATCGTGCGGGGTAGCTATTTTAGTACGAGAGGCGTGGGAACAGACCGCTATGCATGCTTATCGGGAGGCGAGCCCTTTGACTCCCATCCGCCGCGCACCTCTCTCCCAACTTCTCCATTAATGGTGCCCGAGCCCCTGATTGATTTATAGGCGCTTAATGGTGTGGCTATGTCTCAATTGACTGAGATTTAAGTGAAAAAAGGAAATCTGACATGAATATTTTGCACGGATCTTGATATAAGATCTGACAGACATATATATAGCATCGAGTGAGACTTAGCAAGACTGATATAAATATAATGACGATGGCAATGGATATTTTTCTGTAATTGTGTTACATATTTAGGAAGAATATTAATGATGATGGCAATGGATAAACAATTTGTAAGTGTGTTACATATTTAGGAAGAAAATTAAAAATGCCACATGCGGCAACGCGCGAAAGACACAAAGGAAAAAGAATAACGAAGAAACCCCCGCCAAAAAAGAAGAATAAGGAAGACGCTGACTAGTTCTCGCGGCGAGCGATGATGATCTCTTTCATGTCCTCAATACGTTGCTTGGCGATAGCCACAAATTCCTCAACCAGCCTTTCACGCTCGACGCGGAGCATGGCATTCTCATCTATAAGTTTCTTGACGATGGCACACGTCTTCTTCAACAAGGCAGTGGTCTCCTCCACCCGCTTCGCCCTGCGTGCGATCTTTGCTCTCAGCAGGCCCCGCTCGGTGCGGAGCATGGATCATCCCTAAGTCCCCAGACGACGTTGATACCATTATCAAACGAGGCATTCATCTCCTCATGGTGCTTTACCCAACCGAATATTTGATCCATCAGTGTATCTAGCATCACATGCATGCGCCTGTGAGAGTCCTCACCTGCCCGTGAGTAATCTTCCCACGCCACCGCGGCGCAGGACGACCTCTCTACAACATCCGTGGTGCAGCGTCACATATCTACTACTTCTAAGGCACGGTCGGACCAGTCCGCTACTTCAACGACGCAATGGGGCCTCTATGCTGCTTCGGCGGCGTGGCGGAACCTCTATGCTACTACGGCGGTGTGACGGGACATTTCGATGGCTTTTGCCACGAGGCAGGACATCTCTCGTGCTTCTGCTTCCATGCTTGCCTCTCTCCCTGGTAATTTCTTGACCGAGAACTCACGCGGGCCATGGCAGAGGCAAGGAAGGATGAAGAAAGACTTGTTCGTCTGGTGAAGAGGAGGGCGAGGAGGAATGTGCAGTCATCCTGGAGTAGGTAGTATTTATAACCTAGTAATACGCTGCTAAGTGGGAAACCGTTTAGGTTTTGATCGGTGTGAATAAGTTTTGGTCAGCGTGAGCAATAATTGGGAATGTGATGGGAAGCAAGCTCAAAATTTATTGACGATTCATATTTCAAAGTGCGGCACAATTCCTAGATGGTGTAAAGTGGGCACACGATCTCAGATGCGTACGTGGCATTTGCACCCTATGCACTGCAACCAGTGATGTTAGCACATGACTTGTTCCATCAACCGTGTGTGCTTGTTGTTACCATCGCAGACGCTTCTTTTAATTAGAATGTGTGCCCGTCTAGCAGACATACCCTGATCTATCTGGCCATTTCTGTTAGTCATGGCTAATCACAAACAGTTCATCTGTGTGAAGTGTATGACGTATATCGCACACACCTTCATATGGCTTACAGTGTCTGTTGTTTTTGCTCATCGCAAAAAGTTGAGCAGAGTGAACTTTTTGCCGTATATCGCACACATGTTGATCTGGCAAACTGCTTCTTCTGTGTTGCCTAATCAAAAATAGTTCATCCAAGTGAACTGTATGCCGTATATCGCACACAGCTTGATCTGGCTGACATTTTCCGTTGTTTTGCTTATCGCAAACAGTTCATTCGAGTGAACTGTTTGCCACGTATCGCACAGACAACTCTAATCCCAATCGTGTTTGATGTCTCCATCAATGCAACAGTTTGCATCTTTTCTGATGGTTTTCTTACAATATCATTTTCGATTAATGCATCACACACAGTTTCGTCGAAGGGTCTCTGATTGTAGTGTCGCGTTTGGACCATCCTGCGGTAGTGATTGAGTATAGTTAATGTTGGGTGTTAGCATGACTGGATCTCTTCTATCATGAATTACAATGTTTAGTCGCTGCTTGAACTTTGGAAGTGCTCTGCATTTATTTTTTGAGGTCTCAGAAAGGTCTAGAGAGATACTGTGTTGGCATATTATATCATGATTGTTTTGACAAATTGTTGGCATTTGAGATAACTTATTATTTCTTGCTATTTGATTATGCCATTGATATGAGTTAATATAATTTCTAAGAATTATCATTTGCATGGTTAGTTATGATCTTTATTGAATACTTGGGTATTACTTAAGCATATATATAGATACAAGAACACAAGAGTTTGTAAAAGTTTTTCTTTATCACTTTCAGTTTGTCAACTGAATTGCTTGAGGACAAGCAACGAGTTAAGCTTGGGGAGTTGATATGTCTCCGTCGTATCTACTTTTCCAAAGACTTTTGCTCTTGTTTTGGACTCTAATTTGCATGATTTAAATGAAACTAACCATGGCTGACGTTGTTTTTAGCACAACTACCATGGTGTTGTTTTTGTGCAAAAATAAAAGTTCTCGAAGTTGGACGAAACTTTTTGGAGATTTTTATGGAAATAATAAAAAATACTAGAGCAAAGAACCACCAGAGGGGGGGGGGCACCTGCTACCAACGAGTCACCAGGGCGCGCCACACCCTAGGCGTACCCTGGTAGCTTGTGGGGCACATGAGGCTCCGATGGCCCTATTCTCAAGCCTATAAATTCACAATTCTTGAGAAAAAATAAGAGAAGAAGTTTTATCGCGTTTTACGATACGGAGCCGCCGCCACCTGCTGTTCTTCATTGAGAGGGTAGATCCGAAGTCCATTCGAGGATCCGCAGAGGGGATTCATCGCCATCATCATGACCAACCCTTCTTCATCATCAATCTCATGATGCTCACCGCCGGAAGTGAGTAATTCCTTCGTAGGCTTGTTGGACGGTGATGGGTGTTGGGGAACGTAGTATTTCAAAAATTTCCTACGATCATGCAAGATCTATCTAGGAGAAGCATAGCAACGAGCGGGGAGAGTTTGTCCATGTACCCTTGTAGACCGAAAGCGAAAGTGTTTAGTAACGCGGTTGATGTAGTCAAACGTCTTCACGATCCAACCGATCCAAGTACCGAACGTACGGCACCTCCGTGTTCAGCACACGTTCACCACGATGACATCCCTCGAGCTCTTGATCCAGTTGAGGACGAGGGAGAGTTTCGTCAGCATGATGGGTGTGGTGACGGTGATGATGAAGTTACCGGCGCAGGGCTTCGCCTAAGCACTACAACGATATGACTGAGGTGTGTAACTGTGGAGGGGGGGGGGGGTACCGCACACGGCTAAGAGATTAACTTGTGTGTCTTTGGGGTGCCCCCTGCCCGTGTGTATAAAGGAGGGAGGGAGAGAGGCCGGCCTCCTAGGGCGCGCCAAGAGTAGGGAGCCCTACTAGGACTTCCAAGTCCTAGCAGGAAACCCTTTCCTATTCGGAGTAAGAGAGAAGGAAAGAGGGAAAGAGAGAGGGAGTTGGAAAAGGCAAGGGGACGGCGCCCCCTTCCCCCTAGTCGAATTAGGACCCATGGGGGGGTGCCACCTCCCTTTGGCCTGCCTCCTCTTCTTCCCGTATGGACCAATAAGGCCCAATGCTTCCCTTGGTGAATTCGTAACTCCCCGGTACTCCGAAAAATACCCGAATCACACGGAACCTTTCTGATGTCCGAATATAGCCTTCCAATATATGAATCTTTACCTCTCGACCATTTCGAGACTCCTCATCATGTCCGTGATCTTATCCGGGACTCCGAACAACTTTCGGTCATCAAATCATATAACTCATAATACGAATCGTCATCGAACGTTAAGCATGAAGACCCTACAGGTTCGAGAACTATGTAGACATGACCGAGACACATCTCCGGTCAATAACCAATAGAGGAACCTGGATGCTTATATTGGCTCCTACATATTCTATGAAGATCTTTATCGGTCAAACCGCATAACAACATACGTTGTTCCCTTTGTCATCGGTATGTTACTTGCCCGAGATTCGATCGTCAGTATCTTCATACCTAGTTCCATCTCGTTACCAACAAGTCTTTTTACTCGTTCCATAATACATCATCTCGTGACTAACTCATTAGTCATTTGCTTGCAAGGCTTATTAAGATGAGTATTACCGAGAGGGCCTAGAGATACCTCTCCAACACTTTGAGTGACAAATCCTATTCTCGATCTATGCCAACACCACAAAAACCTTTGGAAACACCTGTAGAGCATATTTATAATCACCCAGTTACAATGTGACATTTGATAGCACACAAGGTGTTCCTCCGGTATTCGGGAGTTGCATAATCTCATAGTCAGAAAAACATGTGTAAGTCATGAAGAAAGCATTAGCAATAAAACTAAACGATCATAGTGCTAAACTAATGGATGGGTCTTGTCCATCACATCATTCTCTAATGATGTGATCCCATTCATCAAATGACAACACATGTCTATGGTCAAGAAACATAACCATCTTTGATTAACGAGCTAGTCTAGTATAGGCATACTAGGGACACTCTATTTGTCTATGTATTCACACATGTACTAAGTTTCCGGTCAATGCAATTCTAGCATGAATAATAAACATTTATCATGATATAAGGAAATATAAATAACAACTTTATTATTGCCTCTAGGGCATATTTCCTTCAGTCTCCCACATGCACTATAGTCAATAATCTAGTTCACATCGCCATGTGATTTAACACCGAAAATCACCGATAGTTCACATCGTCATGTGATTAATAGCCATAGTTCACATCGCCATGTGACCAACATCTAAAGGGTTTACTAGAGTCAATAATCTTGTTCACATCGCCATGTGATTAACAACCAAAGGGTACTAAGGTGTGATTATGTTTTTCTTTGTGAGAGAAGTTTAGTCAACGGGCCTGTCACATTCAGATCCATATGTATTTCACTAATTTCTATGTCTACAATGCTCTGCATGGAGCTACTCTAGACAATTGCTCCCACTTTCAGTATGCATCTTGATTGATACTTAGAGTCATCTGGATTAGTGTTAAAGCTTGCATCGGCGTAACTCTTTACGACGAACTCTTTATCACCCACATAATCGAGAAACATTTCCTTAGTCCTCCAGTTACTGAGGATAATTTTTAACCGCTGTCCAGTGATCCATTTCTGGATCACTATCCTACCCCTTGCCAAACTCATGGCAAGGTACACATTAGGTTTGGTACATAGCATGGCATACTTTATAGAACCTATAGCTGAGGCATAGGGAATGACTTTCATTCTCTCTCTATCTTCTGCCGTGGTCGGGTTTTGAGTCTTACTTAACTTCATACCTTACAACTCAGGCAAGAACTCCTTCTTTGACTGATCCATTTTGAACTCCTTCAGAAACTTACCAAGGTATGTACTCATTGAAAAATCTTATCAAGCGTCTTGATCTATCTCTATTGATCTTGATGCCTAATATGTTAGCCGCTTCACCGAGGTCTTTCATTGAAAAATTCTAATTCAAGTATCCTTTTATGCTATCCAAAAATTCTATATCATTTCCAATCAGTAATATGTCATCCACATATAATATCGGAAATGCTATAGAGCTCCCACTCACTTTCTTGTAAATACAGGCTTCTCCAAAAGTTTGTATAAAACCATATGCTTTGATCACTTCATCAAAGCGTATATTCCAACTCCAAAATGCTTGCACTAGTCCATAGATGGATCGCTGGAGCTTGCACACTTTGTTAGCACCTTTTGGATCGACAAAACCTTCTGGTTGCATCATATACAACTCTTCTTTAATATATCCATGCAGTTTTCACATCCATTTGCCAGATTTCATAATCATAAAATGCGGCAATTGGTAACATGATTCGGACAGACTTAGGCATCGCTACGGGTGAGAAAGTCTCATCATAGTCAACTCCTTGAACTTGTCGAAAACCTTTCGCAACAAGTCGAGCTTTGTAGACAGTAACATTACCATCGGTATCAGTCTTCCTCTTAAAGATCCATTTATTTTCAATGGCTTGCCGATCACCGGGCAAGTCAACCAAAGTCCACACTTTCTTCTCATGCGTGGATCCCATCTCAGATTTCATGGCTTCAAGCAATTTTGCGGAATCTGGGCTCATCATCGCTTCCTCGTAGTTCGTAGGTTCGTCCTGGTCTAGCAACATGACTTCCAAAACAGGGTTACCGTACCACTCTGGCACGGAACGTACTCTGGTTGACCTATGAGGTTTAGTAGCAATTTGATCTGAAGTTTCATGATCATCATCATTAGCTTCCTCACTGATTGGTGTAGGAATCACTGGAACTAATTTCTGTGATGAACTACTTTCAAATTCGGAAGAAGGTACAATTACAATCAAGTTCTACTTTCCTCCCACTCACTTCTTTCGAGAGAAACTCCTTCTCTAGAAAGGATCCATTCTTAGCAACGAATATTTTGCCTTCAGATATGTGATAGAAGGTGTACCCAAGAGTTTCTTTTGGGTATCCTATGAAGACATACTTCTCCGATTTGGGTTCGAGCTTATTAGGCTGAAGCTTTTTCACATAAGCATCACAAGCCCAAACTTTAAGAAACGACATCTTAGGTTTCTTGCCAAACCATAGTTCATACGGTGTCGTCTCAACGGATTTAGATGGTGCCCTATTTAACGTGAATGCATCTGTCTCTAATGCATAACCCCAAAACGATAGTGGTAAATCGGTAAGAGACATCATAATCGCACATATCTAATAAAGTACGGTTATGACGTTCGGACACACCATTACATTGTGGTGTTGCAGGTGG
This sequence comes from Secale cereale, assembly GCA_902687465.1. NCBI lineage: Eukaryota > Viridiplantae > Streptophyta > Magnoliopsida > Poales > Poaceae > Secale > Secale cereale. The sequence goes on from LR738714.1 coordinate 445,750,402, forward strand.
CGTGAAGTGCGAAACTATTCCACATTGTTTTAAATGAAGACCAAATTCGTAACTCAAATATCCGCCTTCGCGATCAAATCGTAGAAACTTTATTTTCTTGTTACGATGATTCACTACTTCACTCTGAAATTCTTTGAACTTATCAAATGTTTCAGACTTGTGTTTCATCAAGTAGATATACCCATATCTGCTCAAATCATCTGTGAAGGTTAGAAAATAATGATACCCGCCGCGAGCCTCAACACTCACTAGACCGCATACATCAGTATGTATGATTTCCAATAAGTCAGTTGCTCGCTCCATTGTTCTGGAGAATGGAGTTTTAGTCATCTTGCCCATGAGGTATGGTTTGCAAGCATCAAATGATTCATAATCAAGAGATTCTAAAAGTTCACCAGCATGGAGTTTGTTCATGCGCTTTACACCAATATGACTTAAACGGCAGTGCCACAAGTATGTTGCACTATCATTATCAATTATGCATCTTTTGGCTTCAATATTATGAATATGTGTATTGCTACGATCGAGATTCAATAAATCATTCACCTTGGGTGTATGACCATAGAAGGTTTTATTCATGTAAACAGAATAACAATTATTCTCCGACTTAAATGAATAATCGTATTGCAATAAACATGATCCAATCTTGTTCATGCTCAACGCAAACACCAAATAACATTTATTTAGGTTTAACACTAATCCAAAATGTACAGGGAGTGTGTGATGATGATCATATCAATATTGGAACTACTTTCAACACACATCGTCACCTCACCTCAACTAGTCTCTGTTTATTCTGCAACTCCTGTTTCGAGATACTAATCTTAGCAACCGAACAGGTATCAAATACCCAGGGGCTACTATGAGCACTAGTGAGGTACACATCAATAACATGTATATCAAATATACCTTTGTTCACTTCGCCATCCTTCTTACTGGCCAAATCTTTGGGGTAGTTCCACTTCCAGTGACCATTTCCTTTTCACTAGAAGGACTCAGTTTCAGGATTGGGTCTACCTTTGGACTTCTTCTCAGGAGTGGCAACTTGCTTGCCGTTCTTATTGAAGTTCCCTTTCTTTCACTTGCCCTTTTTCTTGAAACTAGTGGTCTTGTTTAACCATCAACACTTGATGCTCTTTCTTGATTTCTACCTTCGCTGATTTCAGCATCGCGAAGAGCTCGGGAATCGTTTTCGTCATCCCTTGCATATTATAGTTCATCGCAAAGTTCTAGTAGCTTGGTGATAGTGACTAGAGAACTCTATCAAGCACTATCTTATCTGGAAGATTAACTCCCACTTGATTCAAGTGATTGTAGTACCCAGACATTCTGAGCATTGATGTCTACTACGCAACTTTATTCTTGTAGACATGTGTTTGGCCTCTAAGCACAGAGTTTTGTAGGACAGTAGCAATTTTCCCTCAAGTGGATGACCTAAGGTTTATCAATCCGTAGGAGGTGTAGGATGAAGATGGTCTCTCTCAAACAACCCTGCAACCAAATAATAAAAAGTCTCTTGTGTTCCCAACACACCAAATACAATGGGAAATTGTATAGGTGCACTAGTTCAATGAAGAGATGGTGATACAAGTGTAATATTGATAGTAGATATTGATTTTTGTAGTGCGAACAATAAACAACAGCAAGGTAGCAAGTAACAAAAGTGAGCACACACCGTATTGCAATGCTTGAAAACAAGGCCGAGGGTCCGTACTTTTGCTAGTGCAATCTCTCAACGATGCTAATATAATTGGATCATATAACCACCCCTCAAAGTGCGATGAAGAATCACTCCAAAGTTCCTATCTAGCGGAGAACATAAGAAGAAATTGTTGGTGGGGTACGAAACAACCTCAAAGTTATTCTTTGTGATCAATCTTTCAAAGAGTTCATACTAAAGTAACACAAAGTTACACTTTCTGATCAATCTATCCAAGAGTTCGTACTAGAATAACAAGGATATCTTTTCCGATCGATCTTTCAAGAGTTCGTACTAAGATAACACAAAGTTATCCTTCCCGATCGATCTATCAAGAGTTCGTACTAAGATAACACCAAAACATATTCAAAGAGTGCCCCAAGATTTCTACCGGAGAAACAAAGACAAGAACGTGCATCAACCCCTATGCATAGATTACCCCAATGTCACTTCGGGAATCCACAAGTTGAGTGCCAAAACATATATCAAGTGGATCGATATGATACCCCATTGTCACCACGAGTATTCAATTGGAAGACATATATCAAGTGTTCTCAAATCCATAAAAGTATTCAATCCAAAGAAATCTCAAAGGGAAACCTCAATTCATGACAAGATAGAGAGGGGAAAACGCCATATAATCCAACTATATTAACAAAGCCCCCGATACATCAAGATCGTGCCATATAGAACACGAGAGAGAGAGAGAGAGAGAGAGAGAGAGAGAGAGAGAGAGATTAAACACATATCTACTGGTACAAACCCTCAGCCCCGAGGGTGGACTACTCCCTCCTCATCATGGTGGCCGCCGAGATGATGAAGATGGCCACCGGTGATGATCTCCCCCTCCGGCGGAGTACCGAAAAGGGTTTAGATCGGGTTTCGGTGGCTACAGAGGCCTGCAGCGGTGGAACTTATGATCTAGGTCTACCCCGAAGGGTTTTGGAATATTTGGGAATTTATAGGGTAAAGAGGCGGTGCGGGAGGCCACCGAGGTGGGCACAACCCACCTGGGCGCGCCAGGGGGCCTGGCACGCCCTAGTGGGTTGTGCCCCCCTCGGGGCACCCCTAGGTGCTGCTTTGGCCCATCGGGAATCTTCTGGCCCATAAAAATCTACAAAAAGTTGTGTGGTGTTTGGACTTCGTTTGATATTGATTTCCTGCGATGTAAAAAACTTGCAGAAAACAGCAACTGGCACTTGGCACTATGTCAATCGGTTAGTCCAAAAAATGATATAAATGACTATAAAATGATTGTAAAACATCCAAGAATGATAATATAACAGCATGGAACAATAAAAAAATTATAGATACGTTGGAGACGTATCAGCATCCCCAAGCTTAATTCCTGCTCGTCCTTGAGTAGGTAAATGATAAAAACAGAATTTTTGATGTGGAATGCTGCCTATCATGTCATACCATATTCTTTTCTTCATAGCATGGATAATTGGACTTTTATATGGTTCAAAGCAACAATCTAGTTTTGACATGAGATTGAAATACTCCAACATATCAACAAGCAACCATGTCTTTCAGAATATCAAATGCTAAAGAACATTATCCCTACAAAAGCGTATAGTCTTGTCATGCTATGTCTTCCCAGCTCAAAGTATAAATCATGTACTACCCCGGTGTCAGCCAAGCAATTGGTTCATACTTTTTAACGCGCTTAAGCATTTTCAACTCTCACGCAATACATGAGCGCAAGCCATGGATATAGCAATATAGGTGGAATAGAATGCGGTGGTAGTAGACAAAAGAAGGGAAGAAAGTCTCACATCAACTAGACAAACTAATGGACTATGGAGATGTCCATCAATCGATATCAATATGAGGAGTAGGGATTTGTAGAGGTGCCAGAGCTCAAAGCTTAAATTGAGAGATAAAATTACTTTGGGTGGTATACTTTTCCTACCAACGAAAATGACTCAAGGTTCCCAGCACTTTCCATGCTAGATATATCATAGGCGGTTCCCAAACATAAATAAAGTTTATTCCTTTTCCACCAAACTTTCACAAGTCATGGCTAGCCGAATCCACGGTTGCCTTCCATACCAACACTTTCCAAGGAATTTATTATTTGACAACATAAAGTAAATTTGTTTTTAATTTCGGGACCGGGCATCCCTAATACCTTTGCCTTACTCTCGTGCAATGACAAGTGAATAAACACTCATCGTGAGAATAACACTGAAGGAAATATGCCTTAGAGGCAATAATAAAGTTGTTATTTTGTATTTCCTTATATCGTGATAAATTTTTATTATTCATGCTAGAATTGTATTAACCGGAAACTTAGTACATGTGTGAATACATTAACAAAACAGAGTGTCCCTAGTATGCCTCTACTAGACTAGCTCATTGATCAAAGATGGTTGTGTTTCCTAGCCATAGACATGAGTTGTCATTTGATCAACGGGATCACATCATTAGGATAATGATGTGATGGACAAGACCCATCCGTTATGTCGGATTCAGGGCTCCGCAAAACCCGATAAGTTCGAACACATGGGCGTGAACGAAGATCTCTCCCACTCACGTCTACCTAGCGCCTCGCTCTCGTCTTGGTGGAAGGATTCAAGCAAACAACAGATAGAACACACAAGAGTTTATCCAGGTTCGAGCCACCGCATGGTGTGAGACCCTACTTCCTGCTTTGGTGGATTAGCATCGGGCGAGCTGGGATACGAGCTAGTACAATGATTCCTGGGCTCAGGAGGTGAGCTCAGGAGGGTCAGGAGGCTAGTGTTCTTGCTCCTTGCATGGTGGATGAGTGTATCTGTCCCCCCTTCGCAGTGAGAATCCTAGCTACTTATATAGGCGGCCAGGGTCCTCTTCCCCCGAAATGTTTAGGTGGGAATGGATCCCACAACGGCCATTTTTGAGCGTGAACACAAGGACGTTCTTATCCTAACAAAAGCGGTCTTCGCCTGCAAAAGGATCAGGCGGTGACACGGTAGTGGGCTCGACGGTGACATCCTCCTTGTCGTCCTTGCGGTCTTCGGTCTTGTTGCACCAAATGGGAAACCTTTGCCCCGCTCCTTGGGAACCAACGGCTGCACTGTCCTCTTTGCACCGAAATGGCAACTGCGCCGCTGGCGGACGCTGGCACTCGCTGGCGTGGTGCGTCACTGCTGACATCACTGTCTCCTCCTGAGGCAGGCTTGGCCTTGGATTCTCTGCCCCTCCGGAGCACCTTGCTGAGGCTGCTCCCGAGGAGGTCTTGATGTCGTTCTCCTCACGAGGCTTGGCCCCCTCGCGAGGGTCTTGGACAACTGGTCGATCAACTGGGCCATACCAGGCCGCTTGTGGGAGCGCGTCGTGGCCCGCAAATAGGAAAGTGTGGGTACCCTAGTTCCCAGGACGCCGACACGTTAGCTTAGCAACTTGATCGTTTAGTTTTACTGCTATTGCTTTATTCATAACTTATACATGTTCCTATGACTATGAGATTATGCAACTCCCGAATACCGGAGGAACACCTTGTGTGCTATCAAACATCACAATGTAACTGGGTGATTATAAAGATGCTCTATAGGTGTCACCGAAGGTGTTTGTGGTGTTGGCATAGATCGAGAATAGGATTTGTCGCTCCGAGTGTCGGAGAGGTATCTCTAGGCCCTCTCGGTAATACACATCATAATAAGCCTTGCAAGCAAATGACTAATGAGTTAGTCACGAGATGATGTATTACGGAACGAGTAAAGAGACTTGTCGGTAATGAGATTAACTAGGTATGGTGATACCGACGATCAAATCTCGGGCAAGTAACATACCGATGACAAAGGGAACAATGTATGTTATGCGGTTTGACCGACAAAGCTCTTCGTAGAATATGTAGGAACCAATATGAGCATCCAGGTTCCGCTATTGGTTATTGACCGGAGATGAGTCTCGGTCATGTCTACATAGTTCTCGAACCCGTAGGGTCCGCACGCTAAACGTTTGATGACAATCGGTATTTTGAGTTTATGTGTTTTGATGTACCAAAGATAGTTCGGAGTCCCGGATATGATCACGGGCATGACGAGGAGTCTTGGAATGTCCGAGACATAAAGATCGATATATTGGAAGCCTATATATGTGTAACGCCCCGGATGTAACGATTCCCAATATGGCAATATATTCTTCACTGACTTAATGTATTCCATTCTGGGCTCATCCTTCATTTTGGGTATTTTGTTTTTTTGCGTTGAGCGTGTGTGCATATCACCATGTCATGTCATTATCTGCATTGCACCGCATTCGAGTTGTCACTTGCACCCCGTCATGTTCGTTTCTCTCTGTTGTCCGTTTCGGGTTCTGACAATCGCACACGTGCCTGTGGTGCCTCCGAATCCTCCTTTTGTAAGTGGCCGCAAAACATCCTCGGAATGGGCCGAGAGTTGTCGAGTGGTCTTGGTATATCACGGGTAGACCGCCTATCAAGTTTTGTCTCATTTGGAGGTCGTTTGATACTCCAATGGTTAACCGCGTTAACACCGGAAGCCCTATCTCTTTTGGCCCACCACCCCTCCACCACAGCCCACAAGACCATCCTAACCAACCCCATGCTCTCGGTCATTGGATCGTGATCGTGTGGGCGATAACCGCACCCCATTTGGACTCTCCTTGCTCCCAGAATATATAAATAACCCCTCTCCCCCGAATTTTCGGGCGAACCCTAGCTCCACCTCCCTCCGCGCCGCGCCGGACGCGTCTGCCGCCGCGCCCGATCTATCTGTAGCTGCCACGTCATCACCACCACCTCCCTCTATCTCTCTCTCCCCATGCCGCCGGCCCGAACCAGCTCCGCCGCCAAGCCCGATCGCCTCCGCCGCCCGTGCGCCCGATCCCGCGCTTGACCGCCGCCACGGACCTCCGCCACCGCTGTCCAACGCGCCGGCAACGCCGCTGCCCGGCGAGCCACCCCGACCACCGCCACCCCGGCCCGCGCTCCCACCACCGGCCGGCTCCGCCGGTTCCCCTCGCCTCCGTGCCGCTTCACCGCCGCCGGCCACCGCCTCCTCGTCGCCGGCCCCGCTCCGACCGACGATTGCCGCCGCCGCCCCGTCTCCGGTCAACTCCGGTGGATCCGATCCAGGTGGGATCAGATTCACCACTCCCTCCAACCAAACGCCCCGCTCCGTCCCGGATCCCTCTGTCCCGGATCTCCTCGTCCACATTTGACTTTTCGGAGGGTAAAATTCTCTAAGTCCCGGATCTGTGATATTTTGTTGCCTCCTTCCGAGGGTCATAACTTGGTGCTCGGTGCTCCGTTTTGCATGCATAATATATCAAAATGTTCATCTCGAAGTGCTCTACGCGATGGAATCAGTTTTGTGCATTTTAGGATTTATCTAGATGTCTTAATCTTTGTTGCCAAACTGCTATGTGATGTTACTATTTCAGCACTAGTTGTCTGTTAACAATATATGTGCATGTTCGTGAGGTCGTAACTTTGTGCATGTTGGTCCAAATGGAGTGTATGAGATGTCAAAATGTTGGTCGTGTGATGCTCTTCTTGACGGATGCATTTGCATACATGTTAGGTTGCATTTTGCCATGTTTAACCCCGTTGCAAAAGTGCTTGTGGCTGTTAAGCTGCTGAAATTGTTATAACTTGATGATTTGTCTTTTTTGTAGCATTTTGTGGGATTTTCTTTTGAGCCACATGCCAACATGTTTTAGGAGCATAATCATGTCATCTTTGAAGTGGTGCATTTGGTTCTCCATGATATGCTCTGTGGTGACTTAAACAAGCTTGTAAACATGCCATGCCAATTTTGTTGTTTTATACTTAGTGAAAATCTGCTAAGTCTGGAATCTGTAATAATATGTTGCTATGTAAACTTGATGCCACAATCTTTTCCATGCATGTTGTGGAGTAGCTAGTGAGCATGTATTGATGTCCATGTATTTGTCTATCAATCCATGCCTTTGTTTGCATATATGCCCTGTTGTAGCTTGTTGTAATCTTGCTCTTAAAATGCTTGAAATTAAAACTGTCAGGCTGTTAACAGAACATTCATTTTGGCAAAGCTCGTATTAAGCAACCCTTGCATGGAATGACATGTTTCTTTGTATGATTTGGAAGTATAATATGTCTTCTTCATGCTCATGTGAATTTCATGCTTGTTATAATTGTGTTGCTTGCTGTTGTGTGCCCCAAAAGGCAACAACATATTGTTCCTGGTTACATGCCCAGTAAAATTTCACTAAGTCTGAGAAATCTGTTAACTTATTGAATCTTGACATGCTTGTTTAATTGTGTTCCAGTAAGTTTTTGGGTGTGCTCTGAGTTCATACTTGTTGAGAATCATGTCTATTTCACAACCATGACTTTTGTCTTCATGTTTGGGTGATGTAGCATATTTAAACCGTGCTCCAAAGATGTCGTGTTGCTGTTAACTTCAGTTTTGCATTGCATCTTGTTTCGCTTTCTATATGCAAACCGTGCATCCGTTTCCGGTGATCCTTATATCGATTTCGACCGAAATCTTCCCCTCTATCCAGTGGCTTACTTGGTTGCCGAAGATGAAGCCATTTCCATCATATTCTCCTTTAGGATCGAGAGCACCCTCATGCATATGCACATCATGACTTGCATCCCATGACATGTCTTGCAACATGTTGTTTGTGCATTGCACCGTGATTGATCTTGTACCGTTGTTGTGATCTTGTGTTGGGTAGAGCAGGGAGCCGACATCGAGTTCGAGGGTCTTGTTGCGACTGAGTTTGAGATGCCGTCTTACCATCCCACCGAGGACTTAACAGGCAAGATGACCGTTCCCCGATATCACCTCTATCTTTGCTTTGCTAGTTGTCTCGCTCTATATTTATGCCTCGATGCTCATTCTTGTCTTGTCAGCCTCCCATGTTGCCATGAAACACTCTAACCGCCTTCCTAGCAAACCATTGATTGGCTAAGTACGCTTTTGCTCAGCCCCTCTTATAGCGTTGTTAGTTGCAGGTGAAGTTGGAAGATTGCTCCATGTTTGGACTTCTTTATTGGGTTAACACAATATATATCTTAATTAATTAATGCACATATATATTGGTAATGGGTGGAAGGCTTGGCCTTCTACTTGGTGTTTTGTTCCACTCATGCCATCTTAGGACCCGATAAACCGGTGTTATGTTCCTTGATTTTGCGTTCCTAACATGGTTGGGGTTTATGGGCCCCCCTTGATAATTCGCATTGCTTAAAGCTTTTCCAGCAAGGCCCAACCTTGGTTTTACCATTTGCCTAATAAATAAAAACTTGCATAGGGAGTAATTAACTCGAGTTCTTAATCAACAACCCGGGCCAGTGCTCCTCATGAGTGTTGGTCCAAACCTGTCAGCCACCGGTGACCACCAGGGGCAACTCTGGACCTGGCCTACCGGAAGTTTGGACAATCCGATCATGGCCTGAGACAAGATACGCGCGGCTCTTATCAGGGTGTCGGCACATCGGGAGGCTTTGCTGGATTAGTTTTACCTTTGACGAAATATCTTGAGCACGGGATTCCGAGAAAACTCAGGTCTTCCCAACATGGAGTTGCGACTCTGTTGATCATGAGCTTGTGATGGGCTAAGTTGGGACACCCCTGCAGGGTTATGAACTTTCGAAAGCCGTGCCCGTGGTTATGTGGCCGATGGGAATTTGTTAATATCCGGTTGTAGATAACTTGACATCATATCCTTAAGAATACACTACCTGTGTGAGTAACCGTGATGGTCTCTTTTCGAAGGGGTTTTCGGAGAGTGAACACGGTGGGGTTATGCACGAATGTGAGTAGCTAGGATCACTTATTGATCATCTTTAGCGACCGTTGGCACATATTCTCATCTCACTCTAAATTCGTAAGCTAGTTGCTGAGTCCTCGTGACTCACAGATTACAACACACACCAGATGTAGGTACAACTGAGTACGACGCAGTAGATGGACAAGAACTTCACTGGGAGTTCGATGAAGAGTGTGGTCGTATGTATGTGACGTACCCCGACGATCAGTAGTGGTTCCTACTAGGAGCGATCAGGACTTGTGGTTGTGGTATCTTTTCTCGTTTGATTTCGTCCGTAGTCGGACCCTGTGTTATTTGGATGAATGTATGAATGTTAAATTATTTGTGTGAGGTGGCGAGTATAAGCCAACTACTTAACTTTTTCATCCATGTTCATTACATGAGTTGTGCAAAGATACCACGCTTGCGATCATTCCAGAATGCGCTTATGTCTCTAACTCATGCCTCAACACGTAGGAGATATAGTTGCATCCTGGGCATTACAATATGGACATCGGAATGGTTTCGGATGAGTTTGGGCATTTACCGGGGTACCGGGGAGCTACCGGAACCCCCCGGGGAGTATATGGGCCTTATTGGGACCTTGTGTAATAGAGGAGAGGAAGGGAAAAGGTGGAGGGCGCGCCCCCTAGCCCAATCCGAATTGGAAGGGGGCCGGCCCCCCTCTTTCCTTCCCCCTCTCCTCCCCTTGCTTCTCTCCTACTCCTACTACATGGAAGGGGGGAATCCTACTCCCGGTGGGAGTAGGACTCCCCTAGGGCGCACCATAGTAGAGGCCGGCCCTCCCCTCCTCCACTCCTTTATATACGTGGGGAGGGCGCACCCCATAGACACACAAGTTGATTCTAACCGTGTGCGGTACCCCTCCCCACGGTTACACACCTCGGTCATATCGTTGCAGTGCTTAGGCGAAGCCCTGCGCTCGTAGCTTCATCATCACTGTCACCACGCCATCATGCTGACGAAACTCTCCCGTGAAGCTCAACTGGATCAAGAGCTCGTGGGATGTCGTCAAGCTGAACGTGTGATGAACGCAAAGGTGCCGTATGTTCAGTGCTAGGATCGGTAGAATCGCGAAGACGTTCGACTACATCAACCACGTCACTAGGCGCTTCCGCTTTCGGTGTACGAGGGTACGTAGACACACTCTTCCCTCTCGTTGCTATGCTTCTAGTAGATAGATCTTGGATGATCGTAGGATTTTTTTGAAATACTACGTTCCCCAACAGTGGCATCATGAGCCAGGTCTATGCGTAGATGATATGCACGAGTAGAACACAATGAGTTGTGGGTGATAATAGTTATACTGCTTACCAGCATGTCATACTTTGATTCGGCGATAATGTTGGATGAAGCGGCCCGGACTGACATTACACGTACACTTACGCGAGACTGGTTCTACCGACGTGCTTCGCACACACGTGGCTGGCGGGTGTCATTTTCTCCAACTTTAGTTGAATCGAGTGTGGCTATGCCCGGTCCTTGTGAAGGTTAAAACAACACATACTTGACGAAAAATCGGTGTGGTTTTGTATGCGTAGGTAAGAACGGTTCTTGCTAAGCCCGTAGCAGCCACGTAAAACTTGCAACAACAAAGTAGAGGACGTCTAACTTGTTTTTGCAGGGCATGTTGTGATGTGATATGGTCAAGACGTGATAAATTATACGTTATTGTATGAGATGATCATGTTCTGTAAATTTATCGGCAACCGGCAGGAGCCTTATGGTTGTCTCTTTATTGTATGCATTGTGAAGGCCATGTAATTGCTTTACTTTATCACTATGAGTTAGCGATAGTAGTAGTAGCAATAGTTGGCGAGATGACCACGACGCTACAATGAAGATCATGGTGTCAAGCCGGTGACGTTAGAGATCATGACGATGCTTTGGAGATGGAGATCAAAATCACAAGATGATGATGGCCATATCATGTCACATATTTTGATTGCATTTGATGTTTATCTTATTATGTTTGTTATTTTTCTTAGTACGGCGGTAGCATTATAAGATGATCCCTTAAAAAAATTCAAGGTACAAGTGTTCTCCCTGAGTATGCACCGTTGCGAAAGTTCGTTGTGCCGAGACACCACGTGATGATCGGGTGTGATAAGCTCTACGTTCAAATACAACGGGTGTAAGACAGTTTTGCACATGCAGAATACTCGGGTTAAACTTGACGAGCCTAGCATGTACATGCATGGCCTCGGAACACTGGAGACCGAAAGGTCGAGCGTGAATCATATAGTAGATATGATCAACATAAGATGTTCACCATTGAAAATACTCCATCTCAAGTGATGATCGGACTTGGTTTAGTTGATTTGGATCACCTGGTCATTTAGATGACTAGAGGGATGTCTATTCAAGTGGGAGTTCTTTAGTAATATGATTAATTGAACTTTAATTTTTCATGAACTTAGTCCTGATAGTTTTTGCATATCTATGTTGTTGTAGATCAATGGCCCTTGCTACCGTTCCCTTGAATTTTAATGCATTCCTAGAGAAAGCTAAGTTGAAAGATGATGGTAGCAATTACACGGACTGGGTCCGTAACTTGAGGATTATCCTCATTGCAGCACAGAAGAATTATGTCGTGGTAGCACCGCTAGGTGACAGGCCTGCTGCAGGAGAAATCCCGGACGTTATGAACGCCTGGCAAGCTCATTCTGATGACTACACGATAGTTAAGTGTGCCATGCTTTACGGCTTAGAACCGGGTCTTCAAAGATGTTTCGAACGTCATGGAGCATATGAGATGTTCCAAGAGTTGAAGTTAATATTTCAAGCAAATGCCTGGATTGAGAAATATGAAATTTCCAATAAGTTCTATAGCTGCAAGATGGAGGAGAACAGTTCTATCAGTGAACACTTGCTCAGAATGTCTGGGTACTACAATCATATGAATCAACTTGGATGCGAAGTTGACGAAGATAATGTTCTCTCTAGTTCTTCAATCACTGCCACCAAGCTATAAAGGCTTCGTGATGAACTATAACATGCAAGGGATGTAGAAAACAATTCCCGAGCTCTTTGCTATGCTCAAAGCTGCGAAGGTAGAAATCAAAAAGGAGCATCAAGTCTCAATGGTTAACAAGACCACTAGTTTCAAGAAAAGGGCAAGGGAAATAAGGGGAACTTCAAGAAGAATAGCAAGAAAATTGCTACTCCCACGAAGAAACCCAAGTCTGGAGCCAAGCCTGAAACTGAGTGCTTCTACTTCAACGGGACTGGACACTGGAAGCGGAACTGCCCCAAGTATTTGGAGGATAAGAAGGATGGCCAAGTGAACAAAGGTATATTTGATATACATGTTATTGATGTGTACCTTACTAATGCTCGTAGTAGCACCTGGGTATTTGATACTGGTTCAGTTGCTAATATTTGTAACTCGAAACAGGGGCTACGGATTAAACAAAGATTAGCTAAGGACAAGGTGACGATGCGCGTGGGAAATGGTTCCAAAGTCGATGTGATAGCCGTCGGTACGCTACCTCTACATCTACCATTGGTATTAGTTTTAGACCTAAATAATTGTTATTTGGTGCCAGCATTGAGCATGGACATTATATCTGGATCTTGTTTGTTGCGAGACGGTTATTCATTTAAATCAGAGAATAATGGTTGTTCTATTTACATGAGTAATATCTTTTATGGTCATGCACCCTTGAAGAGTGGTCTATTCTTGTTAGATCTCGATTGTAGTGATACACATATTCATAATATTGAAGCCAAAAGATGCAAGGTTGATAATAATAGTGCAACTTATTTGTGGCACTACTGTTTAGGTCATATTGGTGTAAAGCGCATGAAGAAACTCCATACTCATGGACTTTTGGAATTACTTGATTTTGAATCACTTGGTGCTTGCGAACCATGCCTCATGGGCAAGATGACTAAGACTACGTTCTCCGGAACAATGGAGCGAGCAATAGATTTGTTAGAAATCATACATACTGATGTTTGTGGACCGATGAGTGTTGAGGCTCCCAGTGGGTATCGTTATTTTCTGACCTTCACTCATGATTTGAGCAGATAAGGGTATATCTACTTGATGAAACACAAGTCTAAAACATTTGAAAAGTTCAAAGAATTTCAGAGTGAAGTAGAGAATCATCGTAACAAGAAAATGAAGTTTCTACGATCTGATCGTGGAGGCGAATATTTGAGTTACGAGTTTGGTCTTCATTTGAAACAATGTGGAATAGTTTCACAACTCACGCCACCCGGAACACCACAACGTAATGGTGTGTCCGAACGTCGTAACCGTACTTTATTAGATATGGTGCGATCTATGATGGCTCTTACCGATTTACCACTATCGTTTTGGGGTTATGCTTTAGAGATAGCTGCATTCACGTTAAATAGGGCACCATCAAAATCCGTTGAGATGACGCCTTATGAACTGTGGTTTGGCAAGAAGCCATTGTTGTCGTTTCTTAAAGTTTGGGGCTGCGATGCTTATGTGAAAAAGCTTCAACCTGATAAGCTCGAACCCAAGTCAGAGAAATGTGTCTTCATAGGATACCCAAACGAAACTATTGGGTACACCTTCTATCACAGATCCGAAGGCAAGATATTCGTTGCTAAGAATGGATCCTTTCTAGAGAAGGAGTTTCTCTCGAAAGAAGTGAGTGGGAGGAAAGTAGAACTTGATGAGGTAATTGTACCTTCTCCCGAATTGGAAAGTAGCACACCACCAAAACTAGTTCCAGCGATTCCTACACTAGTCGGCGAGGAAGCTAATGATGATGATCATGAAACTTCGGATCAAGTTACTACTGAACAACGTAGGTTAACCAGAGTACGTTCCGCACCAGAGTGGTACGGTAACCCAGTTCTAGAAGTCATGTTACTAGACCATGATGAACCTACGAACTATGAGGAAGTGATGATCAGCCCAGATTCCGCAAAATGGCTTGAAGCCATGAAATTTGAGATAGGATCCATGTATGAGAACAAAGTGTGGACTTTGCTTGACTTGCCCGATGATCGGAAAGCCATTGAAAATAAATGGATCTTCAAGAGGAAGACCGACGCCGATAGTAATGTTACTGTCTACAAAGCTCGACTTGTTGCAAAAGGTTTTTGACAAGTTCAAGGAGTTGACTACGATGAGACTTTCTCACCCGTAGCGATGCTTAAGTCTGTCCGAAACATGTTAGCAATTGCCGCATTTTATGATTATGAAATCTGGCAAATGGGTGTCAGAACTACATTCCTAAATGGATACCTCAAAGAGGATTTGTATATGATGCAACCGGAAGGTTTTGTCGATCCTAAAGGTACTAACAAAGTGTGCAAGCTCCGGTGATCCATATATGGACTGGTGCAAGCATCTCGGAGTTGGAATATATGCTTTGATGAGGTGATCAAAGCATATGGTTTTATACAGACTATTGGAGAAGCCTGTATTTAGAAGAAAGTGAGAGGGAGCTCTGTAGCATTTCTTATATTATATGTAGATGACATATTGTTGATTGGAAATGATGTAGAATTTCTGGATGGCATAATAGGATACTTGAATAAGAATTTTTTCAATGAAAGACCTCGGTGAAGCTGCTTATATATTAGGCATCAAGATCTGTAGAGATAGATCAAGACGCTTAATTGGACTTTCACAAAGCACATACCTTGATAAAGTTTTGAAGAAGTTCAAAATGGATCAGTCAAAGGAAGGGTTCTTTCCTGTGTTACAAGGTGTGAACTTGAGTAAGGCTCAATGCCCGACCAGTTCAGAAGATAGAGAGAAAATGAAAGTCATTCCCTATGCCTCAGCCATAGGATCTATCATGTATGCAATGTTGTGTACCAGACCTGATGTGTGCCTTGCTATAAGTTTAGCAGGGAGGTACCAAAGTAATCCAGGAGTGGATCACTGGGCAGCGGTCAAGAACATCCTGAAGTACCTGAAAAGGACAAAGGATATGTTTCTCGTTTATGGAGGTGACAAAGAGCTCCTCGTAAATGGTTATGTCGATTCAAGCTTTGACACTGATACGGATGACTCTAAGTCACAAACCGGATATGTATTTTTATTGAACGGTGGAGCTATCAGTTGGTGCAGTTCCAAGCAGAGCGTCGTGGCGGGATCTACGTGTGAAGTGGAGTACATAGCTGCTTCAGAAGCAGCAAATGAAGGAGTCTGGATGAAGGAGTTCGTATCCGATCAAGGTGTAATACCTAGTGCATCGAGTCTAATGAATATCTTTTGTAACAACACTGGAGCAATAGCCTTGGCGAAGGAATCTAGGTTTCACAAGAGAACCAAGCACATCAAGAGACGCTTCAATGCCATACGCGATCAAGTCAAGGGGGAGACATAGAAATTTGCAAGATACATACGGATCTGAATGTTGCAGGCCCGTTAGCTAAGCATCTTCCACGAGCAAAAGATGATTAGCACCAAGACTCCATGGGTGTTAGAATCATTACTATGTAATCTAGATTATTGACTCTAATTCAAGTGGGAGACTGAAGGAAATATGCCATAGAGGCAATAATAAAGTTGTTACTTTGTATTTCCTTATATCATGATAAATGTTTATTATTCATGCTAGAATTGTATTAACCGAAAACTTAGTACATGTGTGAATACATAGAAAAAACAGAGTGTCCCTAGTATGCCTATACTAGACTAGCTCATTGATCAAAGATGGGTATGTTTCCTAGCCATAGACATGAGTTGTCATTTGATCAATGGGATCACATCATTAGGAGAATGATGTGATGGACAAGACCCATCCGTTAGCTTAGCAACTTGATCGTTTAGTTTTACTGCTATTGCTTTCTTCATAACTTATACATGTTCCTATGACTATGAGATTATGCAACTCCCGAATACCGAAGGAACACCTTGTGTGCTATAAAACATCACAACGTAACTTGGTGATTATAAAGATGCTCTACAGGTGTCTCCGAAGGTGTTTGTGGTGTTGGCATAGATCGAGAATAGGATTTGTCACTCCGAGTGTCGGAGAGGTATCTTTGGGCCCTCTCGGTAATACACATCACCATAAGCCTTGCAAGAAAATGACTAATGAGTTAGTCATGAGATGATGTATTACAGAACGAGTAAAGAAACTTGTCGGTAACGATATTAACTTGGTATGGTGATACCGACGATCGAATCTCGGGCAAGTAACATACCGATGACAAAGGGAACAACGTATGTTGTTATGCGGTTTGACCGATAAAGATCTTCGTAGAATATGTAGGAACCAATATGAGCATCCAGGTTCTGCTATTGGTTATTGACCGGAGATGAGTCTCGGTCATGTCTACATAGTTCTCGAACCCGTAGGGTCCGCATGCTTAATTTTTGATGACGATCGATATTATGAGTTTATGTGTTGTGATGTACCGAACGTAGTTCGGAGTACCGGATATGATCACGGGCATGACGAGGAGTCTCGGAATGTCCAAGACATAAAGATCGATATATTGGAAGCATATATATGGACATCGGAATGGTTCCGGATGAGTTCGAGCATTTACCGGAGTACCGGGGAGCTGCCGGAACCCCCCAGGGAGTATATGGGCCTTATTGGACCTTAGTGGAATAGAGGAGAGGAAGGGTAAAGGTGGACGGTGCGTCCCCTAGCCCAATCTGAACTGGAAGGGGGTCGGCCCCCCTCTTTCCTTCCCCCTCTCCTCCCCTTCCTTCTCTCCCACTCCTACTACACGGAAGGGAGGAATCCTACTCCCGATGGGAGTAGGACTCCCCTAGGGTGCGCCATAGTAGAGGGCCAACCCTCCCCTCCTCCACTCCTTTATATACGTGGGGAGGGGGCACCCCATAGACACACAAGTTGATTCTAGCCGTGTGCGGTGCCCCTCCCCACAGTTACACGCCTCGGTCATATCATTGCAGTGCTTAGGCGAAGCCCTACGCCGGTAGCTTCATCATCACCGTCACCAGGCCGTCATACTGATACGTCTCCAACGTATCTATAGTTTTTTATTGTTCCATGCTATTATATATTCTATTTTGGATGTTTAATGGGCTTTATTATACACTTTTATATTATTTTTGGGACTAACCTACTAACCCAAGGCCCAGTGCAAATTGCTATTTTTTTGCCTATTTAAGTGTTTCACAGAAAAGGAATATCAAACGGAGTCCAAACGGAATGAAACCTTCGGGAGAGTTATTTTTGGAACGATATCAACACAGAAGACTTGGAGTACATGCGTGGAAGCGAGAGAGGCGTCCACGAGGGCAGGGGCGCGCCCAGGGGGGTAGGCGTGCCCCCCACCCTCGTGGGCCTCTCTTGGCTCCCCTGACGTGCCTCTTCAGCCTATATATACTCTCATACCCTGAAAACATCGAGGAGATCCACGAAACCCTAATTCCGCCGCTGCAACCTTCTGTACCCGTGAGATCCCATCTTGGGGCATGTTCCGGAGCTCCGTCGGAGGGGGCATTGATCTACATCAACACCATAGCCTCTCCGATGAGTTGTGAGTAGTTTACCATAGACCTTCGGGTCCATAGTTATTAGCTAGATGGCTTCTTCTCTCTCTTTGGATCTCATTATAAAGTTCTCCTCGATCTTCGAGGAGATCTATTCGATGTAATCTTTTTGCGGTGTGTTTGTCGATATCCGGTGAATTGTGGGTTTATGATCAAGATTATCTATGAACAATATTGGATTCTTTTCTGAAATCTTTTATGTATGATTATAATATCCTTGCAAGTTTCTTCGAATTATCGGTTTGGTTTGGCCTACTAGATCTATAGTTCTTGCAATGGGAGAAGTGCTCAGCTTTGGGTTCAATCTTGCGGTGTATTTTTGCAGTGACAATAGGGGCAGCAAGGCACGTATTGCATTGTTGCCATCGAGGATAAAAAGATGGGGTTTATATCATATTGCTTGAGTTTATCCCTCTACATCATGTCATCTTGCTTAAGGCGTTACTCTGTTCTTATGAACTTAATACTCTAGATGCATGCTGGATAGCGGTTGATGTGTGGAGTAATAGTAGTGGATGCAAAATCGTTTCGGTCTACTTGTCACAGACGTGATGCCTATATACAATGATCATGCCTAGATATTCTCATAATTATGCGCTTTTATATCAATTGCTCGACAGTAATTTGTTCACCTACCGTAGAATTCTGCTATCATGAGAGAAGCCACTAGTGAAACCTATGGCCCCCGGGTCTATCTTTATCGTGTTAGTTTCCCGTCAACTTGCCAATTTCTTTAGCCGTTGCTTTACTTTGCTTTCTTTACTTTTTCTCTATACCAAAAATATTATCTTATCATATCTATTAGATCTCACTCTCGTAAGTGACCGAGAAGGGATTGACAACCCCTTTTATCGCGTTGGCTGCGAGGTTCTTATTTGTTTGTGCAGGTGCGAGGGATTTGCGCGTGATCTCCTACTGGATTGATACCTTGGTTCTCAAAAACTAAGGCAAATACTTACGCTACTGTGCTCCATCACCCTTTCCTCTTCGAGGGAATACAACGCAAGCTCGAGTAGTAGCAAGAAGAATTTCTGGCGCCGTTTCCGGGGAAATCTACGCAAAATTCATGTACCAAGTACTTATCACAAACACTTATCCCTCGCATTATATTTATTTGCCTCTCATTTTCCTCTCCCCCACTTCACCCTTGCCATTTTATTCGCCCTTCTTTCTCCATGTGTTTTATCGTTTGCCTTGCCGTCATGGCTAACACGCCTATCATTATCAATACTCCCGAGAGTGAGGTTCATAATTTTCAGCAAAGGGAGGAAGAAAATCTAAAAGATGCTTGGTATAGAATTTGCAATGCTCAAAATAGATCTACTAGGAAGCTTTCCACTTCCGTTCTTCTTCGCAATTTTTATGTTGGCATCACTCCTTGGAATAGATATATTCTTGATACCATTACCGGAGGGAATTTCTTGGGTAGCCATACTTTTGATTCTTATAATGCTATGACAAAATTGTTTGGCCAACCACCTCTTCTGGTTAATGGAACTATTTTGACTTTAGAACATGTTATGCAAAGGCTAGGAATTATTGAAAATAAAGTTGCCACTTTGGAGTTGGTTGAGAGTTTGGATATAGAGATCCATAACCAAATTACCCAATATGGATCTAAAGTAGGAGTTATTCTGATTTTTTAAAGAAAAAGAACCCATAATTAAAGAGAGAATAGATCAAGATTCCACTAGAATTGATAAACTTGAGGATATTATCACTGATGTAGGGTCTTCTTTTTCTGATGTGAAAAATACTTCAAACCCCTCCATTACTAATATGGCCAAGTTTATGTATGTTCCTAAAAATAAGGGTGAATCTTCTAGTAAGGAAGGTGCGGATCTCAAATCCATAAGTGTTCATCCCAACTTTCTCATTTTTGTAAGGGAACCTTTTTCTACAAACGAATTTCTTGATTTCTTGCCTAGAAGTTTGATTATTAATAGGAAGGAAGAAATTCCTAAGAATTATAAGTATTTAATTGAAGAATTGCCTACCAAAGATGGCAATACCTAGATCTATTCTTGTCTCGTGCCTAGCTAGGGGCGTTAAACAATAGCGCTTGTTGGGAGGCAACCCAATTTTATTTTCTTTGTTTTTGCTTCTGTTTAGGAATAAATATTGCATCTAGCTTCTGTTTAGATGTTGTTTTGTGTTTTAATTAGTGTTTGTGCCAATTAGAACCTTTGGGAAGACTTGGGTGAAGTTTATGTGATCATGCTGTAAAAAACAGAAACTGTAGCGCTCACGAGATTAGCTACCATTTTTTTACTAGAGAGTGATTTTTAGTTGATTATTTTTGTAGATGATTAATATACAAATTCCTCACGTCCACCAATTTATTTCAATTTTTTTAGAGTTACAGAATTATTCGAAAGTTACAGATTGCTACAGACTCTTCTGTTTTTGGCAGATTCTGTTTTTCGTGTGTTGTTCGCTTATTTTAATGAATCTATGAGTAGTATCGGGGGGTATGAATCATAGAGAAGTTGGAATACATTAGGTTTAACACCAATATAAACAAAGAATGAGTTCATTACAGTACCTTTGAGTGGTGGTTTGTTTTCTTATACTAACGGAGCTCATGAGATTTTTGGCTAAGTTTTGTGTTGTGAAGTTTTCAAGTTTTGGGTAAGGATTTGATGGAATATGGAACAAAGAGTGGCAAGAGCCTAATCTTGGGGATGCCCAAGGCATCCCAAGGTAAAATTCAAGGACAACCAAAAGCTTAAGCTTGGTGATGCCCCGGGAAGGCATCCCCTCTTTCGTCTTCATCTATCGGTAACTTTACTTGAGACTATATTTTTATTCACCACATGATACGTGTTTTGCTTGGAGCGTCATGTATGATTTGAGTCTTTGCTTTTTAGTTTACCACAATCATCCTTGCTGGACACACCTTTTGAGGGAGATACACATGAATTGGAAATTATTAGAATACTCTATATGCTTCACGTATATCTTTTGAGCTAGATAGTTTTGCTCTAGTGCTTCACTTATATCTTTTAGAGCACGATGGTGATTTTATTTTGTAGAAATTATTGATCTCTCATGCTTCACTTATATATTTTTGAGAGTCTAATAGAACAGCATGGTAATGTGCTTTGGTTATAAAACTAGTCCTAATATGATAGGCATCCAAGATGGGTATAGTAAAAACTTTCACATAAAGTGCATTAAATATTATGAGAAGTTTGATACTTGATGATTGTTTTGAGATTTGAGGATGGTGATATTAGAGTCATGCTAGTAGAGTAGTTGTGAATTTGAGAAATACTTGTGTTGAGGTTTTCAAATCCCATAGCATGCACGTATGGTAACCGTTGTGTGACAAATTTGAAGCATGAGGTATTTCATTGAGTGTCATCCTTTGTGTGGAGGTCAGGATCATGCGATGGTTAACTCCTACCAACCCTTACCCTAGGAGCAGGCGTGTAGTACTTTGTTTTGATGACTTGTAGATTTTTGCAATAAGTATGTGAGTTCTTTATGACTAATGTTGAGTCCATGGATTATACGCACTCTCACACTTCCACCATTGCTAGCCTCTCTTGTACCGCGCAACTTTCGCCGGTACCATACACCCACCATATACCTTCCTCAAAACAACCACCATACCTACCTATCACAGCATTTCCATAGCCATTCCGAGATATATTGCCATGCAACTTTCCACCGTTCCGCATTGTGGCACCCCGGCTCAGAGAAACCAGAACACCCCGTATTCCAGCCCAGAGATCAAGGAGAGGTCTTCTGGAATACGGCACTGCTTAGCATAGAACAAATCAGCTCTTTATTACAATCTATGTGGGTACAAGGGGTTACATCGGCACGACGAAACTACGTGTGCCACGTTTGCTCCATGCAAGCAACAAAACAACATGAAGCAGCGGAATGACTACTGGCAGTGGAACATTGACGACGGTGGTGAACTCCACTCTGCAGGGACCCTAGCTGGAACGCTTATCCTAGCTCGCAAACAAGGAATCCACGGCAAACAAGCAATCCTATCCAGCATGACCTGAAAAACAGGCATGACACGCCAAGTCAGTACATTGAATGTACTTGCAAGCTCACAGCAACCAAAGCAATCAAGACAAACAATAGCATGGCAATTACAGATTATTAAGCAATGATTAACATGATACTGTCAGAAGAACATGGCATGTACAACATGATACAACTAGAACAATACAAGCATGGCATGAACATATGAACATGATGAAATTAGCATGCAACATGATGAAACTATCATGCACCAACTTACTCTACTCGGGTTACCTTGTAACCATCACATGTATCACTTACCATCACGGAAATCACATGATCATCTCAGGATCCAATCAAGCTTGGAACGTAGTAATCATTTATGACCACAAGGAGCTTGACCTCTACCATTGACTCTCGCATAACATCCCAAATATCCAACAAGTTGGTACTTACGATACCACAATGATCCTCTCACGATCACATAAGTATTCAATCAACTTCTTTCATCATCGAACCAGGGTTGTTATTAAGCACATTCTTATTATTACTGTTGACCCACAGCGTGACCGACATGAACTGGGCCCATATCCGCGGGCGCGGCTATCGAATGATTTAACACACACACTCTGCAGAGGTAGCACAATTTACCCACACTACGGAACCCTGGCCTCTCACTCCCATACGTGCGGACCAAAAGGTTCCGACGAAACCCTCCCTTTGTCATGGCACTCTCCCGGCCACTCCGACCATCTCCCTCTCAAGGCTAGGTCTTGGGTGGCCCCGTGTCTACCAAAGACACCAACGGCCACCGTCGTGGCAAAATGGTCCCAAACAGGGACAAGGATCCATAAAAAAATGAGCACACAAGATTATGTCCGCCTACCTGATCAGGGTAGCGCGCGCCCATAACCTTCCCTCCCGGGAGGCACCGGTGAGAGGCATAACAAAGGACCGGGTTAAGACCTCCCCATAAGGTAAGTGTGGTTGCACTGGAAAAGGCTCGATTTGGTGGCACCATGACTCAGCCAACAATTGTTCAAATTTATTATTATCCGGTTAAACTTGAATGCAAAATGCTGAGTCATAATAAAATAACACGATGCAACTATAATGCATGAACATGATATCAACATAAGAATGGGGGTGCATCAAAATTAATGAGCACAACAACATTTAACTATTTATCCAGATGAGCATGGCATATTGACGAGCAATAATATCACCACTAGAACACTACTCATAGCATAACACGACCACTAGCATCAACAATAAATATCAGGCAATAACATAACGATAAAACTACCATGCAAGTGTTTAATCAACGGGATGCAAAGGAACATGCGTAACAACGGTACTCGGAATAGACGACAGTCATGCACTGAAGACCATCACTACATCAACATGTACTACTACCAAACATGTCATATGAAAGTAATACTAGCAAGTAGAACATAATAACCAGCTGCATAAAAACATAGCATGACGGTAAACACCAGTCCATAAGCACAACCGAAATAACGACAACAACAGTAAAGAAAATAAACAGTTATTAAAGATTCAAGTTGAAAATCAATACTTTTGCATGTCTATCATGCAAATGGTGGTTGTGGCTTGCCTAGGGATGAAGAAGGCTCCGGGAAGAGGTGTGGAAAGATCGCGGAAGGAATCGCCGGAAAGGGTACTCTCTTGGAGGGGGCTGATTAGGGGAAAGGGCACAATGGTCATTTTCAGAATGTTTACACATGGTTAAAATGATACCAAAAGTTTGAGCTCGAAGAGACGAAGACGTGGGCGCTGGTTTCACCTCGATCGGAGCAACGGTTGAAAAGATACGACCGTTTAAAGCTCAGGGACTAATCTATAAAAATTACTTCTACAATCAAGCCCCTGGTAGATTAAACAGAACGTGCCTTTCCGGGAAATATGCTTTCCAGAAGAGAAAGCACATTTTGCTCCGAAGAAGAGGAAGAGTATGCTTTCAGCTTAGGGAAAACATATTTTTGAAACTACGCGGCCACTTATCCAGCTAGGCAGTGGCGGGGCCACAGCTTGTCTCGCTGACGTGCAGGTCCCACGAGGCGGGGCCCATCACTTATCCACGCTGGCCGCCCGGGTTAACGTGTAAAGAGGCGGGGCCAGGCCGGAGTGGCTGCCAAGTGGGGTCAAGGGCGACGCAGGGCCCGCCTGGCTGGTCGTCGACTTCAACCTAACCCTGCAACCGATCGAAACAGAGGAGGGAGCAGGGGAGGGGCGACGCCGGTGACTGCCCCGGTGGCTCCGGCAGTCCCCGGCCGAGCCGAGACCACCGGAGAGACCGGCAAGGAGCGCCGCATCCATTCGGCTAGGACACAAATGGGACGTCGGCTGCTTCGCGCGCCAGAGGGAGGACAGGGACGTCGTCGTCCGGCGAGTCCCGGAGCTACAAGAGGTTCTCGGCGGCGTTCTGGCTACTTGCGAACTTAGAGGGATGCCATGCACCCACTTGGGCCAGCCATCCTTGCAGATGAGCTCTCAACCGAGCAGGATACGAGTTGTGGCGGTCGGTGGCTTTGGGCAAACTTGGGCTCGCAGCCACGGGGTCTCCGGCGACCAAGCAAGGGGTTGGGTAGACTCGGGATACTCCGGGGAGTGCTATGGTGGCGACGGGAAGGAGGGAGGGGCTCGGGCTTGAGCTAATTTGAGAGGGTGGCCGCGGCGGCCATGGCGGCATAGGGCAGCGAGGAGGGCAGCTCTGGCTCGGGGAACAAGTGGGGCGGGGTCTAGAGAGCGAGGTGAGGCGAGTGATGAACTCGGACGAGGCCGGGGCTGGCTATTTACAGCCGTGGCAAGGCGGTGCTCGAACACGGCCGCGGTGACGCAAGTGTCGTCGCGCTGGCTCGAGCAGAGGCATGGGGAGGGCTCGGGAAGGCGACAAGAGAGGACGCGGACGAGGCACAGAGTCACGGAGACGAGGCAGAGCGTGGGGACAAGGGGAGGAAGAAGACACGGAGGTGGAAGACGACGTGGTCACGTGCGCGCTCTGTTTCTCAACGGGGATGGATCGCCGGGGAAGAAGACGGAGGGGGCAAGGGCTCCAGAGGGACGGCGACTCCTCGGGGAAGCTACTGGACAAGGTTGCGAGTCGAGACGAGGAGAGCACGGACGAGCACAGCACCGAGGTTGCGCCAGAGTGCGTTTAATGCACGCCAGGGCCATGGTCACCGCATGAGCTGGTGCACGCGGCGTGTTCTGGCCGAGCCATCCATGTCTACTGCATTTACCTTAGTGCCCTGAGTTCAACGGCAGTAAGAGCTCGGTCCAGGGGCAAAGAAGAGAAAAGCAGAAGAATCCAGGAGACATGAACAGGAAGGTGTTTGAAGTTTGCTGTGGCTCACACGTGCGGATATTAAGGCTGAGCTTTGACGGTGGTTGACCACTCACGAAGGTGATTAGGTTGGCAAGGTTTCAGCTCAAGAAGAGTAGTTTAGCTAGCACTTGCTATACAAATGCACAAACTGATCCAGCATGCAAATATTGAAGTTGCAGTCACATAGAGCGTCCACTTGAGGTGAAATTTGACATGGTAGGGTTATTTGGGCACATGAAGATGATGTACAAGTTTCATACCATTTGCATAAACCAAAATGGTACTTGCTTCACAAACATCCTTACTGTCCAGGAACTTGCAGAAAATTCTGAGGGAAAAAGGCTAAACAAAATATGCCCAACTTTGGTGGAGCTAGGTTATATGGATAGGAGAAGGTCTAGGAAAATTTTCAGATTTAATGGAGCAAGATAAAATATACTTGCTTCACAGACTGAAAATTGGGACATAATCAAAGAATTGAAGATGAGCTCACATGGAGGCATTACATGAGCTCAACTTTGGGCTAATATATGATGATATTGAGTACCATGCAAAATTGCAACTCATTTGGATATGCCTAGCTTGTACCTCCTTCACAAAGTTTCTTTCTGGGCAGAAACTTTGGAAAATCATAATTAAATAACTACTGGGCAAATGAAGTTCAATTTTGGCATGTGGTAATGATATGGACATGAAAAGATGTCCAAGAAGTTTTAGGTCAATTGGTCAAAGGAAAATAGCACTGCTTCACAAAGTGCCATTTAGGGCAGAATAGGAAAATGAATATTGGAGGATTATTTTTTAACATGGCAAGGAAAAGTTTTGCCATATTTGATGAAGATATGACCCAAACAATTTATGAGAATTATTTGGGAATTTTAGGAGTGATGGAAATATAGGTTGCTTCACAACCTAGGGCAGACAAGGTTATTCCTTTAATAGAAAAAGGAATATTCCCAATAAAAAGAATATTGGGATTTGGTCCAAGGATGAAAATGGCAAGGTGTAGGGATGGATTTGGGTATGACAAGCCACTCTGGAAAGAAAGAAGAGGTCATCTTCTTCAATTTCCAGACCACAAAGCCACGGAAAAAGAAAACTCAAGCAAAAACTTCAGAAAAACAAAAGAAAAAGAAAGGGCCAAAAATCAGGCTGTGACACGTTTGCTATGACACGCTTCATCATTGTCATATTGCCATGCATGATCATGTAGTTGACATCATATTCGTGGCTAGGCCACCATGCATAATTTTTCATACATGTCACTCGTGATTCATTGTACATCCCGGTACACCGCCGGAGGCATTCATATAGAGTCATACTTTGTTCTAGTATCGAGTCGTAATATCGAGTTGCAAATAAATAAAAGTGTGACGATCATCATTATTAGAGCATTGTCCCAAAGAAAAAGAAAAAAAAAGAAAAAAAAAAGAAGGAAAGGCCAAATAAAAAAGAAAGGCCCAAAAGAAAAGAAGAAAAAAAAAGAAAAAAGAAAAGAAAAGAAAAAAGGTACAATGCTACTATATTTTTTCCACACTTGTGCTTCAAAGTAGCACCATATTTTCATGATAGAGAGTCTCTTGTTTAGTCACTTTTATATACTAGTTGGAAATTTTCATCATAGAACTTGGCTTGTATATTCCAACGATGGGCTTCCTCAAATGCCCTAGGTCTTCGTGAGAAAGCAAGTTGGATGCACACCCACTTAGTTTATTTCGTTGAGCTTTCATACATTTATAGCTCTAGTGCATCCATTGCATGGCAATCCCTACTCACTCACATTGATATCTATTGATGGGCATCTCCATATCCCATCTATTCCACCTATAGTGCTATGTCCATGGCTCATGCTCATGTATTGCGTGAAAGTTGAAAAGGTTTGAAAAAATTTAAGTATGAAACAATTGTTTGGCTGAAACCGGGGTTGTGCATGATTTGAGTATTTTGCGTGACGAAGATGGAGCATAGCCAAACTATATGATTTTGTAGGGATGAACTTTCTTTGGCCATGTTATTTTGTGAAGACATGATTGCTTTGATAGTATGCTTGAAGTATTATTATTCTTATGTCAATATAGACTTTTGTCTTGAATCTTTCGGATCTGAATATTCATGCCACAGTAAAGAAAATTACATTGAGAATTATGTTGGTTAGCATTCCGCATCAAAAATTCTGTTTTTATCATTTACCTACTCGAGGACGAGCAGGAATTAAGCTTGGGGATGCTTGATACGTCTCCAACGTATCTATAATTTTTGATTGTTCCATGCTATTATATATTCTGTTTTGGATGTTTAATGGGCTTTATTATACACTTTTATATTATTTGGGGACTAACCTACTAACCCAAGGCCCAGTGCAAATTGCTGTTTTTTGGCTATTTCAGTGTTCCGTGGAAAAGGAATATCAAAAGGAGTCCAAACGGAATGAAACCTTCGGGAGAGTTATTTTTGGAACGATATCAACACACAAGACTTGGAGTACACGCCTGGAGGCGAGAGATGCGGCCACGAGGGCGGGGGCGCGCCCAGGGGGGTAGGCGCACCCCCACCCTCATGGGCCCCATTTGGCTCCCCTGACGTGCCTCTTCAACCTATATATACTCTCATACCCTGAAAACATCGAGGAGATCCACGAAACCCTAATTCCACCGCCGCAACCTTCTGTACCCGTGAGATCCCATGTTGGGGCCTGTTCCGGAGCTCCGTCGGAGGGGGCATCGATCACGGAGGGCTTCTACATCAACACCATAGCCTCTCCAATGAGTTGTGACTAGTTTACCACAGACCTTCGGGTCCATAGTTATTAGCTAGATGGCTTCTTCTCTCTCTTTGGATCTCAATACAAAGTTCTCCTCGATCTTCGAGGAGATCTATTCGTTGTAATCTTTTTGCGGTGTGTTTGTCGACATCCGATGAATTGTGCGTTTATGATCAAGATTATATATGAACAATATTGGACTCTTTTCTGAAATCTTTTATGTATGATTATAATATCATTGCAAGTCTCTTCGAATTATCAGTTTCGTTTGGCCTACTAGATCTATAGTTCTTGCAATGGGAGAAGTGCTTGGCTTTGGGTTCAATATTGCGGTGTCCTTTCCCAGTGACAGCATGGCATGTATTGTATTGTTTCCATAGAGGATAAAAAGATGGGGTTTATATCATATTTTTTGAGTTTATCCCTCTACATCATGTCATCTTGCTTAAGGTGTTACTCTGTTCTTATGAACTTAATACTCTAGATGCATGCTGGATAGCGGTCGATGTGTGGAGCAATAGTAGTAGATGCAGAATCGTTTCGGTCTACTTGTCACGAACGTGATGCCTATATACAATGATCATGCCTAGATATTCTCATAACTATGCACTTTTCTATCAATTGCTCGACAGTAATTTGTTCACCCACCGTAGAATTCTGCTATCATGAGAGAAGCCACTACTAAAACCTATGTCCCCCGGGTCTATCTTTATCATATTAGTTTCCCGTCAACTTGCCAATTTCCTTAGCCGTTGCTTTACTTTGCTTTCTTTACTTTTTCTCTATACCAAAAATACCAAAAATATTATCTTATCATATCTATCAGATCTCACTCTCATAAGTGACCGAGAAGGGATTGACAACCCCTTTTATCGTGTTGGCTG
The DNA here is from genome assembly GCA_902687465.1 of Secale cereale. Taxonomy (NCBI): domain Eukaryota; kingdom Viridiplantae; phylum Streptophyta; class Magnoliopsida; order Poales; family Poaceae; genus Secale; species Secale cereale. Next base: position 445,779,325 of record LR738714.1, read on the forward strand.
CGAGGTTCTTATTTGTTTGTGCAGGTGCGAGGGACTCGTGCGTGGTCTCCTACTGGATTGATATCTTGGTTCTCAAAAACTTAGGGAAATACTTACTCTACTGTGCTGCATCACCCTTTCCTCTTGGAGGGAATACAACGCAAGCTCGAGAAGTAGCACATGCTGACGAAACTCTCCCGTGAAGCTCAATTTGATCAAGAGCTCCTGGGACGTCATCAAGCTGAACGTGTGCTAAACACGGAGGTACCGTATGTTCGGTGCTAGGATCGGTTGGATCGCAAAGACGTTCGACTACATCAACCGCGTCACTAGACGCTTCCGCTTTCGGTCTACGAGGGTACATAGACACACTCTCCCCTCTCGTTGCTATGCTTCTAGTAGATAGATCTTGTGTGATCGTAGGAATTTTTTTGAAATACTATGTTCCCCAACAAACACATCTAGCATGGAAAATATTGGGCACCCCTCATTGACTCGCGAGCGGTACGGGCACACAAAAGGGAAATCTGTTCTGAAAATTAGAGATGGCACATACAAATTTGCTTAGAGCGGCAAGGGAATACCGCATATAGGTAGGTATGGTAGCTGTTTTGAGGAAGGTATAATAAAGTTTATGCACCGGCGAAAATTGCGCGGTACAAGAGAGGCTAGCAATTATGAAAGGGTGAGAATGCGTATAATCCATGGACTCACATTAGTCATGAAGAACTGATATACTTATTGCAAAATTTTATTAGCCCTCGAAGCAAAGTAATACTACGCATGCTCCTAGGGGGAGGTTGGTAGGAGTTAACCATCGCGCGCCCCCGACCTTCACACAAAGATAGGACAATCAAGGATAAATTGTGCTCCAACTTCCCGGCATAACGAGAGACTATACGTGCATGCTTCGGGAATCACAAACCTTAACACCAATATCTTACTAAAGCACAATTACTCATCAACATGATTCACATATCACATCATCATGTCTCAATACTATTACAAGGAATCAAATTTATTTTCTCCAATGATCTTCATGAAAGTTTTTATTATATCCTTCTTAGATATCTATCACGTTGGGACCAATTTTCATGTGTTGCTTTTGATAAGCTCAAACAAATATAAGTGAAGTTCATGAGCATAATTTCTTTCTCTCAAAATAATTTAAGTGAAGCAAGAGAGAATTTCTTCAAAAATAATAAATCACACCGTGCTCAAAAATATATAAGTGAAGTACTAGAGCAACGGTGCTATAAAAGAGCTTCGTTGACGGGATGTGAATACCGCTGATCTAGCCTCTTTCACAACTATTTGGGGGCTCTATTTTATTTAAAAACTTCCATATCTAAGTATTTTATTAAAACAGTAAGCAAACAAAATAAAATGACATTTCAAGAATAGCACATCTCATGTGAAGAAGCAAAAACTTAGGATCAACCGGTACTAACCGATAATTGTTGATGAAGAAAGGTGGGATGCCTATCGGGGCATCCCCAAGCATAGATGCTTGAGACTTCTTGAAATTTTATCTTGGGGTGCCTTGGGCATCCCCAAGCTTGAGCTTTTGTTTCCCCTTAATTTTTCTCATATCACGGTTTCCCTAAATCTCAAGAGCTTCATCCACACAAAACTCAACAAGAACACGTGAGATAAATTAGTATAAATCAATGCAAAACCTTATCATCCTCTACTGTAGCAAATCACTAAAATTATTATTAAACATTGCATACTAAATGCCTCTGCATATTTATTACTCCCATCCTCAAATAGAATCATTAAACACACAAACATATGCAAACAATGCAAACATAACAACAATCTGTCAAAATAGTACAGTCTGTAAAGAGTGGAATTGTTCTCATACTTCCCCAGCTATAAAACTTGTGAACAATTACCACGTTACATAGTACTTATCCATGCTAACTATGTAAAACTTTCATGATTTTATCACGTTCTGACTATCCAGAAGAATTCCGAGAATGATAGAAAACTTTCTGTTTTCAAACAACAACATGTATACTCGCAAAATAAGCATGGTAAAGGCTATCCTTGACGCTATTATTGAAATAAAAGATGCAAAACATTATTCTAAATAACAGCAAGCAAATCCTAACTAAATAAAATTATGCCCCAAGAAAAACTCATATCATGTGACGAATATAAATATAGCTTCAAGTGAGGTTGCCGATAATGTTGGAGACGAAAGAGGGGATGCCTTCCGGGGCATCCCCAAGCTTAGTTGCTTGGATCTTCCTTGAATATTTCCTTGGCGTGCCTTGGGCATCCCCAAGCTTAGGGTCTTGCCACTCCTTATTCTCCTCGTATCGACATCTCACCCAAAACTTGAAAACTTCAATCACACAAAACATAACAAAACTTCATGAGATGGGTTAGTATGATAAAACAAATCATTAACTTTGGGTACTGTCAAAGACAAGATTCGTAATTTGTCTCACACAATGTCTACTATAGCATATCATTTCTACAAATTATATTGATCGATATAAGCCATAGAAACTAGAAAACAAGCAAACTATGCGTTGAAAACAGAATCTGTCAAAAACATAATAGTCTGTAATGATCTGAACATTCACCATACTTCTACAACTCTAAAAATCTTGAAATAAATATGACCATGTGGGAAATTTGTATATTAAACTTCTGCTAAGAGAATCAACTTAAAAGCGCTATTCTGTTAAAAATGAGAATTTTTCTCGTGAGCGCAAAAGTTTCTGTTTTTCAGCAAGATCAAATCTACTATCGCCCAACATGATCCTAAGGCTTTGCTTGGCACTTTATTGAAATAAAAGCAATAAAAAATGATTACTACAGTAGCATAATCATGTGAACACACAGATACAGTAGGTATAAGTGTTGGGTTGTCTCCCCACAAGCGCTTTTCTTTAATGCCTTTTATCTAGGCATGATGATTCCAATGATGCTCACATAAAAGGTAAAGACTGAAACACAAAGAGAGCATCATGAAGAATATGACTAGCATATTTAAGTCTAACCCACTTCCTATGCATAGTGATTTTGTGAGCAAAAAACTTTTGGGAGCAAGAATCAACTAGCATAGGAAGGCAAAACAAGCAAAACATCAAGATTTCAACATAAAGAGAGGAAACTTGGTATTATTGAGATACCTACATGCATATGTTCCCCTCTCATAGTAATTTTCAGTAGCATAATGAATGAATTCAATAATATAACCATCACATAAAAGCATTCTTTTCATGATGCAAAAGCATAGAAATTTTGGTACTCTCCACATAAGCAAATTTATTTTCATGAATAGTGGTGGGAGCAAACTCAACAAAAAAACTACCATGAGATTGAAAATTAAAGTCACGATGACAAGTTTTATGGTTATCATTATTCAATATAGCATATGTTTCATCACCATAATCATCATAGATAGCAACTTTGTTATCATAGTCAATTGAAACATCCTCCAAAGTAGTGGATTCATCACTAAATAAAGTCACGACCTCTCCAAATCCACTTTTATCAATATAATCATCATAAATAGGAGGCATGCTATCATCATAATATATTTTATCATCAAAACTTGGGGGACTAAAAATATCATCTTCAACAAACATAGCATCCCCAAGCTTGTAGCTTTGCATATCATTAGCATCATGGATATTCAAAGAATTCATACTAACAACATTGCAATCATGCTCATCATTCAAATATTATGTGCCAAACATTTTATTGACTTCCTCTTCTAACAATTGAGCAAAATTTTCCGATCCATCATTTTCAAGAAAGATATTATAAAGATGATCATTAATATGATGCAACCTCAATTCCATTTTTTATAGTTTTCTTTTACAAAACCAAACTAGTGATAAAACAAGAAACTAAAAGATTCGATTGCAAGATCTAAAGATATACCTTCAAGCACTCACCTCCCCGGCAATGGCGCAAGAAAAGAGCTTGATGTCTACTACGCAACCCTATTCTTGTGGACACGTGTTGGGCCCCCAAGCGCAGAGTTTTGTAGGACAATAGCAATTTTCCCTCAAGTGGATGACCTAAGGTTTATCAATCCGTAGGAGGTGTAGGATGAAGATGGTCTCTCTCAAACAACCCTGCAACCAAATAATAAAAATTCTCTTGTGTCCCCAACACACCAAATACAATGGGAAATTGTATAGGTGCACTAGTTCGGCGAAGAGATGGTGATACAAGTGTAATATTGATAGTAGATATTGATTTTTGTAGTGCAAACAATAAACAACAGCAAGGTAGCAAGTAACAAAAGTGAGCACAAACGGTATTGCACTGCTTGAAAACAAGGTCTAGGGTCCGTACTTTCGCTAGTGCAATCTCTCAATGATGCTAATATAATTGGATCATATAACCACCCCTCAGAGTGCGATGAAGAATCACTCCAAAGTTCCTATCTAGCGGAGAATATAAGAAGAAATTGTTGGTGGGGTACGAAACCACCTCAAAATTATTCTTTCCGATCAACCTTTCCAAGAGTTCCTACTAAAGTAACACAAAGTTACCCTTTCCGATCAATCTATCCAAGAGTTCCTACTAGAATAACACAAGGTTATCTTTTTCGATCGATCTTTCAAGAGTTCGTACTAAGATAACACAAAGTTATCCTTCCCGATCGATCTATCAAAAGTTCATTCTAAGATAACACCAAAACATATTCAAAGAGTGCCCCAAGATTTCTACCGGAGAAACAAACACAAGAACGTGCATCAACCCCTATGCATAGATTACCCCAATGTCACTTCGGGAAACCACAAGTTGAGTGCCAAGACATATATCAAGTGGATCAATATGATACTCTCAAATCCCTAAAAGTATTCAATCCAAAGAAATCTCAAAGGGAGACCTCAATTCATCACATGATAGAGAGGGGAAAACACCAAATGATCCAACTATATTAACAAAGCCCCCGATACATCAAGATCGTGCCATCAAAAACACGAGAGAGAGAGAGAGAGAGAGAGAGAGAGAGAGAGTGAGAGACTAAACACATAGCTACTGGTACAAACCCGCAGCCCCAAGGGTGGACTACTCCCTCCTCATCATGGTGGCCGTCGGGATGATGAAGATGGCCACCGATGATGATCTTCCCCTCCGACGGAGTACAGGAAAGGGTCTAGATTGATCTTCGGTGGCTACGGAGGCCTGCGGCGTTGGAACTTCTTATCTAAGTCTACCCCAAAGGGTTTGGGAATATTTAGGAATTTATAGGGTAAAGAGGCGGTGCGGGAGGCCACCGAGGTGGGCACAACCCACCTAGGCGCGCCAGGGGGGCCTGGCGCGCCTTAGTAGGTTGTGCCCCCCTCGGGGAACCCCCAGGTGCTGCTTTGGCCCATCGGGAGTCCTCTGGCCTATAAAAAATCTCCAGAAAGTTTCGCGGTGTTAGGACTCCGTTTGATATTGATTTCCTACGATGTAAAAGACATGCAAAAAACAACAACCGACACTTGGCACTATGTCAATAGGTTAGTCCCAAAAAATGATATAAAATGACTGTAAAATGATTGTAAAACATCCAATAATGAAAATCTAACAACATGGAACAATCAGATATTATAGATACGTTGGAGACGTATCAAGCACATGCTCACTAGCTGAGCTATTCTCCTCCATCTTGTAGGCAAAGTATTTGTGAGAGGTCTCATACCTCTCGACATGGGCATGAGTCTGAAATACCAATTTCAGCTCTTGGAACATCTCATATGCTCCATGGCGTTCAAAAAACGTTTTTGAAGTCCCGGTTCTACGCCGTAAATCATGGTGCACTAAACTATTAAGTACACATCATATTGAGCTTTGCCAAACGTTCATAATGTTTGCATCTGCTCCTGCAATAGGTCTGTCACCTAGCAGTGCATCAAGGATATAATACTTCTGTGCAGCAATGAGAATAATCCTCAGATCACGGACCTAGTCCGCATCATTGCTACTAACATCTTTCAACTTAGTTTTCTCTAGGAACATATAAAAAAACATCGGGGGGCTACAACGTGAGCTATTGATCTACAACATAATTTGCAAATACTATCAGGACTAAGTTCATGACAAATTAAATTTCAATTAATCATATTACTAAATAACTCCCACTTAGATTGACATCCCTCAAGTCATCTAAATGATCACGTGATCTAAATCAACTAAACCATGTCCGATCATCACGTGAGATGGAGTAGTTTTAAATGGCGAACATCTTATCTTGATCATATCTACTATATGATTCACGCTCTAACTTTTGGGTCTCCAGTGTTTCGAGTCCATGTCTGTACATGCTAGGCTCGTCAAGTTTAACCCGAGTATTCTGCATGTGCAAAACTGTCTTACACCAGTTGTATGTGAACGCAGAGCTTATCACACCCGATCATCACGTGGTGTCTCGGCACGATGAACTATCGCAACAGTGCATAATCAGGGAGAACACTTCTACCTTGAAATTTTGTAAGGGATCATATTATAATGCTACCGCCGTACTAAGATAAATAAGATGCATAAAAAGATAAACATCACATGCAATCAAAATATCTGACATGATATGGCCATCATCATCTCCTGCTTTTGATCTCCATCTCCAAAGCATCGTCATGATCTCCATCGTCACCGGCTTGACACCATGATCTTCATCGTAGCGTTGTGGCCGTCTCGCCAACTATTGCTTCTACTACTATCGCTGACTCATAGTGATAAAGTAAAGCAATTACATGGCGTTTGCAATTCATACAATAAAGAGACAACCATAAGGCTCCTGCCAGTTGCCGATAATGTACAAAACATGATCATCTCATACAATAACGTATAACTCATCACGTCTTGACCATACCATATCACAACATGCCCTGCAAAAACAAGTTAGACATCCTCTACTTTGTTGTTGCAAGTTTTATGTGGCTGCTACGGGCTTCTAGCAAGAACCTTCTTATCTATGCATCAAAACCACAACGATTTTTCGTCAAGTGTGATGTTTTAACCTTCAACAAGGACCGGCCATAGTCAAAATCGATTCAACTACAGTTGGAGAAAGAGACACCCGCCAGCCACTTGTGTGCAAAGCACGTTGGTAGAACCAGTCTCATGAACGGGGTCATGTAATGTCGGTTCGGGCCGCTTCATCCAACAATACCGCCGAATCAAAGTAAGACGTTGGTGGTAAGTAGTATGACTATTATCGCACACAACTCTTTGTGTTCTACTCGTGCATATCATCTACGCATAGGCCTGGCTCATGATGCCACTGTTGGGGAACGTAGTATTTCAAAAAATTCCTATGATCACGCAAGATATATCTAGGAGAAGCATATCAACGAGCGGGGAGAGTGTGTCCACGTACCCTCATAGACCGAAAGCGGAAGCATTTACTAACGCGGATGATGTAGTCGAACGTCTTCACGATACAACCGATCCAAGTACCGAACATATGGCACCTCCGTGTTCAGCACATGCTCATCACGATAACGTCCCTCCAGCTCTTGATCCAGTTGAGGACAAGGGAGAGTTTCGTGAGAATGATGGCGTGGGGACGGTGATGATGAAGTTACCGGTGCAGGGCTTCGCCTAAGCACTGCAACGATATGACCGAGGTGTGTAACTGTGGAGGGGGCACTGCACACGGCTAAGAGATTAACTTTTGTGTCTTTGGGGTGCCCCCTGCCCACGTATATAAAGGAGGGAGGGAGGGAGGGAGGGAGGCTAGCCTCCTAGCGAGCGCCAAGAGTAGGGAGTCCTACTAGGACTTCCAAGTCCTAGCAGGAAACCCTTTCCTATTTGGAGTAAGAGAGAAGGAAAGAGGGAAAGAGAACAATATCCTCGCCACAAGAACATCGAAACAATCCCAGAATACTCGCGGGATTCCTAAAAAAAAATTTGTGCAATTTTTGAAGATAGGAGAGACAAGAGTAGTCGTCAGGAGTCCTCACCAGAGAGAAAGGGGATGAGAAGCAAAGAAATCCTACTCTCCGATATAATATATGACTCAAAATGTTTTCAGTGTGTGCCTAGACTCGACCGTCAACGATTCGATCAAACAGTGGGGGCTCCTAGGTCGGAGAAGGCTCTGATACCAACTTGTAATGCCCAGGATGGAGTTATACCTCCTACGTGTCGAGGCACGACTTAAAGGCATAAATCCATCCTAGAATGATCTCAAGTTCGGTAATCTTTGCACATCTCATGTAAAAGAGGGGATTGTAAACAGAAAATAGTTGGCTTACACTCGCCACGTCACAGAATTACAATTCAAGTCTCAATCATCATACATTAAGAACATCACAACCCTCTAAGGGCAAAAACCAAATGTCAAGATACCAAACTTAGATAAATAAACCACAGGCGGATCGAATCCTAGTAAGAGTCTCCACTACTGATCATCCGGGTATCGCACATAGTACCGACTACGCTCCTCGTCGTACTCCCAATCCAGCTCGGTGCCATCACCTGGATAGCTCACAGCTGGACCTGCATCTGGTGTGGTGAAGTAACTGTGAGCCACAGAGGACTCAGCAATCCCGTTTCCGGGTAACAAGACTATCAAGCCTTTGGGAGAGGATAAGGCTGAAGAAAAGAATAAGTGTCTGCAGCAGCAACTAGCAACTAGCTTACGCGAGTGAGAGCGAGAAGAGAAAGCCTCGGCGAGAAGTGATCACGAAGTGATCCTAGCTACAAACTCAACAAGCATAACCCCTCCGTGTTCAACTCCCGAATCCCTATTCGGAAATTGACGGTCACGGAACACACGCTGGTAGTGTATTAATAACATTGTGTCAAGTTATCTACAACCGGAATTAACAAGCTCCCATCTGCCACATAACCGCGGGCACGGCTTTCGAAAGTTCAAACCCTGCAGGGGTGTTCCAACTTGACCCATTACAAGCCCACGATCCGCGGAGTCGCAACTCCAAAGTGGGAAGACCCGAGTATTCTCGGAATCACGTGCTCAAGATATACCGAACTAAGGTAAGGCTAATCCAGCAAATCCTCCCGGCGTGTCGACACCCTGATAGTAGCCGCGTGTATCTAAGTCTCAGGACACGACCGGATGGGCGAAGCTACGGGTTTATATCAATCCTCGAGTTTCCTCGTGGTGACCCCGCAGGCTCCCCGTTTCGGACCAACACTCATGTGGAGCACTGGCCCGGGGTTGTTGATTAAGAACTCGGGTTAATTACTCCCTATGCAAGTTATTTAGTTATTAGGCAAATAGTACCAATGTTGGGACTTGCTGGAAAAGACTTAGCACTTAGCGGTTTATCGAGGGGGTCCCATACACCCCAACCGTGTTAGGAACGCATAATCAAGGAACATAACACCGGTTTATACGGTTCCTAACGGCATGAGTGGAACAAATCACCAAACAAAAGGCTTAGCCTTCCACCCTTGCCAATATATAGATGATTTCATTTTTTTAAGCATTTATATAGTGTGATAAAACCCAACCAAACTTCAACATGAAGCAAGCATCTTCGATCTTCACCTGCAACTAGCAACGCTATAAGAAGGGTTGAGCGAAGCGTACTTAGCCAAGCAACGGTTTGCATAGGTAGGTTGGTTAAACATGGCAATTGGTTACAAGTAGGAGGCTGACAAGAAGATCATGGGCATCGAGGCGAAACTATAGATCGAGACTACTAGCAATAGGCAAGATAGTAATGTTATCGGGGTTCGGTCATCTTGCCTGAAGTGAAGTCGTTCAGATCGTAAGAAGGGTCCTCGTGCTCAACCTCGTTGGAAACCTCGTGCTCGTACTCGAACTCAGGCTCAGCTTCCGGCTCTAAACAAAACAATCACACCAAGCACAAATCAACAAGATGCAATGCGCACTCGAAAAAGATGGATGCATGATGGATGCACTAAGGATGCACTAAGGAGCACGTAAAATATCACTCAAGCAAAACATCTCAAAACATGATAACAATCTGATATTATTAATCTACACAGAAAATCAATCAAGTTTCATATAAGATTCGCTGAAATCGGAGTTACGGGCTAAAAGTTATGCCCGAAACAAGAAATGAGCGAAAGCTGAAAATTACAGCAACATAGCATCTTCGGAGCTCAAAATAATTGAGCTACAGCACTCAAACAACATGGCAAAGACCTAGAACACAAACTAGACATATACTACAGCAACTAAGTCCAAAGGCGCACCCCAAATGGAGCCATGGATCAATAGCAATGAGCTCGAACATATTGAACTTGACAATAAAATTCTGGCAGCAGAATTTTATTGAAACTTTGGAGGAAAAGATAAACATGCTACAGCCACTTAATAGACATGTGAGGACATGAATGGAAAGACAACAATATATACTACAAGGAACAATCAAGATCCACTCCAAAACTAACATGCTTTGTCCTAGAACATCACACGAACATGGCATCGGAACGTTACAGATTTCAGACTTAGTGAAAATCCACTAAGTCCTAAAACAGCAATTCATCATGGCATCTAAAAGAGCATGTTTAAGTCACCTCGAAACTAATCATGGCAAAACGTAAGCACCTCATCAAAGTGCACATGAAGGTGATCCCGAAACACACAAGCATGCATCATTGAGGTGAACACAACGATAGCAACGAGCTCAACAAGATGGCATTTCATAACAAGTGAAAAAACATCACAGCCACATGGCACTTTGCAACGATGATAACAAGGCAAGAATAAATCTATCTTGCTACCTAGCACATACAACACGTAGAGCATGGCAAGACGAACATGTGGACATGTCATTTGCATCATTCGGACAACCGAGCTAAAAGATATCACATGGCAAAGGTGACATAAAAACATCACATAACAGCAGTTTTTATCATGATGCACTATTGCAACAGCAAAACGAGCACCTAGATGATCTCTAACATGCATGACAACAACAGATGAAACGTAGAGCACGATCCCACGAACGTCTGGACATGCTATATGCGCGAATCGGACAAACACACACCAAGTTAGAGCAGTTAGAAAAAGGCATCACAGAATAAAATTCTGGGACTTAGTGATATTTGGGGCAACCTCCACTCAGATCTGAACAGATCGGGCCGGATCTGGCACTGCGGGCTTGGAGTGGATGAAGAATCGGACGGAGGGAACCGGACCGCGGCCTGGGCGCTGGGGCGGTCCGGAGGGGCGGCGGCCTGGGATCCGGCGGGTGGGCCGGCGCGGAGGCGGTCGGCCCGCGGGGCGCTGGAGGCGGAATGGGCCGGCGGTGGCCTGCGGGATGGAGGCGGCCCGCTGTGGGAGGGAGGCCGGCCTGCGGCGGCTCGGCGGCGCACTGGCTGCGGAGGCCCGGCTGGGAGGCCGGCCCGGCTGGTGCGGAGGCCGCGCGGGGCGATGCGGACTGGGCCCTCGCGGCTCGGTCGGGGCGAGGAGGCGGTCCAGGCGCTTGCGGAGGCGATGGGGAGCAGCGCCTGGGCCTGGCGCGGGAAGCGGCGTGGCTTTGAAGCCCAAGCGAGGGAGCGGCGAGGCCAGGCGATGTGGTCCATCTCCCGATCGGAGGAGCTGATGCGGGCGGCTCGACGAGGGGAGGCCTGGTCGGCGCGGTCGGCTGGCCTGGCCGATCGAAGGAGACCTCGGGCGTTGACTCGCGGCTAGAACTGGTTGGTCGCTCGAGGCTGCGGTGGATCTGGCTGGTTCCCTCGGGAACTGGCCAGATGGAGAGGAGGGGAATTAGATCCAGATTTTTAGGGGAAGGGGAGGAATAAGCTAGATGCCCAAATAGACTAGGGTCTATTATATAGCAGTTTTTAGGGTTAGGAGGGATCTGGGGGTGCTAGGAGCCCTCCGATCGCGATCCGACGGATCCGATCGCGGGGATAGTTTAAAAGGGCCTAGGAGAAGATAAAAGACTGCAGTAGGGGTGTTTCCGGGACACAAAGTGAAGGCACTTTGGGCCCACACGAATAACGGATGGGATGGCCAACGGAGTCCAAACGAGACGAGATTTGAGAGGCGGGTTGCACACAACAAAACAACAACACAGACAAACCTCGCGGCACACCGGTAACGTTACACGCCCAAACAACAAAGTAGGCCTACGGGACGTCACGGAAAACGTGAGGAAGCTCCGGAACGCGAAACGGACAACGGGAAGGAACGCGTGGAACCGGATGCAACCGACAACACAAATGCAATGCGATGCACATGTCTACATGATATGAATGAATGCCACACACTCACACAACAAAACAACGAAAACCCGAAAGACAAAGAACCCGGAATGGAAATAGATGAAGCCGGAGATATATTATATACCCAAAAGGGAAAGTATTACATCCGGGGCATTACAAACTCTCCTCTACTACAAAAAGATCTCGTCCCGAGATCTAGGACTGGAAAAAGGAAGGGTACTCGGAACGAAGATGATCTTCTCGTTCCCAGGTAGCTTCTCGGTCGGTGTGATGTGACCACTTGACTTTCAGAAATTTGATGGACTTGTTGTGGGTCTTGCGTTCGGTTTCTTCGAGAATTGCAACTGGATGCTCTCGGTAGGACAGGTCTTGTTGAAGATCAATCTCCTCAAACGGGATCATGCGCTCAGGTGCCTTGAAGCATTTGCGAAGTTGAGACACATGGAAGACATCATGAACATTGGCAAAGTTTGAAGGGAGCTCAAGTTGATAGGCTAGATCACCTCTTTTGCCAAGAATCTTGAAAGGCCCGACGTATCTAGGAGCAAGCTTTCCTTTGATACCGAATCTTTGGGTGCCTTTCATCGGAGACACACGGAGATAAACATGATCATCAATGTTGAAAGCCAAATCACGATGGTTGCCGTCATAGTAGCTCTTCTGACGCGACTGAGCGGCCTTGAGATTCTCACGTATGACTTTGCACATTTCTTCGGCTTCTGAGATCAAGTCATTGCCATGGAGTTGACGTTCGCCTGTTTCAGACCAGTTGAGAGGGGTACGGCACTTTCTGTCATAGAGAATTTCAAACGGTGCTTTGCCTGCACTTGCTTGAAAGCTGTTGTTGTAAGAGAACTCGGCAAATGGAAGGCAGTCTTCCCATTTCATGCCAAAGGAGATGACACAGGCTCTGAGCATGTCTTCTAGAATCTGATTCACGCGCTCGACTTGACCACTAGTCTCAGGGTGAAAGGCAGTGCTGAACCTGATCTTAGTGCCCATGGCGGACTGAAAGGAGTCCCAGAACCTTGATGTGAACAAGCTTCCACGGTCTGAGGATATCACTTGAGGAATGCCATGTAGGGACACGATTTTGGAAGTGTACAGCTCTGCAAGTTGAGCTGCATTGATTGATTCTTTGACTGGAAGAAAGTGAGCGACTTTGGTAAGCTTGTCAATCACCACAAAGATAGCATCATTTCCTCGCTTGGATTTAGGAAAGCCAGTGACGAAGTCCATTTCAATGTGGTCGAACTTCCACTCGGGAATAGGAAGAGGTTGGAGAAGACCGGCTGGACGTTGATGTTCTGCTTTCACTCTTCTGCACACATCACATTCGTTCACGAATTGGGCAATTTCCCTTTTCATGCGTGTCCACCAGTAAGACTGCTTGAGGTCTTGATACATCTTGGAACTGCCAGGATGAATGGAAAGGAGAGAATCATGAGCTTCTTCCATTATGAGCTTCCTGAGATCACCTTTGGGAACAACGAGTCTGTCCTCGAAGAACAAGGTATCTCTCTCATCAACACGGAAGCACTTGTATTTTGGAGTGCCCTTTGCAATCCCATGTTTCACTTTCTTCACCATGGTATCACTGAGCTGGGCCTCACGGACTTGATCTTCCAAGGTAGGAGCAATTTGGAGATTTGCAAGAAAACCCTGCGGAACAACTTGGAGGTTGAGTTTCCTGAAAGCTTCACAGAGCTCAGGCTGGTACGGCTTGATAAGAAGGCTGTTGCAATATGCCTTTCTGCTCAAAGCATCTGCAATCACATTCGCCTTGCCAGGAGTGTATTCGATGCTGGGATTGTACTCTTGGATCATTTCAACCCAACGAGTCTGGCGGAGGTTCAGATGCGGCTGTGTGAAGATGTACTTCAAGCTCTTGTGATCAGTGAAGATGTCGACCTTTCTGCCCAACAACAGATGTCTCCACGTAATCAGAGCATGTACCACAGCTGCTAGCTCGAGATCATGTGTGGGATAGTTCTTCTCACTTGGCTTGAGCTGACGGGAAGTGTATGCCACAATTCTCTTATCTTGCATAAGCACACCACCAAGACCTTGAAGAGAAGCATCACAGAATACTTCATAGGGCTTGGATTCATCTGGAGGAGTCAGAACTGGAGCAGAGACAAGCTTCTCTTTGAGAGATTTGAATGCCACTTCACACTCTGGAGACCAAAAGTATTTGACATTCTTCGGAAGCAAGTTGGAAAGAGGCTTGGCAATCTTGGAGAAGTTCTCAACGAACCTTCTGCAATAGCTGGCAAGACCCAGAAAACTGCGGAGCTGCTTGACGTTCTAAGGAGCTTCCCAGTTGACAATTGCTTCAACTTTCTCGGGATTAACCGCAATACCGTCAGCTGAGATGATGTGGCCCAGGTACAAAACCTTATCGAGCCAAAACTCGCACTTGGAGAACTTGGCATAGAATTTATGCTCTCGGAGTCGATCAAGAACCAGACGTAAGTGCTTTTCGTGATCTTCTTCATTCTTGGAAAACACCAAAATATCATCCAGATACACAAGCACAAACTCACCAGTATAGGGGTTGAAGATGTAATGCATCATCCTCGAAAAGGTAGGAGGAGCATTGGCGAGACCGAAGGACATGACGGTATACTCGTATGAACCGTAGCTCGTTCTGAAGGCCGTCTTGGGAATGTCTTCCTCGCGAATGCGAATTTGATGATAGCCCATTCGGAGGTCGAGCTTAGAGAACACTTTAGCTCCTTTGAGCTGCTCGAAGAGTTCGTTGATGTTGGGGAGCGGATATTTGTTCTTAATCGTCTTCTTGTTCAATGGCCGGTAATCAACACAGAGACGCTCCGTGCCATCTTTCTTCTTGACAAATAAGACGCCACAGCCCCACGGAGACGTACTAGGTCTGATGAGACCCATACTCTCCTCCTTATCAAGCTGCTTCTTCAATTCCTTCAATTCATCCGGAGAGAGCTTGTACGGACGCCGGCATGCTGGC
Organism: Secale cereale; assembly: GCA_902687465.1. Classification (NCBI taxonomy): domain Eukaryota; kingdom Viridiplantae; phylum Streptophyta; class Magnoliopsida; order Poales; family Poaceae; genus Secale; species Secale cereale. The sequence goes on from LR738714.1 coordinate 445,794,425, forward strand.
TCAGTACCCGGCTCGAGTTCAATGACAAACTCCACCTGATGGTGTGGAGGCATGCCTGGAAGTTCTTCAGGAAAGACGTCTTGATATTCGTTCACCACCGGAATTTGAGATATGGCATTAATTCCGCCCTTATCATTGAGAGAGAAAAGCCTGATAGTGTTATCCCTTGAGGCAAAGATAATCACATCTTCATCAGAATGAGTCATCTTGACTTCCTTCTGTGCACAATCAATATGAGCATCGTGCTGAGAAAGCCAATCCATTCCGAGGATGAGGTCAATGTCAGAATTACCAAGAATCACCGGTTTAGCCAGAAAGCGATAATCTCCCATGCGAATAGAAACATCCGGAGCATAGACAGTAGAAGACATACGTCTCCCCGGAGAAATAACTTGCAACCTCTGAGGCAAATTTGAAGTGGCAATATTGTGCTTGGATGCAAATGGTTGAGACATGAAAGAGCATGAAGCACCCGAATCAAATAACACTTTAGCAGGAAAAGAGTTAACTGGAAGGTTACCCAGAATGACATCAGAAGAATTCTCCGCTTGTGCTGCATTCATCAGATTGACCCTTGCTGTCTTTGGATCATGCTTGACCATAGCGGTACCGACAGGAGGAGGAGGCGGAAGGCGCCATGGGTTGTTGCACTTGTTGGAATAATGACCCTTCTGGCCACACTTGTAGCAAGTCACCTCAGAAAGCGGACGGGTAGGAGGAGCACTTAGTCTTGGAGCTTGGAACTGTTGCTTGGACTGCTTTTTGGAGTTGGGTGGGTGGGAGAAACCACGACCACTAGAGTTCTTGTAGTTGGAGTTGTTGGAGTTGTTGTAGGGAGCTCGAATCACTGGAGGAGGAGGAAGCCAACATTTCTGATGCTTCGAGACCATCTGAGACGATGAGGAAGAGTGAACGGCATCTCGAATTCTCTTCTTAGAAGACTCCATCTTAAGCTGAGCTGCTTCTTGTTTCAAAGCCATGTTATAGAACTTGTCGAATTCATCCGACTCGAACAAGGTGAGAGCAAGCTGAAGTTCATCTTTGAGACCTCCACGGAACTGGTAGATTTTACTCTTGGCATCAGGAATGTCTGTCTTAGCATAGCGAGCGAGGTTTTGGAACTTGACATTATACTGATAGACTGTCATGGAGCCCTGCTTCAGGTTGCGGAATTGCTCACGCATACCCTCGATGACACTTGTAGGAATGTGGTGCGAGCGAAAATCCTTGCAGAAATTCTCCCAAGAGATCACTTGACCTGGCCTGGAGTCTTTGTACTGCTGCCACCAGTCAGCTGCTTGATCTTTCAGTTGGAAGGCTGCAAACTTCACATAATCATCTTCCTTCACGTTACTGCACTCAAAATGCTTCTTGATATCGGTTAGCCAATCTTCAGCATCGAGAGGGTCGACACAGTAACTGAAAGCTTTAGGATTGTTGGCCAAGAACTGGTTAAGAGTAGCATGGTGCTGCTGGTTGAAGAAGTTGCCTTGGTTCCCTGGAATACCCTGATTAGCTTGAATAGCTTGCATCTGCTGCATCATCTGCATCATCAACTAGGTGTTCTGAGCTGTAGTCTGCATAATAGCTCTCCAAGCCTCAGGCGGAGGAGGAGGGGAAGGAGGATGTTCTGGAACCTCTTCCACCTTTGGGTTAGCGTTGGGAACCCTTTTCGGAGCCATCATCTTTGTGCTGAAAGCATATGAACGTGTTACGAAAAGGTTTTGCAATCCCCGGATCAGCATAGCCAAGGACCCTTTAAGATGCAACTCCTGATAGTAACATCGGTCATATAACCCCTTCACTCAATGTAGAACCCCGAACTCACTAACCTGCATTCGTTGGAAGAATGCCTACGATCTACTGGATAAACCCACCTATAGATTTCCGAAAGATTCCAGTTATGCAATTAGGTGTTGGGGATACACGGGAAGCACCGCGCAATCAACTCTAAACCTACATCCAGGTGTATCCATCCTTCAACACATAACCAGTCTTTCTCGGAAATTGTGTACCTCGGACCTTCGAAAAGCATCCACTATAACAAGCTATGGCAATACTCCCGAACTACCTCCCCAGTACTGGGTGATGTCGGGGTTATCTTGCCACTGGCCGTATAGGAGAGATTTTCGATGTCGGCCGTCTTAAGTATTTAGTACTGCCGCGATATGCTTGTGACGACCATACCCCGAAGCTCAACTCCCCGGGAACATGAGGCATCGAGAACAATATCCTCGCCACAAGAACATCGAAACAATCCCAGAATACTCGCGGGATTCCTAAAAAAAAAATTGTGCAATTTTTGAAGATAGGAGAGACAAGAGTAGTCGTCAGGAGTCCTCACCAGAGAGAAAGGGGATGAGAAGCAAAGAAATCCTACTCTCCGATATAATATATGACTCAAAATGTTTTCAGTGTGTGCCTAGACTCGACCGTCAACGATTCGATCAAACAGTGGGGGCTCCTAGGTCGGAGAAGGCTCTGATACCAACTTGTAATGCCCAGGATGGAGTTATACCTCCTACGTGTCGAGGCACGACTTAAAGGCATAAATCCATCCTAGAATGATCTCAAGTTCGGTAATCTTTGCACATCTCATGTAAAAGAGGGGATTGTAAACAGAAAATAGTTGGCTTACACTCGCCACGTCACAGAATTACAATTCAAGTCTCAATCATCATACATTAAGAACATCACAACCCTCTAAGGGCAAAAACCAAATGTCAAGATACCAAACTTAGATAAATAAACCACAGGCGGATCGAATCCTAGTAAGAGTCTCCACTACTGATCATCCGGGTATCGCACATAGTACCGACTACGCTCCTCGTCGTACTCCCAATCCAGCTCGGTGCCATCACCTGGATAGCTCACAGCTGGACCTGCATCTGGTGTGGTGAAGTAACTGTGAGCCACAGAGGACTCAGCAATCCCGTTTCCGGGTAACAAGACTATCAAGCCTTTGGGAGAGGATAAGGTTGAAGAAAAGAATAAGTGTCTGCAGCAGCAACTAGCAACTAGCTTACGCGAGTGAGAGCGAGAAGAGAAAGCCTCGGCGAGAAGTGATCACGAAGTGATCCTAGCTACAAACTCAACAAGCATAACCCCTCCGTGTTCAACTCCCGAATCCCTATTCGGAAATTGACGGTCACGGAACACACGCTGGTAGTGTATTAATAACATTGTGTCAAGTTATCTACAACCGGAATTAACAAGCTCCCATCTGCCACATAACCGCGGGCACGGCTTTCGAAAGTTCAAACCCTGCAGGGGTGTTCCAACTTGACCCATTACAAGCCCACGATCCGCGGAGTCGCAACTCCAAAGTGGGAAGACCCGAGTATTCTCGGAATCACGTGCTCAAGATATACCGAACTAAGGTAAGGCTAATCCAGCAAATCCTCCCGGCGTGTCGACACCCTGATAGTAGCCGCGTGTATCTAAGTCTCAGGACACGACCGGATGGGCGAAGCTACGGGTTTATATCAATCCTCGAGTTTCCTCGTGGTGACCCCGCAGGCTCCCCGTTTCGGACCAACACTCATGTGGAGCACTGGCCCGGGGTTGTTGATTAAGAACTCGGGTTAATTACTCCCTATGCAAGTTATTTAGTTATTAGGCAAATAGTACCAATGTTGGGACTTGCTGGAAAAGACTTAGCACTTAGCGGTTTATCGAGGGGGTCCCATACACCCCAACCGTGTTAGGAACGCATAATCAAGGAACATAACACCGGTTTATACGGTTCCTAACGGCATGAGTGGAACAAATCACCAAGCAAAAGGCTTAGCCTTCCACCCTTGCCAATATATAGATGATTTCATTTTTTAAGCATTTATATAGTGTGATAAAACCCAACCAAACTTCAACATGAAGCAAGCATCTTCGATCTTCACCTGCAACTAGCAACGCTATAAGAAGGGCTGAGCGAAGCGTACTTGGCCAAGCAACGGTTTGCATAGGTAGGTTGGTTAAACATGGCAATTGGTTACAAGTAGGAGGCTGACAAGAAGATCATGGGCATCGAGGCAAAACTATAGATCGAGACTACTAGCAATAGGCAAGATAGTAATGTTATCGGGGTTCGGTCATCTTGCCTGAAGTGAAGTCGTTCGGATCGTAAGAAGGGTCCTCGTGCTCAACCTCGTTGGAAACCTCGTGCTCGTACTCGAACTCAGACTCAGCTTCCGGCTCTAAACAAAACAATCACACCAAGCACAAATCAACAAGATGCAATGCGCACTCAAAAAAGATGGATGCATGATGGATGCACTAAGGATGCACACGGAGCACGTAAAATATCATTCAAGCAAAACATCTCAAAACATGATAACAATCTGATATTATTAATCTACACAGAAAATCAATCAAGTTTCATATAAGATTCGCTGAAATCGGAGTTACGGGCTAAAAGTTATGCCCGAAACAAGAAATGAGCGAAAGCTGAAAATTACAGCAACATAGCATCTTCGGAGCTCAAAATAATTGAGCTACAGCACTCAAACAACATGGAAAAGACCTATAACACAAACTAGACATATACTACAGCAACTAAGTCCAAAGGCGCACCCCAAATGGAGCCACGGATCAATAGCAATGAGCTCGAACATATTGAACTTGACAATAAAATTCTGGCAGCAGAATTTTATTGAAACTTTGGAGGAAAAGATAAACATGCTACAGCCACTTAATAGACATGTGAGGACATGAATGGAAGGACAACAATATATACTACAAGGAACAATCAAGATCCACTCCAAAACTAACATGCTTTGTCCTAGAACATCCCACGAACATGGCATCGGAACGTTACAGATTTCAGACTTAGTGAAAATCCACTAAGTCCTAAAACAGCAATTCATCATGGCATCTAAAAGAGCATGTTTAAGTCACCTCGAAACTAATCATGGCAAAACGTAAGCACCTCATCAAAGTGCACATGAAGGGGATCTCGAAACACACAAGCATGCATCATTGAGGTGAACACAACGATAGCAACGAGCTCAACAAGATGGCATTTCATAACAAGTGAAAAAACATCACAGCCACATGGCACTTTGCAATGATGATAACAAGGCAAGAATAAATCTATCATGCTACCTAGCACATACAACACGTAGAGCATGGCAAGACGAACACGTGGACATGTCATTTGCATCATTCGGACAACCGAGCTAAAAGATATCACATGGCAAAGGTGACATAAAAACATCACATAACAGCAGTTTTTATCATGATGCACTATTGCAACAGCAAAACGAGCACCTAGATGATCTCTAACATGCATGACAACAACAGATGAAACGTAGAGCACGATCCCACGAACGTCTGGACATGCTATATGCGCGAATCGGACAAACACACACCAAGTTAGAGCAGTTAGAAAAAGGCATCACAGAATAAAATTCTGGGACTTAGTGATATTTGGGGCAACCTCCACTCAGATCTGAACAGATCGGGCCGGATCTGGCACTGCGGGCCTGGAGTGGATGAAGAAGCGGACGGAGGGAACCGGCCCGCGGCCTGGGCGCTGGGGCGGTCCGGAGGGGCGGCGGCCTGGGATCCGGCGGGTGGGCCGGCGCGGAGGCGGTCGGCCCGCGGGGCACTGGAGGCGCAATGGGCCGGCGGTGGCCTGCGGGATGGAGGCGGCCCGCTGTGGGAGGGAGGTCGGCCTGCGGCGGCTCGGCGGCGCGCTGGCTGCGGAGGCCCGGCTGGGAGGCCGGCCCGGCTGGTGCGGAGGCCGCGCGGGGCGATGCGGACTGGGCCCTCGCGGCTCGGTCGGGGCGAGGAGGCGGTCCAGGCGCTTGCGGAGGCGATGGGGAGCAGCGCCTGGGCCTGGCGCGGGAAGCGGCGCGGCTTTGAAGCCCAAGCGAGGGAGCGGCGAGGCCAGGCGATGTGGTCCAGCTCCCGATCGGAGGAGCTGATGCGGGCGACTCGACGAGGGGAGGCCTGGTCGGCGCGGTCGGCTGGCCTGGCCGATCGAAGGAGACCTCGGGCGTTGACTCGCGGCTGGAACTGGTCGGTCGCTCGAGGCTGCGGTGGATCTGGCTGGTTCCCTCGGGAACTGGCCAGATGGAGAGGAGGGGAATTAGATCCAGATTTTTAGGGGAAGGGGAGGAAGAAGCTAGATGCCCAAATAGACTAGGGTCTATTATATAGCAGTTTTTAGGGTTAGGAGGGATCTGGGGGTGCTAGGAGCCCTCCGATCGCGATCCGACGGATCCGATCGCGGGGATAGTTTAAAAGGTCCTAGGAGAAGATAAAAGACTGCAGTAGGGGTGTTTCCGGGACACAAAGTGAAGGCACTTTGGGCCCACACGAATAACGGATGGGATGGCCAACGGAGTCCAAACGAGACGAGATTTGAGAGGCGGGTTGCACACAACAAAACAACAACACAGACAAACCTCGCGGCACACCGGTAACGTTACACGCCCAAACAACAAAGTAGGCCTACGGGACGTCACGGAAAACGTGAGGAAGCTCCGGAACGCGAAACAGACAACGGGAAGGAACGCGTGGAACCGGATGCAACCGACAACACAAATGCAATGCGATGCACATGTCTACATGATATGAATGAATGCCACACACTCACACAACAAAACAACGAAAACCCGAAAGACAAAGAACCCGGAATGGAAATAGATGAAGCCTGAGATATATTATATACCCAAAAGGGAAAGTATTACATCCGGGGCATTACACCGATACTCCAAAAAAAATACCCGAATCACTCGGAACCTTTCTGATGTCCGAATATAGCCTTTCAATATATGAATCTTTATCTCTCGACCATTTCGAGACTCCTCGTCATGTCTGTGATCTCATCCGGGAGTCTGAACATACTTCGGTCATCAAATCACATAACTCTTTATGCAAATCATCATCGAATGTTAAGCGTGCGGACCCTACGGATTAGAGAACTATGTACACATGGCCGAGACACATATCCGGTCAATAACCAATAGCAGAACCTAGATGCTCATATTGGCTCCTACATATTCTACAAAGATCTTTATCGGTCAAACCACATAACAACATATGTTGTTCCCTTTGTCATCTGTTTGTTACCTGCCCGAGATTCGATCGTCGGTATGTTCATACCTAGTTCAATCTCGTTACCAGCAAGTCTCATTACTCGTTCCGTAATACATCATCTCGTGACTAACTCATTAGTCATTCGCTTGCAAGGCTTATTATGATGAGTATTATCGAGAGGACCTAGAGATACCTCTCCGACACTCGGAGTGACAAATCCTATTCTCGATCTATGCCAACACCACAAACACCTTTGGAAACACCTGTAGATCATCTTTATAATCATCCACTTATGTTGTGACATTTGATAGCACACAAGGTGTTCCTCCGGTATTCGGGAGTTGCATAATCTCATAGTCAGAGGAACATGCATAAGTCATGAAGAAAGCAATAGCAATAAAACTAAACGATCATAGTGCTAAGCTGACGGATGGGTCTTGTCCATCACATCATTCTCTAATGATGTGACCCCACTCATCAAATGACAACACATGTCTATGGTCAAGAAACATAACCATCTTTGATTAACGAGCTAGTCTAGTAGAGGCATACTAGAGACACTCTGTTTTGTCTATGTATTCACACATGTACTAATTTTCCGGTTAATACAATTCTAGCATGAATAATAAACATTTATCATGATATAAGGAAATATAAATAACAACTTTATTATTGCCTCTAGGGCATATTTCCTTCAATGGGTTGGATGAGATTTTTCATGTAATTGAGTTAGTTTGTTAGGGCTTGATCCCTAGTATCCACTATGTTTTGAGTTTGATGTTGCTATGACTTTGCTATGCTTAATGCTTGTAATAAGGGCCCGAGTGCCAAGATTTCATATCTGAACCCTTTATGTTTTCGCAAATATAATTGTGTTCTTGATCCTATCTTGCAAGTTGTATGCACCTATTACATGTTATGATCCGCATACCCCAAGGTGACAATAATTGAGATTCTTTCCGGTGATTACCGTAGCTTGAGGATTTCATGTATTCACTATGTGTTAATGCTTTGTTCTGGCTCTCTATTCAAAGGAGGCCTTAATATCCCTTAGTTCCCAATAGGACCCCGCTGCCACGGGAGGGTAGGATATATCATGCAAGTTCTTATTATAAGCATGTATGACTATATACGAAATACATGCCCACATTACATTGATGAATTGGAGCTAGTTTTGTGTCGCCCTAGGTTATAACTGTTACATGATGAATGCCATCCAACATAATTATCCATCACCGATCCAGTGCCTACGAGCTTTTCACATATTGATCTTTGCTAAGTTACTACTGTTGCTGCTGTTGTTACAATCACTACAAAAACTGCTACTGCAACTACTACCATTACTATTGCTTTTGTCGCCACTTCTACGAAACTATCATACTACTGTGCTACCACTTTGCTGCAGATATTTAGTTCCCCGGGTGTGGTTGAATTGACAACTCAACTGCTAATACTTGCAAATATTCTTTGGCTCCCCATGTGTTGAATCAATAAATTTGGGTTGAATACTCTACCCTCGAATAGTGTTGCGATCCCCTATACTTGTGGGTTATCATGACCCACAAGCTCACAGGGTGTGCCCGAGGGGTGGGGGCTCCCCCGAGCTTGTGGCTCCTGGATGACCCCCCCCTCTAGTAGTTCTCTTCACTAATATTATTTATATATTCTATAAAATATCTTCGTAAATTTTCAGCCCAATATAAGAACTTTTATTTCTGCACAAAAATAACACCATGGCAATTTTGCTGAAAACAACGTCAGTCCGGGTTAGTTCCATTCAAATCATGCAAATTAGAGTCCAAAACAAGAGGAAAAGTGTTTGGAAAAGTCGATATGTTTGGGACATATCAATGCCCCACCACCCAGGGTCCGCCCCCTCCCTTGTCGCTCCCTCGTGTAGTGTATGGTCTCCTCCCGAAGCTTCCAGGGTTTCTTTTGATCCAGAAAAAATTGTCAAAAAGTTTCATTGTGTTTGGACTTCATTTGGTATGGATTTCCTCGAAAACCTCGAAACACACAGAAAATATGAACTGGCACTGGGTACTAGATTAATAGGTTAGTCCATAAAATGACATATAAAGTATATAAAAGTGATAATATAATGGCATGAAACAACCAAATTATTGATACGTTGGAGACGTATCACCGACCCACCTGGTCGGGAGGCGACGTGGAGTGTACCCCCTAGTCCAGGACTCCGGACCTGTTCTGAACCTTTCCCACTCTGAACTTCAAAAACTCCAAAGTCAAAACCGAGCCGAACGCAATCGCTCCAAGAAGCTAAATTCCAGGAGCTATCAGGGGCCGTAGTGCAATTTTGTGGAGCAGGGAATACTCAGCTTCTCTTTTTACAGGAATCTAGAGTTCCACGTATTTACGAGAGTTTGCCACCGCCAAGGAAAATGATTCGACCTGAGCCGAGACGTAGATGCCCTTTGTTCTCGCGCAATCCTCTACTTATCGAACCCTCACGCCTCCGCCGCCACCAGTAGCGTCGCCATGCCAGCTTCCTCCCGTCGTCAGCCGGGTCCTGTCCTTCGCGTACAAATCCGGCCATCCCAGCCTCCTTCCCGTCATATCCCTTCGAAAGCGCAGCTACTCCCATCGCCAGCGTGGAGCAGCGACCCCATGGCAAGGCTGAGCTCCCCCGGACGCCATTGACGTCGAGACAACTGTGGGAGCCAGGAGCACCGACCCGACGACCGATCCCCCTCACCAATCCCCAAGGTGAGCTCCCGTTGGAGATGCTCTGCCCATGACAGACATGGTGTTGCTACTGTTAATGGATATTGGTGTGTACTGGTTATGGAAACTGAATTTTTTTGTTGTAGTGTAGTACGTGTACTGCTAATATATTAGCGATATGATCTAGTACATGTGAGGATGGATGTGATTTGTGCAGAATGCATCTGAAGGAAGATAGTGTCAACTGACGAAAAAACTACTACATGTCAAGCGATCAGCATGTGGATGCAGGTTGTGGCTGTTTCGATGTTGCGGCGTCATTGAGCTCCTTCATGTTGAGGTCGTCACTGCTCTTGTAGTCCAACATGTAGAGGTCCACGGGCTGTAGTGGCGGAGGAGAATGGTTGGACAGAGCTAATGCAGAAAACGTACTGCTATATGTGTGTAGTTTATTTTTAGTCTAGTGGTATATGTGTGCAAATGAACTGTTATATTGTTCCTTTCAAAAATAGTTATTTGTGTTTACTATATAACTTGTCTTAACTGGGAATATTTGTGATCCCTCCAAAAATACATTTGGGCTATATTTTCAACCCAGCTTTACTACACAAAAGTACTATGTACAGCCACAAATCACATAAATTATACCCTATGAAACAAATTGTGCCCAGCCATTCAGCCGAGCACTATGGCCCATCTCATTTTCTTATATTTTTGGCATGTGTGCAATTTGCCCCAGACATGGGCTCCTTCTAGCTAGCCCAAGATGGAAACCAGCAAGCCTTGAGCGCCCCAGCTGGGCTACGAGCTCAACCAGGGACTGGGAGAAGCTGGCGACGCTCGAGAACGTTTCACGTTCGCCACCTAAAGCAAGAAGCGTGGTATGAAGCTGGATATGAGAAGTTTTGGAGAAGCTAGATGGTTTCAGAACAGGCCCTCCATCAGTGGGGGGGGGGGGGCACAAGATGGCTGCCCAAAATGCGTCCCTCCCACCATAAACAAAGCCCCACACAAAAGGGGAGAGCATGCCTACAAGCCTCCCCTATGTCCATGGCGTCCCATAGAGGGGGCTACCCCCAAGGCCCCCTCCCAACATCTCTCCACCAATTGTGGGTTTGCCCGCCACCATGCCCCCTCACAAACAAGCTTCCACAAAAAGGGGGCTGCCCTACCCCACCCAAAAACAGCTCCTAATGAAAAGCGAGATTGTGTCCCCCTTTGTTAGGAGCCCCTCCTAACTTGTACTCGTACATGTAGAGGGCTTGGCCTCTTGGGCCAGCTCATGGGCTTGCCCAGCTCCTGACCCACTACTGCATCTACAAGTACACGGGAGAAGGCTACGAACAGGGTATCCAGTAGATCATGGCGCGAACGGCGGCAACTCCCCTTTTGCTCCTTCCTCCTCGTTCTTGAGCAATTCCCCTTGTATCAGTTCTTGTAACTCGAATTAGTGTTCATGAGGAGTGAATCCATACCAGGCTCCTAACATCTGGTATTCAGAGCCAGTAAAAATTCCCCAAAAAATTTCCACCCACCACCACGTCTGACTTCCTCAACTGGCATCGGCGACAACACCATGTCCGATCTAGAGCAGGCTCCTCGTTCCCTCGTCTATCCACCAGAGTGGGATGCCATGTCCGCCACAGAGCAAACAATATGGTAGCTCGCATCCTTCATCTCCAGGATTGAGGGCATAACTGTTGAGCTCGTTGCTGCTAATGCACGACTCGACTCGGCTGCTTCCTCGTCTAAAAAACCACCAGCCCTGGTCGTGCCCAGCACCGACATCACCATCGACCCCACCAGTGTCTCCTCCTCCACCGCCAAGGCCCCGGAGGTCCTCGAGGGACAAAACTTGCCTGCTCCCTCCTCGAGCTCGTTCATGATTCGTCCTCAGTGTGCATCGCGATGGTGCCCGTCACCTGTTCGATGGAGTGCTCGATCCAGGTCGACACCATCGACAGCATCGACGAGGTCCATGACGCCGCCACCGCCGTCCACCTCGAGCCCACGGTCGACAGCATCGACAAGGTCCATGACGCCGCCTCCGCCATCCACCTCGAGCCCACGATCGACAGCATCGACAAGGTCCATGATGCCGCCACCGCCATCCACCACGACCCCACGGTCGACCCCATCCACCAAGCGGTCGAGCTTGTAGTCGACCGCACCATCGACACCACTGTCACTGCAGTCTCCACCTATGTCTCCTTATCCACCTTCAAGGCCCCGGAGGTCCTCCACATCGTCCATGATGCGTCCCTGGACTCCATCGACGACAAGCTCGTGACCTGTTCGACAGAATGCTTGAACCAGGACATCGGCACAGGGGCATTCCCACCTCCAATCATGACAGTGCCGCTGCTCTCAACAGGAGCACTAACGCTCGTCATCGATCTCATTCAATTGGGCACCGATGCCATCAATTCGATCCAGCCGTTCTGGAACCATGACCTAAACGTCTCACCGGCCACAAGGCATGCAGGGCTGCTGCTACGGGCGACACCATGGCCATAGTTTCTGGTGGATCATATTGCAGAGGGGAATGAGATTCAACCCACCCCGTGGCCGTCGTTTGCTTCCTCTCATCAAGGTATGACTCTGAATCGTGAAGGGCTGCTACCACAAGTTACTTATGGAATGAAGAATTTATTTGGTGATCTGAATTGTCTGAGAGCATCCTGGAACTGGAGGTATCTACTAAGTGTGCCATCAGAGGACAAGGATGATTCATGTTTTTGTAAGCAGTTATTTCTTGAAGGTAAAAAGTGGCTTTCAGAACTATGTGCTTGCTCTATTACTACGGCTCCTCAAGTGAAGCATTCCAATCTACCTATCACGACTGCACATCTATTTCTGAGCATGCAGAAAATGGCTACTCTAAGCACTGAACATTCAAGCAAAAATATTCTTCAGTTCATGCAATTGGGGCCGTATGAGCTAGTCTGCTACAAGCTTCAGGGTTCAATATCCAGTTTGTTTACTAGTGTTGTTGTTCATACTGTACTCTCCGCATATCCTATTGATTCACTTCTTCTCTGGGAATTTCATAGATGTGCTGTGAAAGACACTGTTCTGCTCCATGGCATAGCTTATGGTTGCGCCTCCGGTGACTCTGGATATGTGTGGTGGCCACGGGATCAGCAACCAAGTATGAAGTGTGATTTGCAAGAATGGGCGCATCCTATTCAGTCTGCTCGAGAGCTGCTGCATTGGCCTTTTTGGGAGACATCTTCTTTGCTTCATATGGTGGTGACAGTCGTCGCTGATAATTGTCATGCGATGGTAAAGCTACAACGGGTTCTTGGAGAAGGAACTCTTGTTTTGCAAGGTAATTGCAGCAAGACAAAGCTGCAATCACTACTGTGGCCCTCATTTCCATACAAATTTCAAGAAGTACACATATGGTTAGAACTACCCAAGTATGAACAAGGACATCTCACTTCCTTAGTTTCCACTGAGTCAAGCAATTCTTGTGAGGCTGGGTCAAAGAGAGTGAAATTCAACATTCTATTCGTTTTCCCTAAGTGCTCTAAACATTCCCAATGGAAAGTTGCATGGCTACTCAGTTCCAAGAGGAGAACATCTGCTAGCAGGCTCTGTCTTATGCCATGGCCATCATTTGCTTGCTCTACTGAAGGAGTTACTCTGCCACCACAAGTCATTGATGTGATGAAGAGTTTATCTGGTAATCTAAATTCTCGTATCGCTTTATCAAGGTATTTTCCAAATCTGCAACTGAAGTCTAAATTTGGCCAAACAAATGTCCACCTGAAGCTTCTATGGCCATCTGGTTCTTGCAATTGCCGAGCAGTGCAAGTGCGTTCAGAACTGCCTAAGGGGATAATTCATATTATGCGTATGTCACTGCGTTGGGTTGTTTTGAGTCAAGAAGAATTTAAAGGCAGTTGTCGTGCTTCAATCAACTTCCACACTAACAATGCATGGGAACGGTGCTCCAATCTCCTTGGGAATTGCATAAGGATACTTCCAGTGCAGCTCTCATGCTCGTGGTTTTTGGAACGGGACAAAAATGATTCAGATTTAGTGGTCATGACAAGCTCCTTCACAACAAGCAGTGATTGGGTGCTCTAAGTACAACACTTTCGAGTAGTGTCTGTCTTCACTACGTGCAATTTTGGCCATTATTGTATTTTTCTCCAACTGGTATCACGATGCAGTGGCAGTGGGACGAGCATCAACCGCGGGACAAAAATTCACAACATATTTTTATGTTGCCTCGTTCCCTTTCTAAACAAATATTAAGTGAGGTTAATCATGGCTGGTATGTTGACACTCTCAAAAGATTTGTGACCCAGGCTATACAATTTGCAACAGAGATTCATTATTCAGATTCCAGTCTATTGGGTAGTGTATCATTCTTCTTTGGACAAAAACAAATGTTTTGCTGGACTCTAGATACTTCAGCTAGTGGCGACCGCCTTGAGCAATTGTGGGATCCCGGAGGCCTTGCGAGCTATATATGCAGTACATGTGCATTGACTTCCCTGATGCATTACTTGTTTGAAGTCTGGCTTGCATATGAGACTCCTATATGCATCCAGTTGAAAATAGAGAAGCCAATGGCCAGCGGCAAACTAAATCACTGGATGACCATCCATTTCTTGACTGGAACATTGGAACTTGATTGCAAACTTGACAAGCTCATAGCACTATGGGGGTTCCTGCTGCCATTCTATTGCCAGTCATGCAAGTCCACGAGGAGCGGAAAAATCTATGTGTGGGGCGCACCTGATGATCTAGGGAGCTGCACAGTCGTCCAGGAAGGCGATGGGACTTCAGCTTCCAATCAAGACACTTTTCAAGGATGCAGGGGTTTCATCACCAGTCTCGCTGTCGTCGTCATGCAGGCCTCCATCAACCACAAGTACTACCTCAACTTCGACCAAGACTATGTTGGCGACGACCACTTCCGCGGCACCTCTTGGGATGGAATCACCATCGGCACGACTCCCGCAAATGTGTCTTTCAAGTCAACCCCGACTTCCACTACCATCAGGATTTCGAGCTAGTCAAGGAACACTGAGTGCAATGGGATCCCAGCGGTTCTCGGTGGGGTCGGCTTGGGGTCAAGCCGCATTTCAAGGAGGGGGGATGTTAGGAGCGCCTCCTAACTTGTACTCGTACATGTACAGGGCATGGCCTCTTGGGACAGCTCATGGGCTTGCCCCGCTCCTGACCCACTGCTGCATCTACAAGTACACAGGAGAAGGCTATGAATAGGGTATCCAGTGGATCACGGCACGAATGGCGGCAGCTCCCCTTCTCCTCCTGCTTCTGCTCCTTCCTCCTCGTTCTTGAGCAATTCCCCTTGTATCAGTTCTTGTAACTCGAATTAGTGTTCGTGAGGAGTGAATCCATACCAGGCTCCTAACACCCTTGCTGGAACATTGTGTTTTTGCACGAGCGTCCCCTCCGGTGAATTCTGGGAGGCTCCAAAAAAATTCTAGGACCCCTCCGAACGCATTCTAAAATTTTTCTGGCTTGATGGTTTACGCTGAAACATTTTTTTGTTTCTCCGAAGCACTTCTGGTTTTCTTTCTGAAACATTTCAGTGTATCCGAAACTGTTCCGCTGACTTTCTCTTGGACTCATGTCCTACTACTCAGTAGATAGATGACCCTTAAATGTATGACCCTGTAGGTTCGATGAAATATAGACATGACCGGAACTCCTTCCCATCAATGATCAATAGCGAAACGGTGGACATCCATATATACCCCTATACCCACACGAATGGATATTCGACTAAACATTTAATTACCATGTGCTATTCCTGCTGCTTCATGATATGTTACAAAAACCCGAGGTGAGATACAACGCCATCCCCTTGAACCAACAGCTTGTTCACTATGTCAATTTCCTCGGTTTTGTTCTCTTTTCTTGTTCCCATGTTTCGGTATCCCCGTGATCAAATCACATTGTGTCTCCGGACGATGATGGATACCGTCACACCAAGAGGGCCCGAGGAATATCTCTCCATCATCGAAGGAGCAAATCCCAATCTTGCTCGAGCGCATGGAGGGGACTTGGGCGCAAGAGCTCAAGGAGGAAGATGAACATTGGGAGGAATGGGAGCGTAAAACATTTATCCTCAATGCATCTGGCCTTCTATAAGTGGGGTGGAGCATGAAATGGCTGCAGGATAACAACGCTACATGGCAATGAATCCCCCACTCTCCCATATGTCTTGTATTAATCACACATAGGAATCGAGGGGGTCGTTGATACAGATTGTCGTGTGTATCAAGGCGCGCGATCTCTTTTCTATGGGATGTGACCGTGGTGGGGCCTCGGCCCATGTATGCATGCTATGTTGACTGCCAGGACATCCACACATGTGGCCACGTGAGCCCATGACGGGATCGGACTATATTGTCGGAGCCAGGCCAGACCATCATCATAAGCTGAGCTTGGAAATACTTTGCAGCTAAGGAACAACTGGGTGGGAGAATTTCCAATATGTGATACAATGCAGAAATGACAAGATTCTTATCATTTCCTCATGTCGGTTCACCAATGGACCACAACGAGCAGCCCTTGGCATATGAAAGGAATGTTCCTGAAGACTTGTCGTACACTCCAAGGTGCTAGGAATCGAATACGATACGTTCTTTTTGTACCTAGCTGTCTAGGAGGTAACCCTAGGCCCCCCCTCCCCGGTACCAATATAAACCGAGGGGTAGGTCTCATAGAGAACACACAACAATCTCAAGATAGATCATCTGTACTTTGTACTCCACCCAAAAGCAATAAAACACAAGCATGACATAGCATTTTATCTCCGAGGAGAGCCTGAACCTGGGAAAAACTTGCGTCCCCATTACCATCGTCACTAGACTTTTAGTTCAGGACCTCCTACCTGAGATATGTCAGATTTAGCTTCGTCACATACTCCGCTAGTCAAATTGAACTCAACTGGAGGAAGTAATAGTGATCGCAGGAGTGGGGATCATGAGTGTTGGAACATGCAGCGTCGCAAACTCACTTCCAAGTTTACTCATCGCTATCTTGATCAGCGGCAGAGCTGGAGCAATTGTCATAGAAATCCGTTCGTGGGGCGATGACCCGGGTTGGCCCTCACAAAGCTCTGTCACTTCTCATGATTGGTCATCAACTCGCCATGCATGATCACTGCATAGTTTTCGCATAGATGTTTCCAAGTATAGGCAGATAGTTCTCCTAATACCAAATATGAAGTGTTTCAAGTTTGGATAACAATTCATTCAATAATACGTATGTTGTCTTTTTTAAGAACAACAACAATAATAATAAAGTTTTCTTACACAAAATTAGGACTAAAGAATTCAACATTCGTCTTTGAAAGTATTTTTTGTATAGTTTCAGTTATATTCTTAGCCAACTATTCATGTTTCCATCTTACTCTAAATATGGATTGATGTTTAATATATGTTTGATACAACTTAGGACTCATACTGTCAAAAAATAGCTTAGGATTTATTTTCGAAAATCATAGGATTTTAGGAATTGATTATCTTGGTAGAAAATTTAAGAAATAAAAGTAAATACGATCTAGAATGAATTATTTTAGCGGATTAACCGTGACAGGAAAATGAAACACTAAGAGCAACTCCAATGCGGTGACCCATTTCGTCCGCCGCCATCCGTTTGGAACGCCGAAAACAAAAGTGATGGCTTAATGCGCCGATCCGTTCCCAAAATGCGCCCACGTTGCGTCCGCGCGGGCCCATTTCCGACCCAAATTTAGGCCTGAAATGCATCGGCGCGGACGTGTCGCGCGTCCTCTCGGTGTTCGCCGCGTCCACTTGGCGGCCGGTCAACTACCTCCTACGACTTTATTAATGATGACCGCCAACCGTGGTCCCACACGTGAGCGATGGGGGCGGCCTATTTTAATCCGAGCGTGCGGAGGGCATCCTCATCCTCTTCCAAACACTCGGCCCCATCTAGCCACTCCTCTACTAAAGGAGGCTATAATAATACAAGGCTATAATATCAAGTATGGATATTAAAACAAGGAAAATCTGATCATAAACTCACAATTCATCGAATCCCAACAAACACACTTCACAAAGTCATTACATCAAATAGATCTCCAAGAGAACTTTGTATTGAGAAAATAAGAGAGAAGAAGCCATCTTGCTACTGCCTACAGACCTGTAGGTCTGAGGTGAACTACTCACGCATCATCAGAGAGGCACCAATGAGGATGATGAACCCCTTCATGATCGTGTTCCGCTCCGGCGAAGTGCCAGAAAAGGGCTCTTTGGATCTCGTGGTTCTGGAACTTGCAGTGGCTGGAGCAAAATTTCATCGACTCCCCTAGGGTTTCTGGAATATTGGGGTATTTATAGAGCGAACAGCGGGTGCGGGAGGCCACGAAGGTGGGCACAACCCAATTGGGTGCGCCAGGGCGCCCAGGCGTGCCCTGGTGGGTTGTGCTCCCCTCGGAGAAAGTTTCGTTGCGTATGGACTCTGTTGGGTATTGATTTTCTGTGAAGTAAAAAACAAGCAAAAAACAACTAGCACTGGGCACTATGTCAATAGGTTAGTCCCGAAAAATGATATAAAGTTGCTATAAAATGATTGTAAAACATACAAAAATGATAATATAAAAGCATGGAACAATCCAATAATTATATATACGTTGGAGAAGTATGAGCATCCCCAAGCTTAATTCCTGCTCGTCCTCAAGTAGATAAACGATAAAATAGAATTATTTTTTTATGTGGAATGCTGCCTAATATGTTCATCACATATTCTTTTCTTTTGTAGCATGGACATTTAGACTGTTATATGGTTCAAAGCAATAGTCTAGTTTTGACATGAAGACTTTAAAACTCGAGCATATCAACAAGCAACCATGTCTTTCAAAATATCAATACTAAAGCAAGTTATCCCTAGCCCATCATGCTCAATCATTGATCCATTGATGAAACACACTCGCATACTAGCTACATCCAATGCTCAGGTACGATCATAGTGCCCCTTAGTTGGTGCTTTATAAGAGAAGATGGAGACTCAAGTCAAAATAAAAATTGCAAAAAGTAAATAGAAAGGCCCTTCGCAGAGGGAAGTAGGGATTTGTAGAGGTGCAAAAGCTCAAAGCTTAAATTGAGAGGTAAATTTTTTTGAGAGGCATACGTTTCCGGTTAACGAAAATGATGAGCAGCATGGGCACAAAAAAGAGAAGTTTATTTTGAAATTTAGAGATGGCACATACAAATTTTCTTAGAATGGCATGGAAATACCGCATATAGGTAGGTATGGTGGACTCATATGGCAAAACTAGTTTTAAAGAGTTTGGATGCACAAGTAGTATTTGTACTTAGTACAAGTGGAGGCTAGAAAATAGATTGAGAAGCAACCAACCAAGAAACAAAAAAAAACACATAAGCGAGCATTGAGCATAACTAACACCGAATAATGCACCACAAGTAGGATGTAATTTCATTGCATAACTAGTGACTTTGGTGCTTGCATTGGGAATCACAAACCTTAACACCAATATTCTTAGTAAAACATAATTACTCATTAACATGACTCACATATCACTATCATCATATCTCAAAACTATTACAAAGAATCAAGTTTATTTTGTCCAATGATCTCCATGAAAGTTATTATTATATCCCTCTTGAATATCTATCACTTTGGGACTAGTTTCATATGTTGCTTTTGATAATCTCAAATAAATCTAAGTGAAGAACATGAGCATAAATTTTTATTTCTCTCAAAATAGTTTAAGTGAAGCATGAGAGAATTTTCTCAAAAATATTAAAGCACGTTGTGCTCAAAAAGATATAAGTGAAGCACTAGAGCAATTCCATAGCTCTCAAAAAATTTAAGTGAAGCATAAAGAGCAATTCTAATAAATCATAACATAATTTGGCTTTCTCAAATGGGTTTGTCCAGCAAGGATAGTTGACACAAACTTAAAAGCAAAACAAGCAAAGACTCATATCATACAAGGCGCTCCAAGCAAAACTCATGATATGTGACGAATATAAATATAGCTCCAAGTAAAATACCGATGGTCGTTAGAAGAAAGAGGGGATGCCACTTAGGGCATCCCCAAGCTTAGTTGCTTGATACTTCTTGAATATTATCTTGGGGTGCCTCGGGCATCCCCAAACTTAGGCTCTTGCTACTCCTTATTCATTCATCCATCGTGATCTCACCAAAAACTTGAAAACATCAATCACACAAAACTCAACAAAACTTCGTGAGATCCGTTAGTATAGCAAAACCAATCTTTACTTTAAGTATTGTAGCAACCCAACTCATATTTTTTATTGCATTATATATACGGTATCCTAACTTTCCCTCGGCCAAACTCTTCAAAAGAAACCATAGATTCATTAAAACAAGCACATAACACAACAAAAACAGAATCTGTCAAAAAAAGAGCAGTCTGTAAAGATGAGAATTTTAGTCTTACTTCTACAACTCTAAAATTGTGAAAAATTAGAATAACATGGGCAATTTGTATCCTGATAACTTGTAAAAAATTCAATAATTAATCATGTTCCAGTCGCCATCAAGAATTCTGGCACTGGATACAAAAAGTTTCTGATTTTCAATGCAATCAAATCAACTATCAACCAAATCATCCCAAAGGATTTGAATGGAAAAAACACTAATTTAAACCACAAAAACACATCTAACCAGAGGCATAATCGTGTATTTATTGGAAAACTGCAAGAAAAGCAAAAAGCAAAAGGATAAATATCGGGTTGCCTCCCAACAAGCGCTATCGTTGTAAGCCCTTAGCTAGGCATAATCCTAGAAGATTTCACAAAACCATTATCGCTTAGCTTTCGACTTTTCGGGAATATATTGGCGGATGAATTAGTCGTTGTTGTTCTTGTTTCTTTAGTCCCCTTAGTAATCCCTATACCGGTCATGTTTCTTGGATTATTTACAAGCAGTATTCAAGCTCTTATTTTTGCAACATTAGCCGCAACCTATATAGGTGAATCCATGGAGGGTCATCATTGAATTGACTATCTTTGGAAATAGTATTTTTTTGCAGCTTAGCTAAATTCATGCATGGTTTGAGATAATCTGCTTGGTTGCAAAAAAATAGTTAGAAATGCGTATGAATATATATCACATAGATCACAAGTACTGCCATCTTTCTTCTTATTTTCCGTAGACGTGTTCTTGTCATGAGGTTTTGCAAAAATAACTTGAAACACATTATCCACAGAAATTTTAGCATTATCAAGTTGCACATCCGCATATCCCCTTTGATTTCCGGCCACAATCCAAGAATAATGTTGATTAACATCATTAAAAACTTGTTTGATTCTATCTAAAATGGGGATTTCCTTTTTAAGATTCTAGTAAAAAAATTGATTATTTCCAAGCAAATGTCTCAATATGTAATCACTACTGTAAAGGATCTCATCTATTAGCGTTTTTTCATGGATCATGCCATAAAAACAAAAATTTCCCTAGCTTCCCGTAATATGTGATCAAATTCATTCACAAGAACATGGGTAGCTAACTTTTTAGCTTTAGGGTCCTTTATGGAGGGTAGCTCATAAAACAATCTTTGCAAGGTAGGATGGGCACGGATAAATCTATTTTCAAGTTTCAGTACTAGTGCTGAAATAGCTTCAGCATAAGATTTAGTTCTTCTAAGTATAGGAGTGTCGTCAAGAGTCAAATTCCCAACACAATTGAAAAATTATTGGATATGTTCTTTCCCCAAAACATTCCCTTGCCCCCAAAATAAAAGTTTTAGCATCTAGATTGCATGATCGTCCAATTTTAGGAGTTAGGCCATCATCTGTTTCAGCCATACCAAAATCACTCACAGTGACCAGCAAAATAAAAGATCTGACGGGAAAACGGTGAATGAAAAAAAGAGGGCGAATAAAACGGCAAAAAATTGTGAAGTGGGGGAGATGAAAACGAGAGGCAAATGGCAAATAATGTAAATTGCAAGGAGATCAGATTTCTGATTAGTAACCTAATAGATGTTGATGATGCCTCCCCGGCAACGGCGCCAGAAATTCCTTTTGATGTCGCTTCAACTACGTCGATATTTCCTCAAAGAGGAAGGGATGATGTAGCATAGCTATGGTAGGTATTTCCCTTAGTGATATGACCAAGGTTATCGAACCAGTAGGAGGACCAAGCAACACTATGTAAACGATACCTGCACACAAGGAACAAATACTTGCAACCCGACGTGTAAGAGGGGTTGTCAATCCCTCCCGGGTAATTGATTGGTAAATGGATAGATGAGTAATAGCAAATGGAACAATGGCAAATAAAACTCAGCGAGGTGTTTTTGGGTTTTTGATAATATAGATCTAAAAATAAAAGTTGCCAATAGAGGAAAAAGCAAACGACAATATAGATCTGAAAGTAAATGATAGGAAAATAGACCCGGGGGCGTAGATTTCACAAGTGGCTTCTCTCGAGGAATAGGAAATGGTGGGTAGACAAATTATTGTTGGGCAATTGATAGAAAAGTGAATAATTATGACGATATCCAAGACAATGATCATGTATATAGGCATCACGTCCAAGATTAGTAGACGAATTATTGTTGGGGCGTAGATTTCACAAGTGGCTTCTCTCGAGGAATAGAAAATGGTGGGTATACAAATTATTGTTGGGCAATTGATAGAAAAGTGAATAATTATGATGATATCCAAGACAATGATGATGTATATAGGCATCATGTCCAAGATTAGTAGACCAACTCCTGCCTGCATCTACTACTATTATTCCACACATCGACCGCTATCCAGCATACATCTAGTGTATTAAGTTCATGGAAAAATGGAGTAACTCAGTAAGAACGATGACATGATGTAGACAAGATCTATTCATGTAGGAATAGACCCCATCTTTGTATCCTTAATAGCAACGATACATGCGTGCCTTGCTGCCCCTTCTGTCATTGGGAAAGGACGCCGCAAGATCGAACCCATCGCAAAGCACATCTTCCCATTGCAAGATAAATAGATCAAGTTGGCCAAACAAAACCCAAATATCAGAGAAGAAATACGAGGCTATAATAATCAAGTATGGATATTAAAGCAAGGCAAATCTGATCATAAACTCACAATTCATCGGATCCTAACAAACATACAGCACAAAGTCATTATATCAAATAGATCTCCAAGAGAACTTTGTATTGAGAAACAAAGAGAGAAGAACCCATCTAGCTACTGCCTACGGACCCGTAGGTCTAAGGCGAACTACTCACGCATCATCGGTGAGGCACCAATGAGGATGATGAACCCCTCCGTGATCATGTTCCCCTCCGACGGAGTGCCGGCAAAGGGATCTTGATTGGATCTCGTGGTTCTAGAACTTGCGGCTGCTGGAACAAAATTTTGTCGACTCTCCTAGGATTTCTGGAATATTGGGGTATTTATGGAGCAGAGAGGCGGTGCAGGAGGCCACCAAGGTGGGCACAACCCACCAGGGCGCGCCCTGGTGGGTTTTGCTCCCCTCGGAGCACCCCCCCCAAGTGCTTCTTTGACCCATCCCATGTCTTCTGGCCTAGAAAAATTCTCCAAAAAGTTTCGCTTCGTTTGAACTCCGTTTGGTATTGATTTTCTACGAAGTAAAAAACAAGCCAAAACAGCAACTCGCACTGGGCACTATGTCAATAGGTTAGTCCCAAAAATGATATAAAGTAGCTATAAAATGATTGTAAAACATCCAAGAATGATAATATAACATCATGAAACAATAAAAAATAAAAGATACGTTGGAGATGTATCACGCATCTGCCCGCCCGCCGAGGCAGCGGATAAGCGTGCGAGTGCACTAGGCGAGGTGGCACTGGGAGCATGGCATCCCCCCTCTCATATCCCGCCATCATGCCACCACATGGCTGGCATTTGGATCCGGAGAGTATCCCAGTGCCGGCGGAGCCGCGGTCTGCGCGGGCGCGCATGGAGGAGGTGCGGCGCTGGTGGTAGCAGGTGACGCCGAAGCACTGCCTCAACCCTGCATACGCGGCAGACTCTCCCGATTAGGAGGTGTAACATCCCAAATTTTCAATTTGGAATGTTATACATAGATCATATTTGCATTTCATGCTTTTTGCATTTTGTTGGTGGAGTTCCTCGAAATTCTAAGCAACTCAAGAACCTACGGAGAGAGTTGGGGATTTTACCATTTTCGTATTTGAGTTCGCTCGAATACCGGTACGAGGACAGTGTGATTCTAATTATTTTTCCCTCCTAAAAATATTTCTAAATAAAATATATGAGCGGAGATAATATGACTTCTCCAAAATAACAGAAATATTGGAGGAAAAATGTTAAAATCACTTTTGGTATTTTTCTGGATTTATTTGCATAGGAAAAATACGCGTTTTTCAAAATTGCATTTAGGAACGGGAAAAATGTTCACTTTGTCCTAAATATTATTATAGGATGGTGAAAATTTATTTCGGGAATTTTGGAGTCCGTCTGGTATTTCTTTCGTTAGTTTTTCTGCGTCCGGACTCTTTTCGAAAAAAAAAAGAAGGAACCGACCTAGTCTCGTACAGGGTCGGGAGACTGGGCTTTATAAGCCGCAGCCCCGCCGGCCCAACTCGCCTCGCCCGCCCCTGCAGCCGCCCGAAACCCTAGCCCGAGCCGCGCCGCCGTCGCCGCCTCCCGCCGCCGCCGCCGCCTCCCGCCGCCGCGCTGCCCCGCCGCCCCGCCGCCGCGCCGCACCGCCCCTAGCCCGCAGCCGCAGCCGCCGCCGCCGCCCCTCGCCGGAGTTCGCCGGAGTTGAGGTAGTTTTTTTTCGGTTAATAGATCGGTTTTGTTTAGGAAAACCTATATCTGTTTTTTTTAACAGATCGGTTCGATTTTTTTTATTTTCCGCCGGTTTAGTTAAGTAGCGGACGTTCGTCCGTACGTTCGTTTTAACGAACGGTTTTCGTTAGTTAACCGCAGACAGCGAACGTTCGTTCGTTAGCCTGTTCGTCGTTTTTCTTTTTCGGGGTATTTATCCGTGATTTTTCCGATCGCGATTTCTGCCCTGATCTTGTTTTTCGTTTTTCTTTTCGCTCGAGAGTCGGAATCAGGTGATTCAAAATCCCATATCTTCGTCTCGAAGCCCTCTTTACGATAGATCAACTTGAACAAGATTTTGGCTACTGTAAAATTTGACTTTAGGCCAACTAGTAATTCGGAGCTCGTTTCTTTTGCAGTTTGAGTTTCGTTGCTTCTTTCGAGTTGATTCTTTTTGTAAACCCGAGTTCTTAAGTTGAACTTTCTGGTTAGATCTCTTATTTGAGTTTTACCCGTGCATTAGTTAAGTAATTATTGTATGCTTGTTTGTTTGATTGCGATAGAGTACCCGGAGTGCGCCGCTTGCTACTTTGAGTCTCTAGGTTTTGCGGATCATCAGCAAGGCAAGTAACACTTTGATCATACTTTCCAATTACCCAGTTTTCATTGCATTAGTCCAACCCTCACACATTGCATGAGTAGGATCAATTAACTTGTGGGACTGGGAAGTAGATTGAGGTAGTACCTATTACCTGCATTACATTCAAACCTTTGGGAGTTACTTCTACGTTTGCTGCTAGGACATGCTATGCTCGTAGACGTGGATTGGGTGAGTGAAATCCATGACAGATGTGAGATTGTTTAATTAATGGTTCAACTTAAGGTGGCAACATTAATACACATATGGGTGGATTGAGGCATCTGGGTATTCCAGGATTGCCTGTTTTTCTTTTGGACCGCCACCCAGGCTCAAAGGGATCATGAGATTATTCATACTAGAAACTTCCGTGTGCAGCCACAATGCTATTATGGGCTCTAGCATACTATGAGTAAGTTGTGCGAACTCTTACAGTGGTGGACTAGCATATGTAGGGGATGTAGGTTGGTACGGTCCGCCCGATCGTAAGGTGCTAGCGCTTCTGAAAGATTATGTCTCGGTCATCCGTTTCTCAAACACCATGCAGTGCGAGAAACCAAACGGAGGCGATCGAGTCTTGTGGGAAAAGTGCACAAACCTTTGCAGAGTGTACAAACTGATCATGATTAGTCGTGTCCCCGGTTATGGACGTCTTGAGTATCTAGTACTTGGATTTTCATGTGCATCTCAACATGTTACTCTAATTTAATTTTGTTGGGTTTAATGATGAACTTTAATTGGGGTTGAGAGGATGTCTATCTTCTCAACGATGTTTCCACTACCATGATAGTTAATTAAAATGCATTCCTTTGAAGTAGGGAAAAATTGGCTTTACGCAAAAACTTAACCATAGAGCTTTCCACCAGCCATATTGCATATAGTATAGCTTTACTTTCATTGCATTCTCTTGTGTTACCTTGCTAGCATATTCCATGTGCTGACCCGTTTTTCGGGCTGCAACGTTTCATGTTGCAGACTTTTCAGACGACGAGTAAGATGCCCTTTTAGGTCGTGGTTCTATACTCAGTGATGCCGCTGGAGTTGATGGACTCACTTATCTTCCAAGCCTTCCGATGTTATCATGTTAGATGGCCTTCAGCCATATTATTTGTAATACTTTCATCGTTGGACTATCGATGTAATAAGTGTGTGATTGCTACTCTGTTATAAATCCTTCAAGTACCGTGCGTGTCAGCATTACTGATCCAGGGATGACACTGATGCACGGAGATCAGACTGTTTGAGGTCTGGTCGCTACAAGATGGTATCAGAGCACACGCTGACTGTACGACACGACCACTAAGACAAGCCCTAGAGCACAATTCACTCTTCTCTTTTCTGACTCCTCATCTTTTCTACTCTTTAGGATGGTGGAAGAAAAGCACAAGTTCATGCAACCGGATGAAGAAACACCCTTTGGACGACACCTGAAGGAAGTCACAAGATATCTCAACATTGGATTACCAAGTTTCACTGGAACCTACAATGCCACTCTACCTGAGGAGGAGCGTTGGTTGATTCAAGCTCAAGTTCCAGGAAGGACGTTCGCACCTGTCACCTCACTCATAGAATTTTCCTTTAATGCACCTACATGGATCCTAGGAAGGAGTATGGCAGCCCACATTGCTATGGGAAGGATTGGAGAAGTCTACCAGCAGGAGCTAAAGGACACTATCTACCAGCTTTGTGGACGCCGAGATGAGAATTGGGATATGATCAGCACTCGGAAGGGTATGTCCATTGCAGCATTCATCCAGGAGTTGAACCACCACATTCGTCGCCAAGAGCACCAGATGTGTGCAGGGATGATAGATTTGAAGAAAACCCTAAATAGGAATTTGGAGCTAGAGGAAGAACTCAAGTCTACACGCGACGGATATGAGGAGGAGATGAAGATACTTGTGGAGAAGAATGATGATTTGACCCGGAAGTTAGGGATACTCATGGGAGAAGAAGAACCCAAGGAGATTCCACTCGAAGATTATATCATCATAGATGACACTGATTCGGAAGCTGGGGATAGCAAGGACGAAGACTATGAAGATGAAGCTGGAGCAGATATTATGGAATCCTCTGCCGATCAATATTTTTAGATGACCACCCTGTGACTAGTAGTTTACCTCCATATATTAGATTTAGAGCACCTTTGTAACGATCGTTAGATTTGTAAGACCTTGTTTGGAATTGATTGGTGTGATATGATTGTGTGTTTGTCTCATGTGCATATGGGTAGTGATTTTCCCTTGGACCTCTTTTCTATTCTAATCTCTTCCCTCTACACCCATCAGATGCCTCCAAGACGTGAATTCGAGTTTCCCCCTGAGCTCACTCAGTTGATCCAGCAGCAGAACACCCTGATGCAACTTCTTGTCCAGAACACTCAGAACAACCAGAACAACAACAACAACAACAACAACCCTCCACCACCACCACCCGTGGACAACCTGAAACGTTTCTTAAGGTTGCAACCACCCGTGTTTGCTAGCAGCATCGAACCAATTGTGGCCGATGACTGGCTACGCAAGATTGGAAGGGATTTGACCACCGCCAATTGCTCGGATGCTGAGAAGGTGCGATTTGCCGCACACCAGTTGTCTGGACCAGCCGCAGCATGGTGGGAGAATTACACAGCCACTTACCCCGTAGCCAATGTGACTTGGGATCAGTTTCAGCAAGCTTTTCGTACCGCCCATGTCTCAACTGGAGCCATGAGTATGAAGAAGCAGGAGTTTCGCAATTTGCGCCAAGGAAATCGTACTGTTGCTCGGTACGTGGATGAGTTTAGTACCCTATCTCGTTATGCCCCAGATGATGTGGCCACAGATGCCAAGAAGCAGGAGAGATTTATGGAAGGGCTGAATGATGAGATGAGTGTACAGTTAATGGTGGCAACTTTCAATAACTACCAGGAGTTGGTTGACCGCGTCCTAATGATTGAAAGGAAGCATCAACAGATTGAGAGTCGCAAGAGGAAGTATGGGCAAGGAAAGTATAATTCTGGAGCTCAGCAGAAGCCTCGCTTTACCCCTAAAGCGGTAGGACAGTTTCAACATACCCATGGAGGAAGTAGCTCGCACAACCACACTGGCACCAAGAATGGAAATGGGAATGGAAACAGGAATGGAGCCAATGGAAACCAGAACCGGCCTACACCGTCCACACCCACCAAGAGGGACTTTAGCCATGTCACTTGTTACAAGTGCGGGAAGACTGGACATTATGCTAATGAATGCCCAGAAGTTAAGAATGGGAATGGCAATGGAAGCACCGGGAAGAAGCCCAACCCGTTCAACAAAGGACAAGTAAACGACGTGACTACGGAGGAAGTAGAAGAGCAACCAGATGCAGTTATAGGTAAGTTCTTAGTTAAGTCTTTTACTGCACTCGTTCTTTTCGATACTGGTGCATCACATTCATACATTTCAAGGGGATTCGTGGATAAGTATAAGCTGTCGACCCAAGCCCTTAGATCGCCCATGTTAGTAACCTCACCAGGAGCAGAGTATATGGCCAAGTCATGGTGTGATCAATTGCCCTTAGGGATTGGTAATTACATATTCCCTTCTGACCTAATAGTATTGGAATCTCAAGGACTAGATGTGATATTAGGCATGGATTGGTTAACTAAGTATGAAGGGAATATAGAATGTGCCAGTAAGACCATTTTGCTTACTACGCCGGAAGGAAGAGGGATCAAGTATGTATCCCGGCATGAGTCAAAGAGGAGTAGATTAAATTCCTTGTCAGGAGTTGTTCAAGAGGAAGTGCCAGTAGTGAAGGATTATCCGGATGTGTTTCCAGAGGAGTTACCTGGCATGCCACCAGATAGAGATATAGAGTTTTTGATTGAACTTTTGCCAGGCACCGGGCCAATTTCTAAGAGACCATATAGGATGCCCGCAAAGGATTTGGAGGAAATAAAGAAATATATTAAGGAGTTACTGGATAAAGGATTTATACGCCCAAGTTCTTCGCCTTGGGGTTCGCCAGTACTTCTAGTGGAGAAGGAGGATGGATCGTTAAGAATGGTTGTTGATTACCGAGGATTGAATGAACTAACGATCAAGAACAAGTACCCATTGCCAATGATCAATGATCTGTTCGATAGATTGCAAGGAGCTAAGGTATTTTCTAAGATCGATCTGCGATCAGGGTACCATCAATTGAAGATCCGAGAGCAAGATATACCTAAGACAGCCTTTACCACTAGGTATGGGTTGTACGAGTATACCGTTATGTCGTTTGGTCTGACAAACGCACCGGCATACTTTATGAACCTGATGAACAAAGTGTTTATGGAGTATTTGGATAAGTTCGTCGTAGTGTTCATAGATGATATTTTGATCTTCTCGAAGGATGAAGAGGAGCATGAAGAGCATGTGTGTTTGGTATTGGAGCAGCTCAGAGAGCATCAGTTATATGCCAAGTTTAGCAAATGTGAGTTTTGGTTGAAGGAAGTCGGATTCCTCGGACATATTATATCCGGAGAAGGAATAGCAGTAGATCCCGCCAAGGTGGACACTGTGACCAATTGGGAAGCACCGACGACAGTTGGAGAGATCCGGAGTTTTCTTGGACTCGCAGGATACTACCGAAGATTTATCGAGAATTTCTCGAAGATTGCAAAGCCAATGACGGAGTTGTTGAAGAAGGACACCAAGTTCAGTTGGACCGAAGAATGTGAGACTAGTTTCCAGGAGTTGAAGAAAAGGTTGGTATCATCCCCTGTGTTGATTCTGCCAGATCAACATAAGGACTATGAGGTGTACTGCGACGCTTCACGTCGAGGACTTGGAGCTGTTCTTATGCAGGAAGGAAGAGTTGTTTCGTATGCTTCACGACAACTGAAACCTCATGAGATGAACTATGCCACCCATGATTTGGAGTTAGCAGCCGTAGTGCATGCATTGAAGACGTGAAGACATTTTCTCATTGGAAACCATTGTGAAGTATATACGGATCATAAGAGCTTGAAGTACATATTCACTGAGAAGGAGTTGAATCTTAGGCAAAGGAGATGGCTGGAACTCATTAAGGATTATGACATGAGATTACATTATCACCCCGGGAAGGCTAACGTAGTAGCTGATGCGCTAAGCCATAAGAGCCATGTCAATACCCTAATGATGGAGGAGTTTCCAAAGGAGTTAGCCGAGGACCTACGAGAACTAAGTTTAGAGATAGTTCCGAGAGGCTATGTAGCAACATTAGAAATCCAGTCTACCCTGATGGATAAAACCAGAGAAGCTCAGAAAGCTGACAAGGAGGTTGTCGCTATCAAGGAGAGGATGAGCGAAGGAAAAGCTAAAGGATTTCGTGAGGATGAACACGATACCTTATGGTTTGAGGATCGAATCTATGTGCCCAATGACCCGGAGATTAGGAAGTTGATTTTACAGGAGGCCCATGATTCACCATACTCGATTCACCCAGGAAATACTAAGATGTATTTGGATTTGAAGGATATTTTCTGGTGGACCGGTATGAAGAAGGATATTGCGGAGTATGTAGCAGTTTGTGATGTATGCCAGAGAGTAAAGGAAGAACATCAGAAGCCAGCAGGATTGTTACAACCTATGCCAATACCCGAATGGAAGTGGGAGAAGCTTGGCATGGATTTCATCACCGGATTGCCCAGGACCAAAGCAGGATATGATTCAATCTGGGTAGTAGTAGACCGATTGACGAAGGTAGCACACTTTATCCCTGTGAAAACCACGTATACCAGTGCCAAGTTGGCTAAGATATACATGACCAGAATTGTATGTCTGCACGGAGTTCCGAGGAGTATTGTATCAGATAGAGGAATCCAGTTTACCTCAAAGTTCTGGAATCAGTTACATGAAACTTTGGGTACCAGGCTAGAGTTTAGCACCGCGTTTCATCCGCAGACAGATGGACAGACGGAGAGAGTCAATCAGATTCTGGAAGATATGCTAAGAGCCTGTGCATTAGATTATGGATCTAGTTGGGATGACAACTTGCCCTACGCGGAGTTCTCATACAACAACAGTTACCAGGCCAGTTTGAAGATGGCACCGTTCGAGGCATTGCATGGAAGGAGATGCCGAACACCATTATCGTGGGACGAAGTTGGAGACCGACCATTGTTTGGACCAGACTTAATCAAAGAGTCTGAGGAGAAGGTGAAGTTGATTCGAGATAGACTGAAGGTAGCTCAGTCCAGGCAGAAGAGTTATGCCGACTCGAAGCGCAAGGAGATAACCTATGAGATCGGAGACAGAGCGTACCTGAGAGTATCGCCTCTGCGAGGAGTTAAGCATTTCAGAGTTAAAGGGAAGTTAGCCCCGAGATTTGTGGGACCTTACCGTGTTTTGGAACGCATGGGAGAGGTTGCCTATAAGTTGGAATTGCCCGAAGGATTGTCAGGAGTGCACGACGTGTTTCACGTTTCGCAGCTTAAGAAGTGTTACGCGGAGATGGCCGACATACCGCTTAGAGACACAGTACCCCTGGAAGCAATTCAGTTGGATAGTGATCTGACCTACGAGGAGAAGCCTGTTAAGATTCTCGAATTTTCTAGCAGAGTTACTCGCAGCAAGGTTATCAAGTTTTGCAAAGTTCAGTGGAGTCACCACACCGAGGAAGAAGCCACCTGGGAGCGAGAAGATGATCTACGCACGGACCACCCACACTTGTTCTCTAGCCAAGTCGAATCTCGAGGGCGAGATTCATTCTAAGGGGGGTAGGTTTGTAACATCCCAAATTTTCAATTTGGAATGTTATACATAGATCATATTTGCATTTCATGCTTTTTGCATTTTGTTCGTGGAGTTCCTCGAAATTCTAAGCAACTCAAGGACCTACGGAGAGAGTTGGGGATTTTACCGTTTTTGTATTTGAGTTCGCTCGAATACCGGTACGAGGACAGTGTGATTCTAATTATTTTTCCCTCCTAAAAATATTTCTAAATAAAATATATGAGCAGAGATAATATGACTTCTCCAAAATAACAGAAATATTGGAGGAAAAATGTTAAAATCACTTTTGGTATTTTTCTGGATTTATTTGCATAGGAAAAATACGTGTTTTTCAAAATTGCATTTAGGTCCAGGAAAAATGTTCACTTTGTCCTAAATATTATTATAGGACGGTGAAAATTTATTTCGGGAATTTTGGAGTCCGTTTGGTATTTCTTTCGTAAGTTTTTCTGCGTCGGGACTCTTTTAGAAAAAAAAGGAACCGACCTAGTCTCGTACAGGGTCGGGAGATTGGGCTTTATAAGCCGCAGCCCCGCCGGCCTAACTCGCCTCGCCAGCCCCTGCAGCCGCCCGAAACCCTAGCCCGAGCCGCGCCGCCGCCGCCGCCTCCCGTCGCCGCCGCCGGAAGCCGCCGCCACCCGCCGCCCCGCCGTCGCGCTGCCCCGCCGCCCCGCCGCGCCGAGCCGCCGCCGCCGCCTGATACGTCCAAAACGTATCTATAATTTCTGCTTGCTCCATGCCACTTTTGGGTGATATTGCTATGATATTTATACACTTCCATACACTTTTGATCATATTTGGACTAACCTACTAATCCAGTGCACCCCGGTGCCAGTTTCTGTTTTCGGCTGTTTTTGTATTTCAGGTTTTCACGTTACGAGAACTGCCAGGAAAAATCCAGAAAAATTATAT
>LR738714.1:445827389-445877653 GCA_902687465.1 Secale cereale
CCCCCCCCCCCGGGGCCGCGCCGGGGGGCGCCTGGGCCCCCCGAGCCCCGTCTGGTGCCCCCCTTCGGCATATATTTAGAGCGTCCTTCGAAACCCTCGGGACGGGAACTCTTTTTTGCGATCTCATCTCTATTCCGCCGCCGCCGCCGCTTCCAAGATCGGGAGCACCAGGAGAACTCTTCCCGGCACCCTGCCGGAGGGGAGGATCTCCATCGGGAGCTTCTCCACCACCATGGACGCCTCCCGGATGAGTTGTGAGTAGTCTCCCTTGGACCATGAGTCCATGACCAGTAGCTATGTGATGTTCTCCTCCCGTTCTTGTGCTTCACTAATTAGTCCTCGTGAGCTGCCCTACATGATCGAGGCACATATGTAATCCTTATGCTGTTGCTATGATGAGTTTGCTGGGATCCGATGGATTATGAGATTATGTTCAGATTGATCTTGAGTAATATATTTGATCTACCTCTTTTATATTTATGTTCATAAGTAATTCTTGCATGTTCTCCGTTGTTATTTATTGCTTTGGCCAAGTAATACGTAGTGACTCCAAGAGGGAACGTTATGCTCGATTGTGGGTTCATGCCCCTCGATGACTAGCTTGAGTGATAGAAACATGAGTCTAGGGGATGTGCTGTTGCCACAAGGGGGAAAACAATGGTGCTTGTGCCCGCGGGTGCAAGGATTGTTTACTTTACGCAAAGTTCTTTTAATGCAGTTGTCTGTTGCATTGAGTTTACACTATGGGTGGGACTCGCAACTTAATACCAGCGAGATGTTCTGGATAGATATCTCAAGGTGGATGATTAGTAGTAGATATTGATGGATTTCGGTCTACTTACTTTGGCGTACCGCCCATGCTTTGAACCTCAACCTTTCTTGCAATGTAGTCAGCATTGGTTTGCGTTCGTGGTCCTGTCAATTGCCCAGCTGTAATTCGTTTACCTCACATAGTTTTTTTATCGTCTTTTGGGAGAGAGACATCACTAGTGAACATCATGAGACTCCGGTCCATATTACCATCATTGATCACATCCGCTATTTACTTTTCACTTTTACTTACTATTGCAAACATTATCTATCACTACTATCATTTGTGTTTAATCCTTTGTGAACTACAAGGCCGGAGGGATTGACAACCTCTCTGTACTCGTTGGGAGCAAAGTTATTTGTATCTGTGTGCAGGTCCGCGTTGATTGCTAATCCGGCGCCGTTAGCAGTTGACACCTACTTGTTGAACCTAGGAGTCTCTGGGGATTCGATCCTTGGCATCTTTGCTAAGGGAAAAACTTCCACAACACTGCATCTTACACCTTCCACTTGGGGTAACCAACGAGGGGTTAGAGGCCCCTCACCGCCGCGTCGCCCCGCCGCTAGCCCGCAGCCGCCGCCGCCGCCCCTCGCCGGAGTTCGCCGGAGTTGAGGTAGTTTTTTTTCGGTTAATAGATCGGTTTTGTTTAGGAAAACCTAGATCTGTTTTTTTAACAGATCTTATCGGTTTTTTTTATTTTCCGCCGGTTTAGTTAAGTAGCGGACGTTCGTTCGTACGTTTGTTTTAACGAACGGTTTTCGTTAGTTAACCGCAGACAGCGAACGTTCGTTCGTTAGCCTGTTCGTCGTTTTTCTTTTTCGGGGTATTTATCCGCGATTTTTCCGATCGCGATTTCTGCCCTGATCTTGTTTTTCGTTTTTCTTTTCGCTCGAGAGTCGGAATCAGGTGATTCAAAATCCCAGATCTTTGTCTCGAAGCCCTCTTTATGATAGATCAACTTGAACAAGATTTTGGCTACTGTAAAATTTGACTTTAGGCCAACTAGTAATTCGGAGCTCGTTTCTTTTGCAGTTTGAGTTTCGTTGCTTCTTTCGAGTTGATTCTTTTTGTAAACCGGAGTTCTTAAGTTGAACTTTCTGGTTAGATCTCTTATTTGAGTTTTACCCGTGCATTAGTTAAGTACTTATTGTATGCTTGTTTGTTTGATTGTGATAGAGTACCCGGAGTGCGCCGCTTGCTACTTTGAGTCTCTAGGTTTTGCGGATCATCAGCAAGGCAAGTAACACTTTGATCATACTTTCCAATTACCCAGTTTTCATTGCATTAGTCCAACCCTCACACATTGCATGAGTAGGATAAATTAACTTGTGGGACTGGGAAGTAGATTGAGGTAGTACCTATTACCTGCATTACATTCAAACCTTTGGGAGTTACTTCTACGTTTGCTGCTAGGACATGCTATGCTCGTAGACATGGATTGGGTGAGTGAAATCCATGACAGATGTGAGATTGTTTAATTAATGGTTCAACTTAAGGTGGCAACATTAATACACATCTGGGTGGATTGAGGCATCTGGGTATTCCAGGATTGCCTGTTTTTCTTTTGGACCGCCACCCAGGCTCAAAGGGATCATGAGATTATTCATACTAGAAACTTCCGTGTGCAGCCACAATGCTATTATGGGCTCTAGCATAGTATGAGTAAGTTGTGTGAACTCTTACAGTGGTGGACTAGCAGATGTAGGGGATGTAGGTTGGTATGGTCCGCCCGATCGTAAGGTGCTAGCGCTTCTGAAAGACTATGTCTCGGTCATCCGTTTCTCAAACACCATGCAGTGCGAGAAACCAAACGGAGGCGATCGAGTCTTGTGGGAAAAGTGCACAAACCTCTGCAGAGTGTACAAACTGATCATGATTAGCCGTGTCCCCGGTTATGGACGTCTTGAGTATCTAGTACTTGGATTTTCATGTGCATCTCAACATGTTACTCTAATTTAATTTTGTTGGGTTTAATGATGAACTTTAATTGGGGTTGAGAGGATGTCCATCTTCTCAACGATGTTTCATCTACCATGATAGTTAATTAAAATGCATTCCTTTGAAGTAGGGAAAAATTGGCTTTACGCAAAAACTTAACCATAGAGCTTTCCACCAGCCATATTGCATATAGTATAGCTTTACTTTCATTGCATTCTCTTGTGTTACCTTGCCAGCATATTCCATGTGCTGACCCGTTTTTCGGGCTGCAACATTTCATGTTGCAGACTTTTCAGACGACGAGTAAGATGCCCTTTTAGGTCGTGGTTCTATACTCAGTGATGCCGCTGGAGTTGATGGACTCACTTATCTTCCAAGCCTTCCGATGTTATCGTGTTAGATGGCCTTCAGCCATATTATTTGTAATACTTTCATCGTTGGACTATCGATGTAATAAGTGTGTGATTGCTACTCTGTTATAAATCCTTCAAGTATCGTGCATGTCAGCATTACTGATCCAGGGATGACACTGATGCACGGAGATCAGACTGTTTGAGGTCTGGTCGCTACAGGAGGTACGCGTTCGAGCACGAGGAGCAACACCGACGTGATGTCCAACACGTGTGGGCTGGCACCCCGCCACCCCTCGTCGTGCGCGACGAGGACCAGAAGGAGGAGGCCTCCTACCAGGCGGCACTGGTGGCCGTCCTGCATGAAAGCGAGGAGGAAGAGCGGCACAAGGCGGAGGAGGCCGCGGCGTACCAGGCACGCATGTCGGAGGCCATCACGCTCTCCACTACCGACCATTGTGTCGTGCCGCCGCTGGCCCCATCGCCCGCGCCAAGGCCGAGCTGGTGCCGACCCCCATCAAGCCCGAGCGCTACACATGGGAAGGGTACGTGCACGAGTGGGTTAGTGCGCCACCTGTCTGGCTTGGGGCAACAAGTGTGCAGGAGCAGATCTATCACGAGCAATGGTGGCAGCGCTGGCTGTCGGAGGAGCGCCGCGAGGGCAAGCGTCTCGAGCAGTGGGAACGCGACGCCGAGGAGCAGCGCTGCGAGGTGGAGGAGGAGGAGTGTTGTGCCCGCAGTGGGGCAGCCCAGCCGCCGGCGATACAGGCACTAGCAGACGACGTTGCCGCAACCTGGGAGACGACGTTCCCCTGGGCTGGCCAGGAGCCGACACTCATCGACCTCACCGGCCCGACGACGACGACGAGGATGCCTAGGCCAACACGCCTCCTCATAGTTTTTAGTTTAATTAAATGTTTTTATTTAATGTAAAGTGACTCATGGACTCCACATGTCTTTGTGGCAAGCATTAATGTTTAAGTAACATTTTTTTGAAAATATTCATGGTATTTTTTTCATGCAACCTAAAAGAATGGATCGGGTCAGCGTTGGGCACAAGAGCCAACCCAAAAGCAAAAGCAGCCATGGATGTCCATCGGGCCGACCCAAACAAACAAAAAGCGGACAAAATCGTCGTCCGTTTGGGTCGGTTGGTTGGAGTTGCTCTAAAAATTTAAGTAGTTATTGTTAGAGCAACTCCAACGCGTCGACTCATTTCATGCGCGCGCGTCCGTTTGAGCAGCGCAGATAGACGCGCCGCCCAAACGGACGCGCGTTCGCTTTTCGTCCGTCTACCGACCCATCCGCGGTCCAATTTTGAGCCTCATTGCGTCGGCGCGGAAACGAGACGGACGCGCGCGGCGCGTGCCTACTCGGTGGTGCGTTGGTCATCCATTTCGACAACAAACCCTCGCCCGCCCCCGCCCCGTCGCCACCGCCGCCACCTACCATTTCGGTGCCTCCTCCGTCTCGAGCAGCTCCTTCCTTCGTCCGACACACCCTTCCCACAACCGCCCCCTCGCCGTCGGGGCACCAAAGCATCCCACACCATCCCCCCGACACCGCCGCGAGCTGGAAGCCGCCTCCCCGGCCAGCGCCTTTTTTCGACAATGCCCGCACGCTCGCCGGACGCCGCCAAGCAAGCCATCTGGTCCAAGTCTGTTTGCCAGCCAGCTTCTTCATTGACGCCTGCAAGTTGTTCGACAGTTTGCCAAGGTACAAAATGGACTCCATCGATGAGTTCTTTTTCCACAATTTCCTTTGTGACTCCGACGATTCCTCGTCTGATGAGGAGGAGATCTTGGTTGCGTTCTTGGTCCATGATCACCTTAATAGGCAGTGGCCGTTGGTCCATGGCTCAATCTCTGGGTACCTTCCGGCGTTGAATCACAACCGAGAGAGCGGGTATTTCCTTTTTTGAAGGACTACTTTGACACAACGAACCCGATGTTCAAGCATCAGAAATTCCAGCGGCGTTTCTGTATGGCTAGAAATGTTTTCAACCGTATTAGAGAGGGGGTGGTCGGATACGATAATTATTTCAAGTGCAAAGAGGATGCCCTTGGAAATATTGGCTTCTCATCCTACCCGAAATGCATTGCAGCCATTCAGATGCTTGCATACTGAGTGCCAGGTGATCTCACTGATGAATACGTCTGTATGATCGAGTCTACATGCCTAGAGACGATGTATAGGTTCTGCAAGTCTGTGATTATTGTGTTTGGCCCTGAGTACTTGAGAGATTCCACTGCTCAAGATACAGACCACTTGTGGACGATGAATGCCAGCAGGGGCTTCCCACAGATGCTTGGTAGCATAGACTGCATGCACTTGCAGTGGAAGAACTGCCGTCCTGCTTGGCAAGGGCGGTATAAGAACCATGTCAGGGCTTGCACTGTCATACTTGAGGTCGTGGCCTCGCAAGATCTCTGGATCTTGCACTCTTTCCTCGGTGTTTGCAAGGCTTACCGAAGGCAACAACCGCTAGTGAATGTTACCATCAACTGCCACAACTACGACAAGGGATACTACCTAGGTGACGGTATCTATCCTCAGTGGACCACTATTGTGAACACAATCCCCAACCCTGTCGGAGAGAAGATGAGAAGATTTTCCCAAGAGCAAGAGAGTGTTAGGAAGGACGTCGAGCGTGCCTTTGGGGTTCTACAATCTCGATGGGGCATTGTTCGATATCCTGCTAGGACTTGGAGCACCAAGAAGTTGTGGGAGATGATGATTTCTTGTGTGATTATGCACGATATGATCGTAGAGGATGAGCGCCCGAAACGTATGTACGAGGGTTTCAGTTTCAGGGTGAGAATATTGTGCGTGAGAATGAAGGAGTCGCAACGTTTGAACAGTTCACCTAATTTCATCATGAAATGCGTGATTGGAAAACTCGCATGCAGCTGCAAAATGATTTAGTTGAGTATATGTGGGCTCATGTTGGCAACCAATGGATGTATATATTTTCAAATGTATTTGAGACAAATTAATTTTTATTCGGTTTATAAAACTATGCTAGATTTATTTGGTTGTGAAATTATGCTTTTTGGTCGTGAAACTATACTATTTTTTGTAGTGAAACTATGCAAAATGTCTGCATATTTGTTCAAAAATGGTGGCCAGCCGGCCACGTCGGCAAATATGGGTTGTGGACATTGGGTGCTTTGCCGATCCAAATGATAAATTGGACGGACGCTGAACTGCCAGCCGGTCCAAACGGACAAAAAAGAACAAAATCGTTATCCATTTGGATCAGCGCAATTGAAGTTGCTCTTAGCGCAGTTGTAGGAGACTGGTTAGGGCATGTACAATGGTTCTAGCTTAGCAATGACACGTAGGATAAATGATGAGGTGGAGGAGAGAGAAATCATAAAAGAAGGCTTGTCTTCTCTTAATTAAGAGAAGGCAAGAGATGATCTCTTAGCACAATATGTCTCACCATGTTTTTAGGAATAACTAGTTATTGAAGATAAAGCTAAGAGATGACCCATTGTAGACATGCTTTTCTGTCATCTCTAAATTACATGCAAGATTTAA
Source organism: Secale cereale (assembly GCA_902687465.1). Lineage (NCBI taxonomy): Eukaryota > Viridiplantae > Streptophyta > Magnoliopsida > Poales > Poaceae > Secale > Secale cereale. The sequence continues at coordinate 445,834,032 of LR738714.1, forward strand.
GATAAGACTACCTTATCAACCATTGTACATGCCCTTAATCTGTTGCCTGGGAGATACTCGTTGGAGTAGGATTTTTGGTTTGTTGGGGCTGAGCAACCCCTTGTTACTGCTCAGGTCATTGCCTTGCACCACCATCGATTTGCACGTGTAGGCGGTGACCACACCATCTACCCCTTTCACTCTCCTATCAATGAAATGACAGGTAATCTTCGCGTATTCATGAAAAGAAATGCATGCATACTCTGACACGCCGTGTATGCAAATTGCACACAATGTATCCCCGCGACCCCGCCCACTGGCCGGTGCCGCAGCACGGGGTAAAATTTAGTGTTTTGACCCTTGTCCGATAGAAATTCAAGATCTGATCCTGGTTTGATTTTTTTTGGGGGATTTGACCATTTTTCTTACCGCCACGTGCTCTAGCGGTAGGGTTAGATAGCCTACCGTCAGGGCCTCTGACGGTAGGGTACTTATACACGTCAGCAAGCAGAGACAGCCGTTGTTCCCCTCCGTTACACCCTACCGCTTGGGCACCTGGCGGTAGCCTGTCTAACCCTATCATCAGGACCCCTAGCGGTAGGGTCCGGGTAGTTATTTCGCCCAAGACCCCGCGCCCTTGCCCATCTCCCCGCCCCTCCCCCTCCCCTCGTCGGCAGTTTCTCCTTTCTTTCTCCACCAAGTCGCCCCTCTCTCCCTCTCTCATCTCCTCCACTCTCCCCCTCGGATCTACACCGATTCTTCACCGTTTTTGCGGATCGATATGGCCCCGAAGAGAGAAAGGTAAGCTCATCCAATCCCTCCAATTAGTTTTTGCAAACTTGCTTCCGATTCGATGCATTATTTGCTTGAAATCCCTCATATTTTTGAAATTACATTGAATTTTTTTCACCTAGGATTGTTTTGGTTTGATTGTAGTTCTAGTTCTTAGTTCTTTAGTAACTAGTGGTATTGAATATGAACTCTAATCAATAGTTCATATGTTAGTGTGAAGATGAACCGTAGTTCATAATTTTTTTTTGTTAAAAAAATTATGATGTAATGTTGATATGAGGATGAACTCTAGTTTGATGATGCATGTTGATATGATGATATGATGTAGTGTGAAGATGAACCCTAGTTTGATGATGCATGTTGATATGATGATATGATGTAGTGTGAAGATGAACCCTAGTTTTATGATGCATGTTGATATGATGATATGAAGATGTTGTTGGAAAAAATATTTAAAAATATGATAATATGATGTATGTTGGAGGATTTTTTTTGATATGATGCATGTTGATATGATTTGATCCATCATGTGTAGTAGATGTTGTTGGACGAATATGCTTAAGATTTTACTTTTGATATGATGCATGTTGATATGATTTTGATATGATTTCATTTCATTGTTTGTTTAAGTATGCTTATGCTTATGATGCTTTTGTTTATGAAATTCTATTAAGGCGGCCACCTCTTGCGGACAACATTGGCCCACGGTACTCCATGCTGGACTAGGCATTCGACAAGGGTCATCGTGCCCGTTTTATAGAGAACGGAGAGGTAAGTGATATGAATGAAATATTGATCAAAGTTTTCGGATTGATGAAAATAATTCCTAACTTTTGGCGTTCACTTTTTGATAGATGCTCCAGCCACCGCGCATGAGGGGTCACGGGGTATATGGGCATATGGACTACGACGAGCGCTACGCGCCGTTCTTCAAGAAAATCCGTCTGTTGGGTTTTGTGTTGCAGTTCAAGCGTCAGCCGCCGACGCTTGTCCATGCAGCTCTGACAGCGTTGATTGACCGGTGGTGACTGGAGACCCATTCTTTCCATCTGCCATGCGGGAAGATGACAGTGACCCTCGAGGATTGGGCGATGATTACTGCCATGCCGATCGAGGGTCATGCACTCACCGGGCGAGTGGAGAGGACCAACTGGCGGGAGAGGGTTGCCACCCTCATTGGCGACTGCCCCGCTGCTAAGGGTAATCGTACATCTGGTGTGCCATTGATCTGGCTCTCGGAGCACCAGCAGAAATGCCCCGAAGGCGCCGACGAGACGACTGTGGAGTGGTACGTGAGGGCCTACCTGTGGTACATTCTCACAGAGGTTGTGTTTCCAGACAGCTCCGGGAACTCTGCCAACTGGTCATATCACTTCTTCCTAGCGGACTGGGAGGCAGGGTACAGTTGGGGGACCGCATCTCTCACCTACTTATACCGTTCGGTAAGAGAGTATCTAATTGCCTACCTACCTAAGAAAGTGTGTCCATGACATTTTGTTATATCTGATCCTTATTTGATGTTTTGCAGCTTGACGACGCAACGCAGAGGACGCGAGACAAGTCCAATATGGTGGCTGTTGGAAATATGCCCTAGAGGCAATAATAAATTGGTTATTATTATATTTCCTTGTTCACGATAATCGTTTATTATCCATGCTAGAATTGTATTGATAGGAAACTCAGATACATGTATGGATACATAGACAAACACCATGTCCCTAGTGAGCCTCTAGACGACTAGCTCGTTGATCAATAGATGGTTACGGTTTCCTAACCATGGACATTGGATGTCGTTGATAACGGGATCACATCATTAGGAGAATGATGTGATGGACAAGACCCAATCCTAAGCCTAGCACAGATCGTGTAGTTCGTATGCTAAAGCTTTTCTATATGTCAAGTATCTTTTCCTTAGACCATGAGATTGTGCAACTCCCAGATACCGTAGGAATGCTTTGGGTGTACCAAACGTCACAACGTAACTGGGTGGCTATAAAGGTGCACAACAGGTATCTCCGAAAGTGTCTGTTGGGTTTGCACGAATCGAGACTGGGATTTGTCACTCCGTATGACGGAGAGGTATCTCTGGGCCCACTCGGTAGGACATCATCATAATGTGCACAATATGTGATCAAGGAGTTGATCACGGGATGATGTGTTACGGAACGAGTAAAGAGACTTGCCGGTAACGAGATTGAGCAAGGTATCGGTATACCGACGATCGAATCTCGGGCAAGTGCTATACCGATAGACAAAGGGAATCGTATACGGGATTGATTGAATCCTTGACATCGTGGTTCATCAGATGAGATCATCGTGGAACATGTGGGAGCCAACATGGGTATCCAGATCCCGCTGTTGGTTATTGGCCGGAGAGTTGTCTCGGTCATGTCTACATGGTTCCCGAGCCCGTAGGGTCTACACACTTAAGGTTCGATGACGCTAGGGTTATAGGGAAAGTATGTACGCGGTTACCGAATGTTGTTCGGAGTCCCGGATGAGATCCCAGACGTCACGAGGAGTTCCGGAATGGTCCGGAGGTAAAGATTCATATATGGGAAGTCCTGTTTTGGTCACCGGAAAAGTTTCGGGCGATATCGGTAATGTACCGGGACCACCGGGAGGGTCCCGGGGGTCCACCAGGTGGGGCCACCAGCCCCAGGTGGCTGCGTGGGCTAAGTGTGGGAGGGGACCAGCCCCAAGGGGGCTGGTGCGCCCCCCCACCAAGTCCCTAGGCGCATGGAGGGTGGAGGGGGGCAAACCCTAGGTCCAGATGGGCCTTAAGGCCCATCCTAGGGCGCCCCCTCTCTCTCCCCCCCTTGGCCGCACCCTAGATGGGTTCTGGGGGGCTGCCGCCACCCCTAGGGAGGAAACCCTAGATGGGGGCGCAGCCCCTACCTCCCCCCTATATATATGTGAAGTTTAGGGCTGCCCAGAACAAGTTTTGACCTCGGTCGATTGGCGCAGCCCTACCTCTCTCCCTCCTCGTCTCCCGCAGCGCTTGGCGAAGCCCTGCTGGAGTCCCGCGCTCCTCCACCACCACCACGCCGTTGTGCTGCTGTTGGATGGAGTCTTCCCCAACCTCTCCCTCTCTCCTTGCTGGATCAAGGCGTGGGAGACGTCACCGGGCTGCACGTGTGAAGAACGCGGAGGCACCGTCCGTTCGGTGCTAGGATCTTCGGCGATCTGAATCGCGGCGAGTACGACTCCATCAACCGCGTTCTTGAACGCTTCCGCTTAGCGATCTACAAGGGTATGTGGATCCAACTCTCCCCTCGTAGATGCATCTCCTAGATTGATCTTGGTGAACGTAGGAAAATTTTTGTTTCCCATGCGACGTTCCCCAACAGCTGTTGGAAATATGCCCTAGAGGCAATAATAAATTGGTTATTATTATATTTCCTTGTTCACGATAATCGTTTATTATCCATGCTAGAATTGTATTGATAGGAAACTCAGATACATGTATGGATACATAGACAAACACCATGTCCCTAGTGAGCCTCTAGACGACTAGCTCGTTGATCAATAGATGGTTACGGTTTCCTAACCATGGACATTGGATGTCGTTGATAACGGGATCACATCATTAGGAGAATGATGTGATGGACAAGACCCAATCCTAAGCCTAGCACAGATCGTGTAGTTCGTATGCTAAAGCTTTTCTATATGTCAAGTATCTTTTCCTTAGACCATGAGATTGTGCAACTCCCAGATACCGTAGGAATGCTTTGGGTGTACCAAACGTCACAACGTAATTGGGTGGCTATAAAGGTGCACAACAGGTATCTCCGAAAGTGTCTGTTGGGTTGGCACGAATCGAGACTGGGATTTGTCACTCCGTATGACGGAGAGGTATCTCTGGGCCCACTCGGTAGGACATCATCATAATGTGCACAATATGTGATCAAGGAGTTGATCACGGGATGATGTGTTACGGAACGAGTAAAGAGACTTGCCGGCAACGAGATTGAGCAAGGTATCGGTATACCGACGATCGAATCTCGGGCAAGTGCTATACCGATAGACAAAGGGAATCGTATACGGGATTGATTGAATCCTTGACATCGTGGTTCATCCGATGAGATCATCGTGGAACATGTGGGAGCCAACATGGGTATCCAGATCCCGCTGTTGGTTATTGGCCGGAGAGTTGTCTCGGTCATGTCTACATGGTTCCCGAGCCCGTAGGGTCTACACACTTAAGGTTCGATGACGCTAGGGTTATAGGGAAAGTATGTACGCGGTTACCGAATGTTGTTCGGAGTCCCGGATGAGATCCCGGACGTCACGAGGAGTTCCGGAATGGTCCGGAGGTAAAGATTAATATATGGGAAGTCCTGTTTTGGTCACCGGAAAAGTTTCGGGCGATATCGGTAATGTACCGGGACCACCGGGAGGGTCCCGGGGGTCCACCAGGTGGGGCCACCAGCCCCAGAAGGCTGCGTGGGCTAAGTGTGGGAGGGGACCAGCCCCAAGGGGGCTGGTGCGCCCCCCACCAAGTCCCAGGGCGCCTCCAAGAGGGGAGGGGGGGCAAACCCTAAGGCAGTTGGGCCCTAGGGCCCAATAGTGGTGCGCCTCCCCCTCTCTCCCCCTTGGCCGCCCCCCTAGATGGGATCTAGGGCTGGCCGCACCCTAGGGGTGGGAAACCCTAAAGGGGGGCGCAGCCCTCCCTTCCCCCTATATATATGTGAGGTTTTAGGGCTGCTTGACACACGAGAAAGTCTCCCTCTTGGTGCAGCCCTACCCCTCTCCCTCCTCGTCTCTTGCAGCGCTTGGCGAAGCCCTGCTGGAGTCCCGCGCTCCTCCACCACCACCACGCCGTCGTGCTGCTGTTGGTTGGAGTTTTCCCAACCTCTCCCTCTCTCCTTGCTGGATCAAGGCGTGGGAGACGTCACCGGGCTGCACGTGTGTTGAACGCGGAGGCGCCGTCCGTTCGGCGCTAGGATCATCGGTGATTTGGATCACGACGAGTACGACTCCATCAACCGCGTTCTAGTAACGCTTCCGCTTAACGATCTACAAGGGTATGTGGATCCAACTCTCCTCTCGTAGATGTGCATCTCCTAGATTGATCTTGGTGAGCGTAGGAAAATTTTTGTTTCCCATGCTACGTTCCCCAACAGTGGTATCAGAGCTAGGATCTTGCGTAGATGCTTTCTCGAGTAGAACACAAAAGGGTTTGTGGCGTTGATGTTTAAATTGCTGCCCTCCTTAGTCTTTCTTGATTCAGCGGTATTATGGGATGAAGCGGCCCGGACCAACTTTACATGTCCACGTACATGAGACCGGTTCCATCGACAGACATGTGACTTTTGTTGCATAAGATGGCTGGCGGGTGTCTGTCTCTCCTATCTTAGTTGAATCGGAATAGAACAAGGCGGTCCTTGTAGAAGGTTAAATAGCAACTTGAATATCACCGTTGTGGCTTTGCGTAGGTAAGAAGCGTTCTTGCTAGATACCCATAGCAGCCACGTAAAACATGCAACAACAAATTAGAGGACGTCTAACTTGTTTTTGCAGGGTATGTATGTGATATGATATGGCAAATGACATGATGAGATATATTTGATGTATGAGATGATCATGTTGTAATAGTTAATATCGACTTGCATGTCGATGCATACGGCAACCGGCAGGAGCCATAGGGTTGTCTTTAATTTTTGTATGACCTGCGTGTCAATCATTAAGCGCTTTGTAATGCTTTACTTTATCGCTAAACGGTAGCAATAGTAGTAAGAGCATGGTGGGCGCGCGACAACCCCGATGGCGACACGATGATGGAGATCATGGTGTGGCGCCGGTGACGATGGAGATCATGCCGGTGCTTTGGAGATGGAGATCAAAAGCACGAGTTGATGGCCATATCATGTCACTTATGATTTGCATGTGATGTTAATCCTTTTATGCATCTTATTTTGCTTAGGACGGCGGTAGCATTATAAGATGATCCCTCACTAAAATTTCAAGATGAAATTGTGTTCCCCCCGAGTGTGCGCCGTTGCGAAGGTTCGTCGTTTCGAAGCACCACGTGATGATCGGGTGTGATAGACTCTACGTTCGCATACAACGGGTGCAAGCCAGTTTTGCACATGCAGAACACTCGGGTTAGACTTGACGAGCCTAGCATGTACAGACATGGCCTCGGAACACGGAAGACCGAAAGGTCGAGCATGAGTCATATAGTAGATATGATCAACATGAAGATGTTCACCATTGACACCACCTCATCACACGTGATGATCGGACTTGGGTTGGTGGATTTGGATCATGTCATGCTCGGATGACCAGAGGGATGTCAATTTGAGTGGGAGTTATAAGTAATTTGATTAGTTAAACTCACTTATCATGAACAATAGTCTAAGTTGACTTTGCAAATTATGTTGTAGACCAATAACTGCGTTGTAGCTCCCTGTTTAATACGATCCTAGAGAAAGACTAAGTTGAAAGATAATGTAAGCAAGGATGCGGACTGGGTCCGTAGTCCGAGGAGTGTCCTCACTGCTGCACAGAAAGCTTACGTCTTTGATGCACCGCTCGATGTGCAAACCCCTACAACGTTGTCTGTGGATGTTGTGAACACCTGACAGAGACGTCCTGATGACTACTTGATAGTTTAGTGCACCATACTTCACGGCTTAGAATCGGGATTCCAATGACGTTTTGAACGCCATAGAACATATGAGATGTTCTAAGAGCTGAAATTGGGATTTCAGGCTCATGCCCGTGCTGAGAGGTGTGAGACCTCTGACAAGTTCTTTTGCCAAAAAAGATGGAGGAGAATGGCTCAACTAGTGAGCATGTGCTCAGAATGTCTGGGTGCTGAAATCACTTGAACCAAGTGGGAGTTAATCTTCCAGGTGAGATAGTGGTTGACAGAATTCTCTAGACACTATCACCAAGCTACTAGAACTTCGTGATGAACTATGACATGCAAAGGATGGAGATGATCCCGGTGCTGTTAGCGGTTCTTAGTACCGCAAAAGTAGAAATCAAGAAGGAGCATCAAGTGTTGATGGTTTAGCAAGACCACTGGTTTCAAAAGGGGCAAGGGCTAGAAGGGAAACTTCATGAATGGCAAACCAGTTGTCGCTCTAATGAGGGAACCTAAGGTTGCACCCAAACCTCGAGACTAAGTGCTTCGATTGTAAGGGTAACGGTCACATGGTAGCGGAACCACCCCAAATACATGGTAGATATGATAGCTGGCAACTTCAACAAAGTATATTTGATATACGTGTTATTGATGTGTACCTTAGTAGTACTCCTTGTAGCACCTGGGTATTGGATACCGGTTCAGTTGCTATTATTAGTGACTTGAAGCAAAAGCTACGGACTGAACGGAGACTAGCTAAGGGCGAGGTGACGATGTGTGTTGGAAGTGTTTCCAAGGTTGATAAGATCACCATCGCACACTTCCTCTATTTTCGAGATTAGTGTTGAACCTAGATAAATGTTATCGGGTGTCTACGTTGAGCGTGAAAATGATTCGATCATGTTCATCGCAATACGGTTATTCATTTAAGTTAGAGAATAATGGTTATTCTGTTTACATGAATAATACCTTTATGGTCATTCACCCAATGGTTCGTTGAATCTCGATCATAGTAATACACATGATGATAATATTAATGCCAAAAGATGTAGAGTTAATAATGATAGTACCACTTTCTTGTGGCACTGCCGCTTAGGTCATTTTGGCATAAAATGCATGAAGAAACTCCATGCTGATGGATGTTTGGAGTCACTTGATTTTGAATCGCTTGACACATGCGAGCCATGCCTCTTGGGCAGGATGACTGAGATCCCGTTTTCAGGTACAATGAAACGGGCAAGTGACTTGTTGGAAATCATACATGCTGATGTATGTGATCCAATGAGAATTAAGGCGTGTGGTGGATATCGTTATTTTCTCATCTTCAATGACGATTTGAGTAGATATGGTATATTTACTTAATGAAGCAAAAGTCTGAAACGTTTGAAAGGTTCAAACAATTTCAGAGTGAAGATTAAGAATCATCATAACAAGAAGATCATGTTCCTACGATCTGATCAAGGGGATATTATCTGAATTATGAGTTTGGCAATCACTTAAGACATTGTGGAATTGTTTCGCAGTTGAAGTCCCCTGGAACACCACAGCGTAATGGTGTGTCCGGACATCGTAATCGAACCTTATGAGATATGGTGCGATCTATGATGTATCTTACCGATCTACCGCTATTATTTTGAGGTTATGCATTAGAGACAGCTGCATTCACTTTATATAGGGCACCATCTAAGTCCGTTGAGACAACGCCATATGAACTAAGGTTTGGCAAGAAACCGTAGTTGTCGTTTCTCAATGTTTGGGGCTGCGAGGCTTATGGCTTCAGCCGGGAAAAGCTCGAACCCAAAGCGGACAAATACATCTTCATATGATACCCAAAGGTAACAGTTGGGTATACCTCCTATCTCAGATCCAAGGGCAAAAATGTTTGTCCCTAAGAACGGGTCCTTTCTCGAGAAGGAGTTTCTCTCGAAAGAATTGAGTGGGAGGAAGATAGAACTTGATGAGGTCGTCGAACCCTCACTTCAACCGGAGAGTAGTGCAACACAGAAAGATGTTTCTGTGGAACCTGCGACGTTGAAGAGGAAACTAATGATAGTGATCATGAAGCTCCAGATCAAGTTGCTATCGAACCTCGTAGGTCGACAAGGATATGTACTACTCCTGAGTGGTGCGGTGATCCTGTCTTAGAGGTCATGTTGTTGGACAACGATGAACCTACAAACTATGGAGAAGCGATGGTGGGCCCATATTCCGACAAATGGTTAGAAGCCGATAAATCCGAGATAGGATCCATGTATCAAAACAAAGTATGGACTTTGGTGGACTTGCCCTGTGATCGGCAAGCCATTGAGACAAATGGATCTTTAAGACTAAGACGGACGTGGACGGTAATGTCACCGTCTATGAAGCTCGACTTGTGGCGAAGAGTTTTCCACAAGTTCAAGGAGTTGACTACGATGAGATTTTCTCACCCGTAGCGATGCTTAAGTCCGTCGGAATCATGTTAGCATTAGCTGCATTTATGAAATCTGGCAGATGGATGACAAAACAAGTTTCCTTACCAGTTTTCGTAAGGAAAGGTTGTATGTGATACAATCAGAAAGGTTTTGTCGATCCTAAGGATGCTAAAAGGATATGCTAGCTCCAGCGATCCTTCCATGGACTAGAGCAAGCATCTCGGAGTCGGAATATACACTTTGATGGAGTGATCAAAGTTTTTGGGTATGCAAAGTTTGTTGGAAACTTGTATTTGCAATAAAGTGAGTGGGAGCACTACAACATTTCTGATAAGTATATGTGAATGACATATTGTTGATCCGAAATGATGTAGAATTTCTGGAAAGCATAAAGGGTTGTTTGAAATGAGTTTTTCAAAGGAAGACCTGGATAAAGCTGCTTACATATTGGGCATCAAGATCTATACAGATAGATCAAGACGCCTGATGATACTTTCAAAAGAACACACACCTTTGACATGATTTTGAAGGAGTTCAAAATAGATCAGTCAAAGAAGGAGTTCTTACCTGAGTTGTAAGGTGTGAAGTTGAGTAAGACTCAAAACTTGACCACGGCAGAAGGAAGAGGAAGGACGAAGGTCGTCCCCTATGCTTTTGTCATAGGCTCTGTACGGTATGCCATGCTAAGTACCGCACCTGATGTGTGCCTTGCCACATGTCTGGCAAGAGGGTACAAAGGTGATCCAGGAGTGGATTACTAGATAGTGGAGGAGTAAGGAAATGTTTCTCGGTTATGGAGGTGATAAAGAGTTCGACGTAAAGAGTTACGTCGATGCAAGCTTAACACCTATCCGGATAACTCTAAGTGGAGATACCGGATACGTATAATGGAGCAACAGTTTGGAATAGCTCCAAGTGGAACGTGGTAGCAGCATCTACGATATGACATAAAGTTTTGCGAAGTACATAGGGATCTGAATGTTGCAGACCCGTTGACTACAACCTTTCTCACAAGCATAACATGATCAAACACAGAACTCATTGAGTGTTAATCACATATTGATGTGAACTAGATTACTGACTCTAGTGAACTCTTTGGATGTTGGTCACATGGCGATGTGACCTGTGAGTGTTAATCACATGGCGATGTGAACTAGATTATTGACTCTAGTGCAAGTGGGAGACTGTTGGAAATATGCCCTAGAGACAATAATAAATTGGTTATTATTATATTTCCTTGTTCACGATAATCGTTTATTATCCATGCTAGAATTGTATTGATAGGAAACTCAGATACATGTGTGGATACATAGACAAACACCATGTCCCTAGTAAGCCTCTAGATGACTAGCTCGTTGATCAATAGATGGTTACGGTTTCCTGACCATGGACATTGGATGTCGTTGATAACGGGATCACATCATTAGGAGAATGATGTGATGGACAAGACCCAATCCTAAGCCTAGCACAGATCGTGTAGTTCGTATGCTAAAGCTTTTCTATATGTCAAGTATCTTTTCCATAGACCATGAGATTGTGCAACTCCCGGATACCGTAGGAATGCTTTGGGTGTACCAAACGTCACAACGTAACTGGGTGGCTATAAAGGTGCACTACAGGTATCTCCGAAAGTGTCTGTTGGGTTGGCACGAATCGAGACTGGGATTTGTCACTCCGTATGACGGAGAGGTATCTCTGGGCCCACTCGGTAGGACATCATCATAATGTGCACAATATGTGATCAAGGAGTTGATCACGGGATGATGTGTTACGGAACGAGTAAAGAGACTTGCCGGCAACGAGATTGAGCAAGGTATCGGTATACCGACGATCGAATCTCGGGCAAGTGCTATACCGATAGACAAAGGGAATCGTATACGGGATTGATTGAATCCTTGACATCGTGGTTCATCCGATGAGATCATCGTGGAACATGTGGGAGCCAACATGGGTATCCAGATCCCGCTGTTGGTTATTGGCCGGAGAGTTGTCTCGGTCATGTCTACATGGTTCCCGAGCCCGTAGGGTCTACACACTTAAGGTTCGATGACGCTAGGGTTATAGGGAAAGTATGTACGCGGTTACCGAATGTTGTTCGGAGTCCCGGATGAGATCCCGGACGTCACGAGGAGTTCCGGAATGGTCCGGAGGTAAAGATTAATATATGGGAAGTCCTGTTTTGGTCACCGGAAAAGTTTCGGGCGATATCGGTAATGTACCGGGACCACCGGGAGGGTCCCGGGGGTCCACCAGGTGGGGCCACCAGCCCCAGAAGGCTGCGTGGGCTAAGTGTGGGAGGGGACCAGCCCCAAGGGGGCTGGTGCGCCCCCCACCAAGTCCCAGGGCGCCTCCAAGAGGGGAGGGGGGGCAAACCCTAAGGCAGTTGGGCCCTAGGGCCCAATAGTGGTGCGCCTCCCCCTCTCTCCCCCTTGGCCGCCCCCCTAGATGGGATCTAGGGCTGGCCGCACCCTAGGGGTGGGAAACCCTAAAGGGGGGCGCAGCCCTCCCTTCCCCCTATATATATGTGAGGTTTTAGGGCTGCTTGACACACGAGAAAGTCTCCCTCTTGGTGCAGCCCTACCCCTCTCCCTCCTCGTCTCTTGCAGCGCTTGGCGAAGCCCTGCTGGAGTCCCGCGCTCCTCCACCACCACCACGCCGTCGTGCTGCTGTTGGTTGGAGTTTTCCCAACCTCTCCCTCTCTCCTTGCTGGATCAAGGCGTGGGAGACGTCACCGGGCTGCACGTGTGTTGAACGCGGAGGCGCCGTCCGTTCGGCGCTAGGATCATCGGTGATTTGGATCACGACGAGTACGACTCCATCAACCGCGTTCTAGTAACGCTTCCGCTTAGCGATCTACAAGGGTATGTGGATCCAACTCTCCTCTCGTAGATGTGCATCTCCTAGATTGATCTTGGTGAGCGTAGGAAAATTTTTGTTTCCCATGCTACGTTCCCCAACAGTGGCTTTGTCTGGGCCTTCTCCATTTGGATGTGGGAGCGGCTGCCGGTGGGGCGTCCGGAGAAGATGCCAAGACGCCCATGGGGTGCCTATAGCGAAGACGGCGACAAGACTCGACACCCCATCGTAGCTTACGAGTGGGACATTGTCAAACTCTACATGGGCCTAACCAAGACTTCGTACAAGACCTACACCAACGAGTAGGATGCTTTGATGCATACGCAGGTATATGAACTCGCTCAACACCTTTCTCTTTGATTCCACTTTTGACCGAGAGTGGGAACTTACCAACGTATATGTAATAGGTAAACTAGTGTCCGTATGACCGAGAGTGGGACTTTGATTTGAACGTGATGTGCGATGCGGACCGTGGTCTCCGGCGGTGCATCGTGCCCATGATCTATGTGTACGCCGTCGAGTGGCACTTGCCATACCGTGTGGCCACGCAGTTTGGGGTGTATCAGCATACCCCCACCGGGCCAGCCCACCGATACCGGCGGCCACGCGCTCCACCTATGAGCGCTTTGTTCTCTATGCACATGATTTTATTGCGTGGCGACTTTATTATGATGTTTCTTGTGGCCTATGCCTTGCAGGATGAGCCGGCGGAAGAATCAGTCGATCACAGACTAGGGAGAGGAGCATAAAAATCATGTGACGGAGTGGGACGAACGGAAGTATCGTAAAGATAGGGAGAGGAGAGTGGCCGACTGGAATGATTACGAGGGCCGACACATGAGGTGGTACGATGATGGCCAGAAGCACCGTCTTCGTCTCAGGCCTCGGTGGACGGCGGAAGACATCGCGGAGCTGAAGAGGGATGACCCTGAGGAAGAGGCCTACCAGACCGGCATCAGAGACATGCACGGTGGATTTAGGGAGTTTGCACCCCTCATCAACAGAGTGGTAAGTTTGAACGGACGGTTGTATTTAAATTATTGTATTCGTCATCGTGACTAACTTATGTTGTTGCTGTCTAGTGAGCTGAACAGATGCATCTTTGAAGCCTCAGATGCACTAGGTGATGTCCCCGGGAGCGTACAATCTGAGAACAAAATGAGGGGGACGATGAAGGTAGAATTTCAGCCTCCTCGGAACAGATGCATCTGGTTCACTTGCAATCACAAATCTGATACTTATTATGCCCTTGTTTCATTGTGAGTGCAGAAGCTCGTGAAGCGTTGTCGCAAGCTGGTAGGCCTGCTTGGGTGTGCTGGAGCTGGGTCAGTTGAAGCTTATCATCCTGCAGCCACACAGGGTCACATCGGCTCATCGAGCCATGTTCCCTCGTCGTCTAGGTTGGTTGAGGAGGAGGAAGAGGATGGGGAGGAGGAGGAGGAGGAGGCCACATATGAAAAAGGGGAGGAGGAGGATGAGCGCAACGGGGAGGAGGAGTACGATGAAGATTATGGACCTCCACCAACTCAATCATCTCAACCACCTCAGATGCTGAAGAAGAAGGATTTGCTAAGTTCGGACCCTTTTCAGAGACCGGTCCCTCGACGGCCCAAGAAAAAAACTGAAGAGACTCGTTCAAAGAGTAAGGAGGACCGTACCTCCAAGAGGGGAAGGAGCAAATGATTATGCTCTTCGATAGTTGGATCTTGTAGTTGGGTTGTCTATGTGTTTGCTATTTGGTTGAACTTGTCTAATGGTTGTGAAACTACGTCAAACTATATGTTTGTTATTTGTGGATCTATGTGTTTGCTATTTGTGAAACTATGTGGAACTCCAATTACTAATTAGTTGAAATTCGTTTTAAATGTTCTATGCACTTCAAGTTTTGTTAATGTGTATATGATGCCCAAGTTTAATTGTTTAAGATCTGTGATATTGCTGTCATATTTGTGAAACTTGCCGTGATATTGCTGTCATATTGAATTTGAAAAGAAGCAAGCAAATGAATTTAAAACAATAAAACACAGGAACCTACCGCCAAGGGCCCTGGCGGCAGGGTCACACAGCCTACCGCCAGCCCTCCTGGCGGTAGGGTGAACCTATCGTCAGGCCCCCGCATATTTCGTTACAGAAGGTTTCTACGGCAAAATCCAGCCACAGCCTACCGCCAGGGGCGCTGGCGGTAGGGTTAGACAGCCTACCGCCAGGGGTTGCGATGGTAGGGTACTTATCCACATCAGCACAGGCAAACGGCCGCCGTCCCTCTCCGTCGCACCATACCGCCAGGGGTGACGACGGTAGGGTACTTATCCACGTCAGCACAGGCAAACGGCCGCCGTCCCCCTCCGTCGCACCATACCGTCAGGGACCCTGGCGGTAGGCTGTCTAACCCTACTGCCAGAGCCCGTGGCGGTAGCAAAAGGATCAAATCCCAAAATGTTTTCAAACCGAGGCCAGATCCTGAATTTCTATCGAAAAAGGGTCAAAACACGAAATTTTGCCGCAGCACAGGCTTCCCATTTCTTTCGGCTCGAAGGCAATATCCTGTTCATGCTTCTGACTTTCGATACCCTGATAGCCCTCGAAGCAGCAGCAGCAGCAGTATGTTGCATACTACCATCAAGGATGATGCGGAGGAGAGCGTTGAGAATACCGAGGACGCACAATGATCAGGGGAGGAGGAGGAATGCATCGGTAAAATGATTAACCCTGCAGATCACAGCGTCAACCGGCCGGTAGATTCTTTACTGCCACCATTGGGGTTATACAAACAGTTACCGGCCCCAGTTTATGGGCAAAGCAGGGCATGAGAGTCACTCTTTCCGGCGAGCTCTTGACATGAAGGACAACCACATGGCTTTTCATGTAACTGCTCCCTCCCTGGCCATATAGGTAGGGCACCGGGATCGCCGGGTCGGGGAAAGTCGCAGGAGTTCAAGCTCTGGTCTTGGGGGGCTCTCGTCTCTCCATGGACGAAACGAAATGATGTCTGGTTGCTTCGGCCTGATATATAAAAGCGCGTGAGGACCTGGAGCCTTCGGGGAGGCTTTGCCCCCACCACCATGACGACCTGACAAGCCAAGGGAAGGGAAGCCGGCCCTAGCGTGACATGCTGCTTTTGTGTTCTTGCCTCTCCAAGCTCATCATGGCCGGATTGCATGCATGGCAGACAGGGCTGCTCCCAGTCGCGTTCTACTGCACGTACCAGGTTTGAGCCGGCGTGCTTGGTCCACCAATTCTGGTCTCCTTTTGTTGATACGCTGGAGAGTGGCACATCACACAGGTCTTCCATAACCGAGACTAAATAATTACTATTAGATGAAAACATCATCAGTCAGAATGCAGAGACCACTAAAAAGAAGGTAGCACAATCAGCGACTCCAAAGTCCGGTCTATCTTCTACCCAAGCCTGGATTATCCAAGAAAAATGCAATGGCAAAACGAAACCGCAGCATCTCCGCATGCCAGCTCTACTACCTTACAGTTGCAGTTACAGTTACAGGGGTGAGGTTAGGTTTCAGTTTTAGGCGATTACGACACTCAGAAGGTGCAACATATCCATTTGCAAATATGTAGCATCCCAGAGGCATTTTATTATCTGAAATTTACAGTGCAACGGAGGAATCTGCATAAACCCTGCAATCCTTTTGGATATCAGGAGATAAGAGGCCAAGAGTCTTCTGGCTTCAGTACGGCCTTACTTTCCTGTGTACAAAGGTTTTCTTTTCTCGGCAAATGCAGCTAGACCTTCGAGGCGATCCTGAGTGTGCAGAACTTGCTCGTAGCACTCTTCTTCGACAGCCAATGCAGAGGACAGGTCTACCTCCATCCCTTCATTGATGGCCTTCTTGGCCATCCTTATCGCTAACGGACCCTGAAAGAAAGAACCATTATCAGAACAACTAGAGTGACCAAAGACAGACCGCTGTTCTAGTTCAATTTAATCCAAGCAAGTTCTTTATTGCGGCTGGAACTGGGAACTGCATTTCCAAGGCACGCAGATGGTCATGAATTTGCAAAAAAAAGAAATGCACCACACTCATATCAAATGAAGCACAGAATATGCTCAGAAAAAAAGTCTTACTTTCTGATTTATCTCCCGGGCAATTTCAAGAGCCTTTTGATAAGCCTCACCACCAGGAACACAGTAGTTCACTACTCCTGCATGCAAAAATACATGTCAGGCTGATTCTTCTAAGAAGTGTTGAAGGCTTCCTTAAGTAACAATAAGTCATAACAATAGAAAGAAAGCATAACCAGTTTAGCCTTTACCAATATTTACAGCCTCTGTTGCATCAAATCTACGACCGGTGAATATCAATTCCTTTGCTCTAGATCTTCCAACAATCCTAGGAAGACGCTGTGTTCCTCCAGCTCTATATATTGTAAGAGGTGGATGTTAACAGCTGAAGCACATCATTTTACTCTGGACGTTCCAGCAATTTTTAAACCAACTCAACTATGATGTGCTTACAAAAACTATGATATGCTACTCAAGTATAATAAGCCACATAGCCACCTGCATCTTTAGCTAATAACTTAAAAACACAAGTGCAATTTCCATCTAATTCTGAAGTATGTACTGATGGACCAGAGTGAGAAATAAATGAACAAGTTTGGGCAGTACATTATTATTGAAGACAATACATGCAGGATTTACTTACAAAAGAAAAGTGTCATCCTGGAGACATACCCAGGAATAATAGCAAGGCCGGTCTCTGGCAAGCTAAATGTTGCACTTGCCCCTGCAAAACATGTTGAAGAAATGTATTCAATTGTTTGAAATGAAGGGGAGAAACTGGTTTTCATAAAATAATAGTATCTTTTAGGGGACTCTATAAGATGTATGAAATTTGATCACTGCAGGCTATAGGCAATACCACATATACGAATATCACATGAAAGAGCCAATTCTAGCCCACCACCAAAAGCAGCTCCTTCAACAACAGCAATTGTAGGAATGGGGAGTGCCTGTTCATACAAGCAACACTTTGCAAGAATTATAAACATACTAGATAAAATGACATGTACAATGAGGCTTTAAGGAACTGTTAGATGGTAATGCAAAAGACGAGTATACATATAACTTGAACTATGATATGCGGGGCTTTCTCTCATCACCAAATGGCATGATAGTTAACTAAATACTAGATGCAACGTTACACATAAAACCGTTGCATCAAGGTACAAACCTCAAAGGATGAGAATGTAGCTCTCAAGGAATTAACAAATTCCCGAACTTCACAAGGGCCCATTGACCTCCTTTCCTGTCAGCATATCATATATTGTGATCAGGGGTGGACAGTGATCAGGGCAACAAACATAGAAGGATAGATCAATTGGAACTAAGGGATTCGCCATTTTGTATGCAACGAATCTGACACTTGTTATAGCTTTGATAAATCCAAGCCACTGGGATTTTCATATGTCTAAGTCAATACTCTCAGCTGTCTGGTGTCTCTGCATTGAGATCCACGCAGGGTGGAGGTTATCAATTAGATCAGATGGCTAACAGCAATGACTTGAACATACGAAAATCGAAGTTGACTCAGATGTAGATGATCTATGCCACAAAAATTAGTATCCAGTTTCAAAGTTCAAACGAAATGCTTCACAAAGCAAATTGCACCAAAACAGCAATTTTATCAGTTGGTATTGTACTGATAAGAGTTTCCAGTGCTCCAGTAATCCACCTGATTTTACACATTTGCATTTTTCTTTATAAGTTATATCCTGGTCTTAACCTCATAATTTATCGATACAAAAGATGCAAACCTGATGAATGTTTTGGCATTATCATTCAGCTCTTCACTATCCTCGGAGGACTATTCGATTATTCTACAGCGTTATTTTCACCACTGTACGAATGTGGCAATCTCACGCATCTATTTTGCAAATATACCTTGTCAGCTACGCAATCATTTTAATTTTGAACATGCACTTAAACATATTTCAGTATTAATCAAGGTGAAACAAAATCAAGTAGTGAACCAATCCCTCTTCAACCTGAAACGAAATCAAGTAGTGGACCACGCCCTCTTCAACTCTCTTGGGTTTCTCAACAGGAACCAAAACATAAGCCGGCGAAATGAATTCTTGGAGGATTAGTTGATAGTTCTATAGTGTTATTTTCACCATTGCACCAATGTGGCAATCTCACATATCTACTCCCTCTGTTCCTAAATATAAGTCTTTTTAGAGATATCACTACAAACTACGTACGGATGTATATAGACAGATTTTAGAGTCTAGATTCACTCATTTTGCCCCGTATGTAGTCCATAGTGGAATCTCTCAAAAGACTTATATTTAGGAACGGAGGGAGTATTATGCTAACCAAGCTTGCCAGCTACCCTGTCATTTAGATTTTTTGAGCAAGCGCTTAAACAAATTTCACTACAGATCAACCTGAAATGAAATTAAATAGTGGACCACTCCCTCTTCAGCCCTCTCAGGTTTCTCAACAGGAACCAAAATATAAGCCGACGAAATGAATTCTTGTACTACTCCTTAGCTACTAGAGCATAAATCCATCAAACTTGCAGCACAGAATTGGTGGAGGTGGCACCTTGAGGTCGGCGCCCGCGCAGAAAACCTTGGGCACGGAGCTCGCTACCAACACGACGTTGGCCGTCGGGTCGGCCCCCACCTTGTCCATGGCGCTCCGCAGCCCCTTGAGCATCTCCTTCCCGATGGCGTTCCTGGCCTCGGGCCGCTCCAGCCTCAGCTCCACGATCCCTGAAGCCAAGCACAGCCTGAGAACACAAATTCCAGAAGCCCCAAGGGACGAGATGCGGTGGTCAGTGACGAACCGGAGTCGGGCGCCGAGAGCCTGTGGAGGCGGACGGGCTCCGGCTGGGAGAGGATCTGGAGGGCACGGGCGAAGAGGACGCTGTGGGGAGACGAGCAGGCGCTGCTCGGCGGCGCGTGGCGGCCGACGAGGTGGCCGGAGACGGCGAGGAGGCCCCGGAGGCTGCGCATGCTGGAGAGGCGGGCGAGAGTGGGACACTGGTGCTGGGCGGAGGAAAGAGCCGAGGCAGAGTCAGCAACCGTCGCGCTTGGATAGACATTGCTCTCGTGGCAGTCAAGTAGCACGCGCGTGAGGAGACGGCCAAATTCGCCCGACTCTTCCGCTGTCGCCGTCGCGTCAAACATAGGCTGCTGGCGAAGTAACGAGCCGGGAACCACGCCGCCGGTCACCCGGAGAGCGCGCCGATGAAGGCACGCAGATGCGGGGACAAGAGAAGAAGAGAGGCCCGTCGCATTGACCCGGCGGCCCGGTCCGGCGGCTAAGATGAAGAACGGAACAAACAACCAGGCCCGTGTTGCTAAATAAAAAAACAGGCCCGCGGTTAAATATTCAACCACGAAACATCATTCCAGTAGACGATCATGGCATGGCACACCGACACTGTTCTCCTGCGTACACATCGGGCAGTAATTACTCTCCAGTGTACACGGGCTTCCTCTTCTCAGCGAACGCAGCTAGGCCCTCGAGGCGATCCTGCGTGTGCAGCAGCTGCTCGTAGCATTCCCCTTCGACAGTCAACGCGGAGCGCATGTCTGCTACCTCCATCCCTCCATCGATGGCCTTCTTGGCCATTCTTACCCCCAGAGGGCCCTGCCACAGAGAACCGACTTCAGAACACCTACAAGTATAAGGACGCATCTTCTACATAGCCATGCATGACATGGCATACGGAGTGATTGATCACGACTCTCTAACTCATCATATGAGTTCATATACTGAAACTGGTAGCATGCTCTCGCTGGTAATATTTTTTCTGAATGTTCAAAACTGAAAACGGTCCTTACTTTCTTCGTTATCTCGCGAGCGAGTTCAAGCGCCTTGCCGTAGGCCTCCCCTGCCGGAATGCAGTAGTTCGCTAGTCCTGCAGTGCAGAGATGCATTTTGAGTGTTCTTTGAAGAACTGATGATGGTGCTATGAAAACACGGCGAGGCTGCAGTGTTACCCATCAAGACAGCTTCAGTTGCGTCACATCTGCGGCCTGTGAATATCAGTTCCTTCGCTCTGGACCTTCCGATGATCCTCGGAAGACGCTGCGTGCCCCCGGCTCTGCATTTTACAGCAAGCAAAGGGAGGTTATCCGCTGACTGAAGAACATTATTTAGCTAGTTTTGGAGGAAGGTTCTCATTAGTTTTGGTAAAAGAAAGCAGATATACTTACGGCAATTAAATGTATATGCAACCAATGTCATCATAGTTACAGGTTTCCTAATTCCAATAAGGATTGTCCAGTTATTTAAATTATTCCAATATACAGGTAAGTGTGAAAAATTCAAGACCCCTTATCAGAGGCGGATTCCTAATTCCAGAACAGGTAGGAGATAGGAATCCTCTTTCTGAATTCTAATAGGATTCGATTAGAGTCTTTTTCCCCAGCAAAGCACGAACGATTCTAAGGAGAAAAGTATGTTACTTTGTTTTGGGGCATCTTTGTAACTCTCAATCAATTTATTGCCGAAAGCAGAGCACCGTGTGTCTGTGTTGGCCACTTGGCCACATACCCAGGAATAATAGCAAGGCCTGTCTCTGGCAGTCCAAGGGTTGCATTTTCTCCTGCGAATCAGTAGGAAGACATGTATTCAAACATTCAAAGAACCACGACAAGATTATGTGCCATAAGGTGAAAATGTTTATCATATACTGAATATTAAAGGCAGCACCACATATACGCAGATCACATGAAAGAGCAAGTTCTAGCCCACCACCCAAAGCAGCTCCTTCAATGACAGCAATTGTTGGAATGGAGAGCGCCTGTTCAAACAAGCTGCATGATGTAAGAACAACTTAAACATATAGGTCGATGCAAAAGGGCATGCTAAAATTATGGACCCTGGTACAAACCTCAAAGCACGAAAAAGTAGACCTTAAGGAATTGGCATATTCTTTAACCTGTGAAGAGCTCATGTGCCTCCTTTCCTGAGTAAAGAAATGCTCTAACATATTAATCATGTGAATTATGCGCAACAAATCCATATTGCAGAAGTACAATTTACACAATATGAGTGTTAACATGGTCTCAGCATTTGTCATAGTACAGTAAAGGACAAAGTTGATGTTTCAAATTCTTTAACTGATGCGAAGAACAAAACTTATATGACACTGGCAAGTAATAGCATGCTAGTTATGATAGGTCAAATAAATTGGTTGAGAAATCAATATCAACTGTCCTGCGCAACGATGAAATTTCACCAAGTGCTACTCAACTGACTAGGGTCATGCTCAAAATGCCTCTAATCATGCACATGATAATTCATAGCTGCTCCTCTTTAAGTCACACCGTCGACTAGTCATTGTCCCCACTACCTTTATGTCCTTCCTACCAAAGTACTAGCAAGATTATCTTTCCTGTCTCGTGCTTAGATACTCTTCTAGATGAAAGCTCGTTTCATTTTCTCTCTCAGCCATGAGTCTCTGTTTTTCGACAACTCATATAGTATTAGTTTATTACTAGAGCACCTTCAACTTCTTCGCAACACAGATTTTTAATATTTATATTCCTTTTCAACTATGCGCATCACCGGTCCATTTCCCCGGAAACTTGATTTACACAAGAGCTGCTAAATTTCATCCTCCAGAATTAGCACATCCACCTCAGAGATGTTCTCACATTATCCTCACAATTAACAAACCCCTGTGGCCCGGTCTAAAATGTCAGTTTAAAATAACCATTGCATCACCAGGCTGAGGAAGAACAGACCTTGAGATCGGCACCTGCGCAGAAGACTCCCGGTATGGAGCTCGCAACAAGGACGACCTTGGCCGTCGCGTTGGCCTCAATCTTGTCGATCGCGCCCCGCAGCCTTGTCATCAACTCCCAGCTGATGGCGTTCTTCACCTCTGGCCGCTCCAGCGTCAGCTCCAGGATCCCTGCTCCCAGCCAGGATTCAGGGCCACCAGAAGGGGGAGATTTTAGGTCGGTGAGGTAGAGGGGGTCAGATTCAGCGATCACGGACCGGTGTCGGGTGCCGGGAGCTCCTTGAGGCGCACAGTCTCCCGCTGGGCTAGGGCTTGGAGCGCGCGCACGGGGAGGGAGCGGTGACCAGGAGCCGCTGAAGCTTGGCGGCCGGCGAGGTGTCCGGAGACGGCGGCGAGGATGCGCATTCTGGATGCGCGAGGTGGATGGTGACACGAGCAGTTGAGTGCGCCGCTGTCTATGTGGTCAGGCCCGTTTGAGCTCGAGAGCAGAGTCGTCCCTTGCTCAGCAATTTTGTACTGGTTTAACTTTAGCGTTCATCTACTTCTGTCATTCATGCGCCGCTGCGCGTATTAATTTGCTGAAAATGACACTGAGTGATGCATATTTTTATTGCAGATGGTTGATTTTTGCATCACTGATGATTTTTTTAAGCCACGTGAAAGATACTGAAAACTACTCCGGACAGGTGATGGTAATTCTTAACAATATGCTTCCTACTTTTAAAGAGCCTAGATTCAATTGAGGTATTGAATTGACATTGGGTCATTCGATTTTAAAGGTGCCAACAATTTCTCGAAGCTCTTTTGTTCAATTCTTTATATTCTATACTATGGTTTCTAACATTAATTAAGGCCTCACAACTAATTGAAGTCTCTCAATTAGGTCACGTGATTTTGACTGGTCAACAATCTTTTGAGGAATTCTCCCTTTTTTTCAATGTTTCCTAATTTTAAAGCTTTTTCATTCAAATGGGATATTCAATTTTGAATTTGGTTTACGATTTTGACATGACCAACGATTTTTCTAATCATTCGGCAGCAACCGGCTTGTAAAAACATATCAATCCCGCACACCCTCTCACCACCTAGAAAAGGTAGTGTCACCATGTGACATTGTAACACCAAAATAATACATACAGCCACCGACGCTGAAATTTTCCCACATAAATATACGTTAGTTAGAGGAAATACAGAACAACACGCGAAAGGCTCTTCAAATCACCGCATTATAAATAAAAATAAAACGCACTCTATCATCTCTCCCACCCGCCAAACTATATATTCCATCAGTTCCAAGACATAAGGGGTATTAGTTTTTTTTCTTCTAAAAATTCAAATTTCTTTAACTTTGATCAAATTCAAAGCAAAAAATATCAACATCCACAATACTAAACAAAAAAGTATGAAAAAGTTATTTCATGATGAATCTAATCATAACGATTTAATATTACGATTTTTTATACTTCATCCATTTTCTTATACAAGATCACTATGAAAAACACAATTTGCATCTATACAAGGCCAATAATTATAATCGAGGCAAAAAATTAATGATGTTTCTCGTATTACCAACTATTTTAATACTTGCATGCGTGTAGTCATAATGACACGGTGCTACTTCCTTGTAATTCCTTCAATGCATGCATGTGGACGTATTAATGATCCCGGTTAACGAAAAATGAACTTGCAAAGCAGTCATTAAATTCTATCTTGGAACATGTAATTTGAGTTTGCGGCCTTGTATAAGGGAATGCAGAGAGTATATTTTTCTACGAATTTGACTTAACTTTAAATGTTTGAGTTTAAAAAAAGTAGAATTCCTTATATTTTGAAATAATGTGAATATTTTTTAAGAAACATTACAACACCAACGGTGCAGCAAAGCGCGATCAACCCTTCTAGTCTTCCTCTAATACACTAAGCTCCATAGTATACACTATGCTCCCTAGTTTTTAAGGCCTCACAATTAATTGAGGTCTTCAATTTAAAATTGGGCCACCCACTTTTAACCAGGTCAACGACTTCACAAGGAACTCTTACATTCAATTTTTTAATACGCTGCCTTGATTTGACTCGCTCTGTAACGCCCCACATGTAATAATTCCAATTATGGCAATATATTCATCGTTGACTTAATCAATTCCATTCTGTGCTCCTCCTTCATTTCGGGTTTCTGCGTTTTTGCCTTGAGCGTGTGTTGCATATCGTTATGTCATTTCCATCATGTGCATTGTATTGGCATAGTCTCACTTGCATCCGTGTGTAGTTGCATCGTCTCCGTCCTCTCCGTTGTTCGTTTCGGATTCCGACTCTCTCACACGGCACCCATCGCACCTCTCTAGCCTTTGTTTCGTGAGTGGGATAAAACATTCTCGGAATGGGCCGAGAGTTGTCGACTGGTCTTGGTATATCACCGGTAGACCGCCAGTCAAATTTCGTTCCATTTGGAGGTCGTTTGATGCCCCAACGGTAAACCACATGGACCGAAAACCCCTTTCTCTTTTGGCCCAGCACCCCTCCACAACAGCCCACTAGCCCATCTAAACCACCTACATGCTCTCGACCATTGGATCATGATCGTGTGGGCGAAAACTGCACCTCATTTGGACTCTCTGATACGTCTCCAACGTATCTATAATTTTTTATTGTTCCATGCTATTATTTATGAAGTCTTGGATGTTTAATGGGCTTTATCATTCACTTTTATATCATTTTTGGGACTAACCTACTAACCCAAAGGCCCAGTCCAGATTGCTGTTTTTTTACCTATTTCAGGGTTTTGCAGAAAAGGAATATCAAACGGAGTCCAAACGGAATGAAACCTTCGCGAGAGATATTTTTGGAGAAAATCACGCCAGAGAAACTTGAGAACCACGTCAGGGGAGCCTCGAGGCCCACTCGAGCGTCCCCCTGCGCCCTCCTTCTTCCTATATAAGTCCACGTACCCCAGAAACTCCGTGAACAGAGAGAAAACCCTAATTCCACCGCCGTAGCTTCTGTTCCCGTGAAGATCCCATCTTGGAGCCTATCCCGGAGCTCCACCGGAGGGGGATCCATCACGGAGGCCTTCATCGTCATCATCATCGCCCTCACCATGAGTTGTGAGTAGTTTACCACAGACCTTCGGGTCCATAGCTAGTATCTAGATGGCTTCTTCTCTCTCTCTGGATCTCAATACAAAGTTCTCCTCGGTCTTCGAGGAGATCTATTCGATGTAATCTCTTTTTGCGGTGTGTTTGTCAAGATCCGATGAATTATGAGTTTATGATCAAGGTTATCAATGAAAGATATTTGGTTCTTCTCTGAATTTTTTATGTGTGCTCATAATATCCTTGCAAGTCTCTTCGAATTATCAGTTTGGTTTGGCCTACTAGATCTATAGTTCTTGCAATGGGAGAAGTGCTTGGCTTCAATCTTGCGGTGTCCTTTCCCAGTGACAGTAGGGGCAGCAAGGCACGTATTGTATTGTTGCCATCGAGGATAAAAAGATGGGGTTTACATCATATTGCTTGAGTTTATCCCTCTACATCATGTCATCTTGCTTAAGGCGTTACTTTGTTCTTATGAACTCAATACACTAGATGCATGCTGGATAGCGGTCGATGCGTGGAGTAATAGTAGTAGATGCAGGCAGGAGTCGGTCTACTTGTCTCGGACGTGATGCCTATATACAATGATCATGCCTAGATAGTCTCATAATTATTCGCTTTTCTATCAATTGCTCGACAGTAATTTGTTTACCCGCTGTAGAATATCGCTATCATGAGAGAAGCCACTAGAGAAAACTATGGCCCCGGGGTCTATTCTCAACATATCAATCTACATCTACTTTACTTTTACCGCTTTTATTTGTTGTTTTATTAAACCAAAAATACCAAAAATATAAACTAGCATCTCTATCAGATCTCACTCTCGTAAGTGACCGTAAAGGGATTGACAACCCCTTATCGCGTTGGCTGCGAAGTTCTTATTTGTTTGTGCAGGTCCGAGGGACTCGCGCGTGGTCTCCTACTGGATTGATACCTTGGTTCTCAAAAACTGAGGGAAATACTTACGCTACTGTGCTGCATCTCCCTTTCCTCTTCGAGGGAATACAACGCAAGCTCAAGAGGTAGCAAGAAGAATTTCTGGCACCGTTGCTGGGGAGGCTTACGCAAAAGTCATATACCAAGTACCTATCACAAACCCTTATCCTTCGCATTACATTTTTTGCCTCCCGTTTTCCTCTCTCCCACTTCACCATTGCCGTTTTATTCGCCCTTCTTTTGCCGTGTGTTTACCGTTCGCGTGCCTCTTGTTTGCTTGTGTTGCTATGTGCCCTCAATTAGCTTGCATCTTCGCTTGCTAAAGTATGGATTCTTAACAAAGTAAAGCTCGTGTTAAGCAACCCTTGCATGGAATGGTTTGTTTCTTTGGATGAGTTGGAAGTATATTATGTCTTCTTCATGCTCATGTGATTTTCATGCTTGTTATACTTGTTTTGTTGCTATTGTATGCCTCCAAAGGCAGCAACATATCATTCCAGATTGCATGCCTAGTAATTTTCACAAAGTCTGAGAAATCTGTTAACTTATTGAATCTTGCAATGCTTGTTTAATTGTGTTCCAATAAGTTTTTGGGTGTGCTCCGAGTTCATACTTGTTAAGAATCATGTCTACTTCACAGCCATGCCTTTTGTCATCATGTTTGGGTGTTGTAGCATATATAAACCTTGCTCCAAAGATGACAAGTTGCTGTTAACTTCAGTTTTGCATTACATCTTGTTTTGCTTGTCATTTGCAAACCATGCATCCGATTCCAATGATCTTTATATCGGTTTCGACCGAAATCTTTCAATCTATACAGTGGCATGCTTGGTTTGGCAAGATCTTGCCATATCCATCATGTATTCATATGTCCTTCCCGGCTTCATCTCCTTCATACCGGTAGCTCTGTAGCGTCATACTTGCATCTCTCATGCATATCATGTGTTCTTTCTTGTCAAGTATGTTTATTTGGATGCTTGTTATGTTGGGTGGCACCGGGAGACGAGTTCGAGTCCGAGGTTGAGACAGCCGCTGAGTACGAGTGCGAAGAGCAAGGTCCCGAGTACACCGACGACTTACCAGGCAAGATGATCATTCCTTGATATCAGCTCTATTGTTGCTATGATAGATGCCTCGCTCTTTTGCTTATCGCGATATCTATCCTTTTGCATGACAGCCCCACTTTGCCATGAAACCTGTAACTACCCACCTAGCAAACCGTTGTTTGGCTAAGTTACGCTTTTGCTCAAGCCCCCCTCTTATAGCGTTGCTAGTTGCAGGTGAAGATGAAGTTTGCTCCATGTGGATTGGGTTTTTGGGAATAACACAATATCTATTATTTACATTAATGCACCTTATATAGTTGGCAATAAGTGGAAGGCTTGGCCTTTTGCTCAGTGTTTTGTTCCACTCATGCCACCTTAAGAACTGATAAACCGGTGTTATGTTCCTTGATTTTGCGTTCCTCACGCGGTTGGGTATATGGGGACCCCTTGATAGTTCGCCTTGAATAAAACTCCTCCAGCAAGGCCCAAAAGTCTTTTCGAATTATTGGTTTGGTTTGGCCTACTAGATCTATAGTTCTTGCAATGGGAGAAGTGCTTGGCTTTGGGTTCAATCTTGCGATGTCCTTTCCGAGTGACAGCAGGGGCAGCAAGGCACGTATTGTATTGTTGCCATCGAGGATAAAAAGATGGGGTTTATATCACATTGCTTGAGTTTATCCCTCTACATCACGTCATCTTGCTTAAGGCATTACTCTATTCTTATGAACTTAATACTCTAGATGCATGCTGGATAGCGGTCGATGTGTGGAGTAATAGTAGTAGATGCAGAATCGTTTCGGTCTACTTGTCACGGACGTGATGCCTATATATAATGATCATGCCTATTTTAATATTTTCCTAATAACAACTAAAATTTGCATAGGGACTAGCTACCCCGTGGATTCTTAATCAACCCCCGGGCCAGTGCTCCTCATGAGTGTTGGTCCAACCCAGAGTCGTTTGTCGTACCGCCCCTTGGCAACTTGGGGTATTTTGGTAACTGTACACTATGCTCAACCGATCGTGGCCTAAGAAGAGATACGTGTGGCTCCTATCAGTGTGTCGGCATGTCGGGAGGTCTTGTTGGACTTGTTTTACCATTGTCGAAATATCTTGTACACCTGGATTCCGAGTCTGATCGGGTAGTCCGTAAGATAAGGGGTTTTAACCTCTGTTGATCGTGAGAGCTTGTGATGGGCTAAGTGGGAACACCCATGCAGGGTTATAATCTTTCGAAAGCCATGCCCGCGGTTATGTGGCGGATGGGAATCTGTTAATGTCCGGTTGTAGACAACTTGACACAAAACCTCAAACATAATACACTACCATGTGAGTAGTCGTGATGGTCTCTTTTCGAGGGAGTTCGGGAAGAGAACACGGCTGGGTTATGGATGACTCATAGGTAGATAGGATCATCTAGTGATCAAGACTTAGTTCACGGCCGATGGCTTTCACTTCTCTTCTTGGTCTGTTGATACATAAGCTAGCCACCTCATCTACGCTTAGCGCTTGCAGCAGCCTCTTATACACTTTAACCTTACCCAAAAGCTTTGATAGTTTTGATATCCGGGAATGGGATTGCTGAGTCCTCATGACTCACAGTTTACTACAAACACAGGTGCAGGTACAACCGAGTACGATTCAGTTGATGGCCAGGAACTCAAGTGGGAGTTCGATGAGGAACGTGGGCATATGTACGTGACGTATCCCGACGATTAGTAGTGGTTCCTACTAGGGCCGATCGGGCATAGTGGGTGGTTATCTTCTTTTCTTTTGGATTTGTCCGTAGTTGGAAGCCAACTATGTATTTATTTATCCCCCCTTTGTTCTTGTACATGGGAATGTGTGAAGATAACCTTCTTGCGATCATACCAAAATGCGATTATGCCTCTAAGTCGTGCCTCGACACATGGGAGATATAGTCGCATCTTGGGTGTTACAAGTTGGTAATCGGAGCCTTCCCTGACCTAGGAGTCACTGTTTGATCGAACCGCTGCCGATGTTGAGTCTAGGCACACACACAAAAAATGTTTTGAGTCCTATATATATATATCGGAGAGTAGGATTTCTTTTTACTCCTCGTCCCCTTCGTCGCTCTGGTGAGGATTCCTGACGTTGTTTTAACATCACCATCCTCAATTTTCACCCAAAAAAAAATTTGGATCACGCAGGTATTGTTGGGATCGTTCCGATATTTTTGTGACGAGAACATTGTTCTTGGTGCCTCCTGTCATTTAGGGGTTGTGGCAGTGTCCCGGGGGAGTTGAGCTCCGAGGTGTTGTCATCACAATTGTATCGTTGTGGTTCTGGAATACCAGAGGTAGCCGACATCGAAAACTCTTCTATGCGTGTCTGGTGGTGAGATAACCCCGACATCACCCAGTACTGTGGGGATAGTTTGGGAGTATTGTCACAGCTAGTATAGCGGATGTTTTTCGAAGGTCTAAGGTAAATGGTTTCCGAAGGTGCCTGGTTATGTGTTGACGGATGGATACATCTGGATGTAAGATTTATTAGTTGAGTGATATGCGGTGCTTCCCCTGTATCCCCAACACCATATTGCATAACCGGAAAGCTTCGGGAATTAATAGGTGGGAATTCAAGTAGCTCTTAGGAAATCTTCCAACTGATGCATGATATGAGGTTGGGGTTCAACATCTAGTGGAGAGGTTATCATGGTCGTTGTTACACTAGGGGTTGCATCTTAAAGAGTCCTTGGCTATGCTGACTCGGGGATTGCAAGGCCCTTTGTAACACGTGTCATGGGGCATCAGCACGAACATGTGGGACGAAACCTCTATTATGCATTTGTTCCATCTGTTACCTTGTTGTTTTATTCTATCATTTTGTTCTCCCAAGTGGCTTCTCAACAAGTTGATGTGTCATTTAAGCTTATGGAATTCATTCGTTCATTGTTATGTTCGGATGATATTGTGAAGATTTATGTTGCAACATGTATAGCCTATCTTGCAATTGGGATTCTAACGGTTGTCGTCATCTCCAGGATGGCACCTAAGAAAGTTCCCAACCAGAACCCGGAGGTTGATGATGAAACTCCACCATCTCCTCCTCCTCCGCCCGAGGCATGGCGGGCTGTAATTGAAGCCACCACCGCCAACACTCAGATGATGCAAGCTTTTCAAACTATTCAGAACAACCAGAACAATCAAGGGAATCAAGGACAAGCTAACTTCAACAACCAGCCTCACTTTGCTACTCTGAACCAATTCCTGGCAAATCAGCCCAAGTCCTTCAGCTACTGTGTTGATCTGCTCGATGCTGAGGATTGGATCACTGACATCAAGAAACATTTCGAGTGCAGTAATGTCAGACCTGAGGATTATGTCAAGTTTGCCGCATTCCAACTCAAAGACCAAGCTGCAGATTGGTGGCAACAGTACAAAGACTCTAGGGAGGGTCAAGTGGTTAGCTGGACTGACTTCTGCCGCGATTTTCGTTCTCATCACATCCCTATGTAACGCCCCGGACACACCCGCCGGTGGTCGTTACTCCTGGCGGGATCTAGACTGGCCTCACATATCAATACTAGTCTTTTCTGCGCACTTTGTCCTCACTCGTGCGCACCCGGGAGCAACTTCCCGGCCGGTCACCCATCCTGAAACTACTCCAAGCTGAGCACGCTTAACTTTGGAGTTCTATCCGAATGGGCTCCCGAAAAAGAAGGAATTCCTTATTGATATGAGTAGTCTATCATCCCTAATAAGCCAGGCCATCACATACACCCTCACTCAGAGGAACCGACGTCCTCGTAGGGCCACAGGAACGTTCCCTCTTGGCACAACCGTCTGTGCTTCCAGGACAGCACATGTGCCATGCCGTGTGCCACGACGGGTCACAAACGTCATGCACAACATGACTGCAAACTGTCCGCAAACATCCGTGTAACTGTGAGGGTCGGCTCTGATACCAACTTGTAACGCCCCGGACACACCCGCCGGTGGTCGTTACTCCTGGCGGGATCTAGACTGGCCTCACATATCAATACTAGTCTTTTCTGCGCACTTTGTCCTCACTCGTGCGCACCCAGGAGCAACTTCCCAGTCGGTCACCCATCCTGAAACTACTCCAAGCTGAGCACGCTTAACTTTGGAGTTCTATCCGAATGGGCTCCCGGAAAAGAAGGAATTCCTTATTGATATGAGTAGTCTATCATCCCTAATAAGCCAGGCCATCACACCCTACCAGTGTCACTGAAGGCATGCGTGAGCAATTCCGCAATCTGAAGCAAGGCATCATGTGTGTGTACCAATACAATGTCAAGTTCCAGAATCTGGCCCGTTATGCTAAGCAAGATATTCCCGATGCAAAGAGAAAGATCTACCAATTCCGAGGTGGTCTGAAAGATGAACTCCATCTTGCTCTCACTCTCTTCGAGCCAGATGAATTTGATCAATTCTACAACATGGCTCTCAAGCAAGAAGCTGCCCAGCTCAAGTGTGAGGCTTCAAAGAAAAGAATCAGAGATGTAGTCAGCTCCTCTTCCTCCTCACAAGTGGTTGCTAAACAGCAGAAGTTCTGGCTTCCGCCACCTCCAGTCTTCCGTCCTCCAAGTCAGAACAAGCACTCAGGTGGTTGTGGATCTTCCCACCCACCCAACCCAAGCAACCAGAACACGTCTCAGTTTCAAGCTACAAGGCCAAGCGGTCCTTACCATTGGCCACTCTCTGAAGTTACTTGCAACAAGTGTGGTCAGAAAGGTCACTATGATAACAAGTGCAGTCAGAGGCGCCTTCCGCCTCCTCCTCCTATCAAGTCATCAAGCAATGCTAAGCACAATCCCAAGTCTGCAAGAGTGAACCTGATGAACTCAACTCAAGCAGAAGATTCCTCTCAAGTGATCATGGGTACACTTCTAGTTAACTCTTTTCCTGCAAAAGTATTATTTGACTCGGGTGCATCACATTCTTTTATTTGAATACCTTTTGCATTGTCACATGATATCCCTTTCCAAGCTTTGTCTGGACCAATGTCTGTTGTTTCTCCGGGATTGTTGATGAACTCCAACAACTTTATTCCTGATGTGAGTATCAAGATGGGCAATTATAAATTCCTAGCTTCCCTGGTTGTTCTCGGCAATTCGAACATTGACCTCATCCTTGGAATGGATTGACTCTCTAAGCATGATGCTCTTCTTGATTTTGCAAACAAGGAGGTCAATCTAACTCATCCTAATCAAGACGTGATTATCTTCGCAGCTGGAGATAACACAATCAGGCTATTCTCTCTCAATGACAAGGGCGAGATTAATGCCATATCCCAGATTCCAGTGCTTTGTGAATATGAAGATGTATTTCCTGAAGAATTGCCAGGGATGCCTCCCAACCGTCCAGTTGAATTCGTCATCGAACTTGAGCCTGGTATGAAGCCAGCCTGTCGACGTCCGTACAAGGTTTCTCCTAAAGAGTTGAAGGAATTGAAGAAGCAACTCGACGAGCAAGAACGCTTGGGTCTCATCAGACCAAGTAATTCTCCTTGGGGCTGTGGTGTTCTTTTTGTCAAGAAGAAGGATGGTACGGAACGATTGTGCATCGACTACCGTCCATTGAACAAGAAGACAATTAAGAATAAATACCCGCCCCCCAATATCAATGAACTATTCGAGCAGCTCAAAGGAGCCAAGGTTTTCTCGAAGCTTGATCTTCGGGTGTGTCAGGGATATTACTAGCAGGTATAAACCGGCCAGGAAGATCCGAATTACACTGATATAATTGTATTATTACAAACCCAGTAGAATATGTACAAAAGGTTACAGCCCATAGAGGTTTAGGGCCCTTGTATAAGGCCCACGGTTTGTAAACCGTCATATCATGTAACTTGGGATGTAAGATAGAAAGAGTAGAGACCGAGGCGAACACGTTTATGAGCCGGCCTCGGGACTCTGTAAACCGGACCGGGCGTCGCCTCCTATATAAAGGGACGACCCGACGACGGTTCAAGGACAAGAAACGATAGCTCGAGACACAGGCAAGCGATTCGCTCCCTGTTCATCGACGCCCAAGCAATACCACACCAAACTAGACGTAGGCTTTTACCTTCATCGAAGGGGCGGAACTAGTATAAACTCTCTGTGTCCTTTGTGTGCTTTGAACCTCTTCAAGCTAACCAGCGCGATGGCCTCACACCTAAGTCCCCTAAACCGGACATCTGCCGTGACAATTCCACGACAGTTGGCGCCCACCGTGGGGCTATCGCACGATGGTTTTGAGTTATTGAAGGGCAGCTTTGAAGGACTCAAGGGTTACGCGGTTGGCCGGATGACCAAGAGTCGCCGTGGCCGGACCTACATCGATGATGCAGGCTGGGGCCCCGAGGCCGATTCAATCGAATACGGGTACCGGGTCCCCTTCGGCGGCATCCACGTCTTCATCGGCAAGATTGGCGAACCGGGACTTGAGCCGGACATCTTCCCCAATATCGTCGAGCCGGCTCAGCGTGCGAGATCGGCCCGGATTCAGCCCGCCGTAAAGCATGTTTTCATTGGAGCGGTACATGGAGTCCAAGCCGAGGACGGATCGGATTCTGGTGGCGAGACAGTTGTCTACTCTGACAATGAATCTTCGTCCGGAGAGACCGAATCTTTGTATCTGTTGCAGGACGGCCGATCTGAGGGTGTGTCCGATGGTGATAGTATTCCAGACCCCTTTGATTCGCCAAACCGGGTGGCTGTTTTCATGGCCGGATCACAACCTGCGCAGCAGCCCTTGATGACCGGGGCGTTCACCTCAGAGGTAGCGGGTGAGGGGGCAGGCAACCAAACCCCGTCGCCCTCTGGCGCCCTATCCACCTTGGTCGGAGAATTGACGGCACTTGCAACAGTAGAAGTGGCCCTTGCCGATAAGGCGCAACATGATGCGGAGATCCTTCAGCTGAAGGGCCGGATTGAACAGGCTAAACGGGATCTGGATGCGGAGAAAGCCAGGATGGCTACAAGGCAAGCAGAGCTAGACTCCCAAGCTTTCCGGCTCAGGGTGGATCAGAATTCTGCACAGGAGGTAATGAACAGAAGACATCAAACTCGTCTACCGTCGGTTTACGAGGCGAGGAATCTCTTTGGCACACCAGTAGCGGGAGCCAGCAACCGCCCAGAGGTAAACCGGGGAGGAGCCCTGGGGACTGGCGCGTCGGTTCAGCCGCCGGTCGCAGAGCGAAAGCGCCAAATTGTGCCAACGCCGCACGTTCCCACCCCTCCCGGCCATTATTCTAACCCGTTGGACAACATTGTTGCCGCCGCTTCACGGCTGGCCGCTTTACCCATTGAGGGGACATCCCCCATGGCGATGGAAGCACGCCAGGCTAAGGAATTGCTGGACACAGCGCTGACACAGCAGCAGGCATACTCTTATAGCAGGGAAAGGATTCATTCAACCCCCCGCCCAAGCCGGAGTTACACTAGGCACTGGGATGAACCGGACGTGTCTAGCAGCGAGCGGAGACGTCACCGTCACAGGCAGGATAATCTGGCGGGAGCAGAAGCGCACGCCCAAGAGGCGATAAACCGGGCCAGACATACTGCCTGCGAGGACACCCGTCAAACGACGCCGGTTCACCCAACCATAGCATAAATGGGAGTCACGGCAAGTTCCTTTGGAGTACAGTGTCTCATCCCCGCTTTGCGAAGCGTGAAGTTACCCAAAGACTTCAAAGGCCCGCGCAAGGTACCCAACTACACAGCGGATCTGGCTCCAGAGGCGTGGGTTGAAAGTTATGAGATGGCTATGGAGATGCTTGATGTGGACGAAGCGGCATGCGCTAAGTACTTTACCATGATGCTTGAGGGTACAGCCCGGACATGGTTAAAGGGCCTACCACCTAACTCCATCGGATCATGGGGTGAGTTGCGTCGCCAGTTTATCAAAAATTTCAAAGACACGTGCAAGCAGCCAATGTCGGTGGTAGATTTAGCAGCATGTGTTCAAGGAGAGCAGGAACCCACGAGCAGCTGGGTGCGGCGAGTATCAGAAATCGTGCACTCTTCCAATGGCATCAACCCTAGTACGGCGATAGTGACGTTGGAAAACAATTGCCGGTTTGAGTCTCTGAAGCTGAAGTTAGGACAACTCAAGCGCGATTGCAATGACATGGGGACGCTCATGAGCGCTCTGGTGAAGTATGGGGATTCTGATAACACCAAGTACCCAGATGCAGATGGAGACAAGTCTGGGAAAGCAAACAAGGCTGGTAAACCGGCGCAAGCTAATCTGGTAGGAACAGGTTACAATGGTAAGCGAAAAGCGGAGGGCGGCTCTGATTTTGTGGCCAATACCAACGTGCACGGAAACGGGCAGCGCCACAAGGGTAAACCACCTCCGCGTGGCGAGGGGGTATCTTTCAATCTAGATGAGCAGTTAAACGCGCCTTGCCCTAAACACAGTACGGAGAGAAACCCGGCTAAGCATTTATGGAAGGACTGCCGGATCATGATAGAGGCCATGAAACAAGCCAGCTATAATAACGGACCCCCCGGCAACGGCTCGAGTTCCGGTTTTCAGGGTCCGGGTTACTAGGGTAATGGTTCAAGGTCAGGATATCACGGTGGTAACAATAATTACAACAGCAACGGTCAGCATCAACATAACCAGCAGCATGGTCAGGGTGGTTACAACAACCAAGGCAGTCAGCAGCGTCAACAGCAGCAACAATCCGGATATCAGAGTAATCCGAAGGAGCTAAGCAGTGGACAGCATCATGTTTTCACCACAAGTTTGTGCAAACGAGATCAAAAGGTTCTGAAGCGGGCAGTACACGCAGTTGAACCGGCGACGCCACGTTTTTTATGCTGGTCTGAACAACCCATTGTGTGGAGCAGAGAGGATCACCCGCCACGGGTTGATAATCCGGGCCAGTTGGCCCTAGTGGTGGCACCGCAGGTGGGTGGCCACAAGTTCACAAAGGTACTTATGGATGGCGGCAGCAGTATCAACATCCTATACTATGAGACTTTCCGAAGTATGGGGTTGACAGATAAGAAGTTGAGATAGTCCAACACAGTATTCCATGGAGTGGTGCCACGTAAATCGGCTTACCCAGTTGGGAAAATTGATCTAGAAGTCACATTTGGGGATGAGCAGGATTCTAGATCAGAGACAGTGACCTTCGAGGTCGTGAAAATCAAAAGCCCGTATCATGCTCTGTTTGGAAGGCCGGTTTATGCCAAGTTCATGGCTAGACCGTGTTATGTTTATCTGCAGCTTAAAATGCCGGGTCACAAGGGAACCATCACGGTTCACGGAAGTCGTAAGATAGCATTGGAATGCGAGGAAGGAGACGTAGCTTATGCAGAAGCAGTGTGTGCAATGGAAGAATTGAAATTCTACAAAGACAATGTTGATCCGACAGATATGTCCCCATTAAAGAAGCCAACCACAGAGCATGATCCGGCGTTGAAGTTTAAATCGGCAGAGGAAACTAAGCAGATTGACTTTGTGCCAGGAGATTCATCCAAGCAGTTCACTATCAGTGCTAACCTAGACCCCAAATAGGAAAGCGCGCTCATCGAGTTCATCCGTGAGAACCGATATATCTTTGCATAGAAGCCTTCCGACATGCCAGGTATACCGAGGGAACTCGCTGAGCATAGTCTTAATATTGATCCGAAGTTTAAACCGGTCAAGCAGTATTTGCGCCGCTTCAATGAAGAAAGGCGCAAGGCTATAGGTGAAGAAGTGGCCAGGCTTTTGGCCGCAGGATTCATAGTTGAAGTTTTTCATCCGGAGTGGTTGGCTAATCCGGTATTTGTGTTAAAGAAAAATGGAACGTGGAGGATGTGTGTGGATTACACAGACCTAAACAAGGCTTGCCCAACTGATCCTTTTGCTCTCCCCCGTATTGATCAGATTATTGATGCTACGGCAGGATGTGAGCGCCTAAGTTTTTTGGATGCATATTCAGGGTATCATCAAATCAAGATGGCAGTCAAGGACCAGGAGAAGACATCTTTCATAACTCCCTTTGGAGCCTTCTGCTACGTATCCATGCCTTTTGGGCTCAAGAGTGCCCAAGCAACTTATCAGCGTCGCGTGCAGAACTGTCTCAAAGGACAGATCGGAAAGAATGTTCATGCTTATGTTGATGACATTGTGGTGAAATCGAGGAAGGAGGAGACGCTAGTAGAGGATTTAAAAGAAACCTTTGACAACCTCCGGATTTATAAGATGATGCTTAATCCGGAGAAGTGCGTCTTCGGTGTTCCAGCAGGCAAGCTCCTTGGATTCTTAGTATCAAACAGAGGAATAGAGGCTAATCTGGAGAAGATCAAGGCAATCACATCCTTGAGCAAACCGGCTTGTATCAATGATGTCCAGCGCATAGCAGGCCGGATTACAACATTGAGCCGATTCATCAATCGTTTGGGAGAGAAGGCAATTCCACTTTATCAGATGCTGAAAAAAACAGATAGGTTTGTATGGAGCGAGGCTGCAAACGCTGCGTTTGAGGATTTGAAGCGGCAATTAGCAGAGCCACCAGTTCTTGCTGCCCCTGTTGACAACGGGCCGCTACTGTTATACGTGGCCGCCAATGCCCGTGCAGTTAGCGTGGCAATTGTGGTGGAACGCAAAGAAGCAGGCAAAGAATATCCGGTTCAACGCCCAGTTTACTACATTAGTGAGGTTCTCATTGAGTCAAAACAAAGGTATCCGCACTGGCAGAAGCTGGTATACGGCGTGTTCATGGCAAACCGGAAGCTAAAGCACTATTTCCAAGGCCATCCAATCATTGTTGTCAGCTCAGCTCCGTTGGGAGATATAATCCAGAACAGAGAAGCCACTGGTAGAGTGGCGAAGTGGGCCATTGAGCTTAGCCCACACGGATTGAAGTATGTACCCCGTACTGCTATTAAATCCCAAGAACTGGTAGATTTCATCAATGATTGGACATAATTGCAAGCACCAGAGGAGAAGCCGGATCATACATACTGGACTATTCACTTTGACGGTTCAAGGCAATTAGAAGGCTCTGGGGCTGGAGTCGTTTTAACTTCCCCACGAGGTGACAAGTTTTGTTATGTCCTCCGACTAATGTTCCCTTGCACTAACAATGCTGATGAGTATGAAGCTCTCCTTCGCGACCTATGGATGGCTAAGGAGATGAACTTAAGCCGGGTCAAGTGCTTTGGTGATTCAGATCTAGTGGCACAACAGGTGTCTGGCAAATGGAACTCTAAAGATCCGCTCATGGCAGCTTATAGGCGAGAAGTTGAAGCGGTTGCAGGATATTTCAAAGGATATCAGGTGGACCACATAGACCGGCGGAAAAATGAAGCGGCCGATGCATTAAGCCGGCTGGGTTCTCAGCGAAAACCAGTTCCACCAAAAACCTTCTTGGATGAATTACATAGTCCATCGGTACAGATACCATCGGAGGAGGATTTGGCTGTTCCTGATCCGGAAGCACACCTAGTTGCAACACTTCACATTATTCCGGATTTTACACTCCCTTACTTGGCATACCTGAGCCGAGGAGAGTTGCCGGATGATGAGGTGGAGGCTAGGCAGATAATCCGGCGATCCAAATCTATGACCATTGTCAACGGAGAACTTCATCACCGCAGCGTTTCTGGGGCATTTCAGTGATGTGTATCATCGGAAGAAGGATGTGATATTCTTCGAGAGATACACGAGGGAGATTGTGGTCATCACGCCGGTTCAAAGTCATTGGTAGCCAAGGCCTTCCGTCATGGGTTCTACTGGTTAACGGCTCATGCTGACGCGGAGGATCTAGTCCGGAGATGCGATGCCTGTCAGAAATTTTCACGGCGTGCTCATGTTCCGGCGCAGGAGCTACAGATGATTCCAATTACTTGGCCGTTTGCAACCTGGGGGCTTGATATGGTTGGACCCTTTAAACGATCCCAAGATCAGAAAACCCATCTGTTGGTAGCAGTGGACAAGTTTACAAAGTGGATTGAGGCAGAACCTGTCAGTAAGTGTGATGCGGCAACAGCGGTTAAATTCATCAAAAAGGTAATTTGCCGATTTGGCTTTCCACACATCATCATTACTGATAATGGCACCAACCTATCCAAAGGAGAGATGGAAGAGTTTTTCCAAAGGGAACATATTCGCCTGGATGTATCTTCAGTAGCTCACCCTCAATCCAATGGTCAAGCTGAGAGGGCCAACCAAGAGATCTTGAGAGGCATCAAGCCCCGGCTTATGGTTCCTTTGCAAAGAACACCAGGTTGTTGGGTTGAGGAGTTACCTTCTGTCCTTTGGAGCATCAACACTACACCTAACAGGTCTACAGGTTATACGCCTTTTTTCATGGTATATGGTGCTGAAGCGGTTCTCCCTAGTGACATCCGGCACGACTCACCACGGGTGGCAGCTTATGTTGAAGCGGATAATGAGCAAGCAAGACAAGACAACTTAGACCGGCTGGATGAGGAACGGGACATAGCGGCAGCACGATCAGCAATTTATCAACAAGACCCGCGCCGATATCACAGCCGTCGGGTTAAGACCAGGACGTTCCAGGAAGGGGACCTGGTGCTCCGGCTCATCCAAGACCAGACAGATATGCACAAGTTATCCCCACCTTGGGAAGGACCCTTTGTGGTCAGCAAGAATCTACACAACGGTTCATACTACCTGGTGGACGTTCGAGAGCATAAAGACTCATGTACAGCAGAGGAAGAGACAAAGAGGCCGTGGAACATCACTCTTACTACACTTGAGCCATTGGCGCTGCTTTATGTATCCATATTATGATTAATAAATAAACTGGCACCCCCGGTAAACCGGGGGATCAACCATCTTCTTCGAATATAAGTGTCATATGGGAATTCGCTTAGGTGATATCCATCTAAAGTTTATTTCTCTTGATATATATCATTTTCATCAAGAAAACAAATTGCTTTGATCTGTATATTTTGATATGCAGGACAATTATTTATTAAGGGACCAAAGAGGGTTTGCCGCACAGCACAACTCAAACATAGGTACCCGGCCTCCTAAACCGGCGCCCTTGATGCGTCAAATATGGAGCCTGGCAGCTCGTAAAAAGCCATTGACAATCATCGAGTCGATCACCTAAAGACAAGATCCCCCAGAGGACTTGAAACATTAGGTAGTATTGATGACAACGTCAATTATAGAGCTTAAAGGCCGCTCATAAAAAAAGCCTAGAGCTTAAAGGCCGCTCACAAAAAGCCTGGAGCCTGGCAGCTCGCAAAAAGCCAAGAGCCTAAAGGCAGCTCATAAAAAGCCTAGAGCTTAAAGGCCGCTCACAAAAAGCCTGGAGCCTGGCAGCTTGCAAAAAGCCAGAGCCTGGCAGCTCGTAAAAAGCCTCGATTTCGATCCTGGTAGCTCATAAAAAGCCTCGAATTTGGAGCCTGGCAGCTCGTAAAAAGCCTCGACTACATGGTCTTATTTGCCAAAAATGCTTTGTTTCTGTGATTTTACAAGTTTTGTTTTTAACCAAATCTATTGATCCGGGATTGGGCAATTGCAAAGTTGACCATATATCTGCAAAGTTAAAAGTCTGGGTCATGAACACCAGCATGAGTTAAACTGGCGTTCATCATAACCCGGATCAGTCATCAGGCAAACACCAAGAGAGCCAAGAGCCTCATCAGCATCTATGCTTTCAATTATGCCTACCAGATTAAGGACGTCCAACGCACTTAATCAGAGGTATGAGGTATCTTTGGCATAAAATAGACATTGCTTTGATATATATTTATTGGAACAGTGTAATAGGTCCGGGGGTAAACCGCCAGGACATCTTTTTAGCATCATTTATGCAGGCACATATAACATAAACGGATCAACCATGGCAAAACAAAGGATTAAATTGGCAAATGCCAAGTCAACTGTGACATCCATATTAGGAAAAAGACAATGTTTCAACTATCCTATTACAAGGCACCTGCAGGCCCGAATAGATTAAAGTTTTTGGCAAAGTGTTCAGCAACTACAAATTAAACCAGACGGTTTATGACCCCTCTTCACGCTGTGAAGGCTGAGGGTCGACTTGTTCCGGGTCTTCTTCATTTTCAGGTAGTGGCTGGAAATCAGGAACGCACCAATCAATCTTGGAGAGTGCACGAAAGTACATTTCCTCATTAATAAGATCTGATGGATCAATATCTGAAGCGAAAGTATGGCCACACACTGGTGGGATCAGATTCTCGGTGTCGTAAACCGGCCGATCTACCCGCTCATTTTCTAAATCATAGGCCGGATGATACCTTGTCAAATCCGCTTCATCGGCAAGCTTATTGGCAAGTGGGCGCATGTCCTTAGTCAGAACACGGAGATCTTCGGCAGAAAAGGCTGACCCGTCCTCTTTGTTGCTGGGATAGCCGTTCATAGCTTCAGCCGGATCAAAATCCGGAACCCATGCTTTGGCCCGGGTCAACGCCATCAGAGAACCGGCCCATGCAGCAGACTTCTTCACCCCCACCAGACGCACAGGCAGGACAGAGAGCTTCTCCAAAGTGGCTTGGATGGTAGTTGGTGCCGGTTTGTTATGGGACATTGCACTAATAACCCTTTGAGCACCGGAATAAAGCTGCTCCACCAGGGTATAAGATGCTTTGAGCTTCTTCCGGACATCATCTCCAAGATGAGTTATGCGCCTCCCTATATATATATTTGCCAAGTTAAACCGGAACGGAACAAAAGATTACAAAGATGAAAAACATATGCAGATGGGTACTCACCAAAGATAGAAGAAGTCATGAGTTCTATTTGCTGTCTTAAACCGGTCAACTCCTGCGTAACCGGATTAAGGGCAGCTTCAGCATCCTTTGCTCTTTTTTCAAGAGCATTCCTCTGCACTTCCCATGTGGACCGCTCCGCTTCAAAGTCCTTTTTCAGTTTCTCCATGTTGGTCAAGGTAAGCACAAGTTCTTCCTTGGCTTTGGCAGAGGCAGTTTCATTAACAGCCAAGCTGTTCCGGAGTTCAGTTACCTCTGAAGCCCTTCGGGTCAAGTCAGCCTACAAGGAAATCAAACGGATTGGAAAGATAGATCAATTAAGTCTCAAGCATATAACAAGTTATACACTTGACACTTGGGGGCTAATGTGCAATTGAAGTAACGAACGAGAAATTCAGACAAGTCCCAAGCGCATAAAACAAGTTATACCCCTGGCACTTGGGGGCTAATGTAAGTTCATTTTTAGATACAATGGAAGTCCCAGTTCACCTACAATGAAGCTAAACCGGCACTTGGGGGCTACTATGGCCTAAAGACAGGTTTGCAAGACTACAAAGCAGAGATAAGTAAAAGGAAGGAAAGTTACCTCATACTTATCCTTCATCATATTAACCAATTCGACTTCATACTCGCGGCTGGTAAAAAGCCGGTTCAGATACCCGGAATGAAGTTCCTGGGCACTCAACTGGGCATAGCTGGATAAGTCTGTGCTCCACTTGCCTTTTTCTTGTTGAAGTTTTTCTTCCTTGGCAGTATGCCTGGCCAAGATGACAGGCTCGCTCGGAGTAGTGAAGCCTAACCCGGTTATCTCAAGATCCGCGGATGAAGTGGCAGTTGGCTGGAGAGGGGCAGCAGTAGGCGCTGGGCTGGCAGGAGCCGGGCTAGCCCGAGGAGGGCTAACCCGGACAGGGCTCGACGGTTCAACCACATTCTCTGTATTATCATCTCCCGGAGCAGCAACGTCGTCACGATCCATATGAATAGAGTCATCAAATTGAGCTTCAGGATTATTTTCTGGAAGGATAACCGCTTCAGGGTCACCGACCGGTTCAGCAGTAGTGTTTTCAGCAGCCGCTTTGGTTGCTTTCGCCTTCTTGCTAGGCTTCGGCTTTCTGGTAAAAATCAAAGGAATAATGAGAATCGCGAAGTCAAAAACATGAAGGTAAACCGGATGTTTGAAAAGAACTTACCCAGGCACAGTCTTCAGCACGGGGACCTGTGTAGCAGTTGACTCGTCGGAAGAGGACAAAGGAGCCTCCTGATAGTTAGGATCAGACGGTTTAAGCGGTTTACGTATGAGCCCGGCTTTTGGATGAAGGAGAGTTGGAGAAAGTAAAACCTCGGAGCGACGCCTGCGAGCCGGTGTA
The DNA here is from genome assembly GCA_902687465.1 of Secale cereale. NCBI lineage: Eukaryota > Viridiplantae > Streptophyta > Magnoliopsida > Poales > Poaceae > Secale > Secale cereale. Next base: position 445,877,511 of record LR738714.1, read on the forward strand.
AGAGGTATTCCGGATGACTCCACCACATGGCCGCTATGGCGCGTGGTCTGGCGTGCTTCATGCTTCTGCTTCTTCAAAAGAAAGTTGGGATCCAATTGAGCTTAAGGATGAGAAAAGGGATATTTCCGGGACACCCGGCGGAT
>LR738714.1:445877781-446053148 GCA_902687465.1 Secale cereale
GGGGGGCAGCGGTTCTGAGTCAGAAGAGAGAGAAATTACCTCAACTCCCGCCGCTTTACTTCCTTCCGCCAGATCCTGTGAAAAGGCACTGTTAACATAAATTTAGACAAAGGGAGGTTCAAGCATATAAGGTTTAATTCGTACCTCCGAATCCGGATCATCCTCCTCAGGGTGTGAACCGGAGGCAGCAACAGCCTTCTTCTTCTTAATAGCGTAAGTTTTCCGGCGTGGTTGCTTGGCTGGTTTATCTTGAGATTTCCTCTTCCAGAAGGGATCGTTGGCATGTGCAGAAGATAGGATATAAACAGAAGACAATTGATAGGGCCGGGTCAAAACAAACAGAAAAGATCAGAAAGGACTTACTGCTGGCGGTTTATTGGTTTCGCAGAATGGAGCTAAACCGGTCCGCCTGCACTCTTCCAGAGGGATGTTTAACATTTTCTTTGCGGATTCAGTGACTTCTTTTTCAGGAAGTATTATATCAATGTGGCGCTGAGGATCATCCGGTTTACCAGTGTACTCGCACATCAGGCCTGAGCGCCGGCTCAGTGGAAGAATGCTCCAGGCAAGCCAGCAGCGAACAAAGTCTACTCCGGTTAAGCCGTTGGCTACAAAGGCCCTGAGCTTAGAAAGTTGAGGGGCAAACCGGGCACGATCCGGGGCGCTGAGGCGCTGCGGCAAGGGATGATCCGTTGGTAGGCGATAGGCGCGGTAACCCGGCAGTGGGTTTTCTCCTTCAAGCGAAGTATCTTTACAATAGAACCACATTTGGTTCCATTCCTTGGGGTGGCTGTGAAGGGCAGCATGAGGGAAGCTCACATCCTTTCTCTTTTGGATACTGACGCCACCCAACTCTTGATGCGGCCCGTCAGTAAACTACGTTCGCCGGTTTAAATGAAAAAAGTCTCGGAACAGATCCACTGATGGTTCTTCTTGAAGATATGCCTCTGAGAAGACTTGAAAATTGCAGATATTTGACATAGAATTTGGACCTACGTCCTGAGGATGGAGCTGAAAAGCGGCTAACACATCCCGGAAGAATTTTGAACCGGGAGGGCTAAAACCCTGGGCCAGGTGATCAAAGAAAACAATGACCTATCCTTCCTTAGGAGTAGGTGGACACTCATCTCCTAGGGCCGCCAGTGCAGAACCTCCTTAGGACCCAGAATACCGATTGAAGCAGCGTTTGTTAAGTCATCCTCAGTAATGCGGGAAGGGACCCAGTTGCAAGCGACGAACTGCTTGGCCATTGTTTCGAATGAGGAAGTGCTGAAAAGTGCAGTGCAAAATCCGGTTTACCAATTGCTAAAGCATAAGCCGGAGCATTCTGTAAAATTATGGGTCTAATTGCCGGTTTACACAAGGGACTAATGGTGTTACTAATCTGGAAGCATATAAGAGTGAGGCGGTTACCGGTTCATGATGATAGAGAAAGCAGAAGCTAAACCGTCAATTACAAGATACAGGTTTACGTCTAAACCATCGAAGAAAGTATATGATTGATTAAACCGGCGAGATGAGCTACAGATCTATAATATGAAGAAACAGTTTTCACAGAAAGCTGAGGTAAATATGGATCTAAGGCATAAGAAAAAGATGGAATAAACACAAGTTGTATACAGGAAAGGCCGTGGAGTGTCTCTACAGATCAAATCTAGATTGATAAACTGGAAGAATTAAAGACATAAGAACGGAGCAGGTGCGCATGGATTCAGGTCGAATCTAAATAAAGTTCGAATCTACAGCAAGGTTGACCTACGGGGATGAACAGCAAAAACTTCAAGTTTTCATGGCGGAGCTACGGAAGAAACCCTAGATTGAGATCTACAGGGAAGAAAAAGGAGTACCTGATGAAGTAGAGGGCGGCGGTGAAGTGCTCTGGTAACGTTCAGGGTGATGCAGCGTCCTGGCTCGAGGACGACGATGAGCTCGAAGAGCGGCGGCGGAGCTTCGAGCGGCTGACATGGAGGAAGACAAAGGCAGAAGGGGAAAAGAGGCATGCCCCAGCGGTATTTATAAGCCGAAGAGGTGAAAACGGTAAGCGCGGGAATCGAGGAGGTCAGAGATTGGATAAAGATCGCGCTGTCGCCTCGATTTTCGGTGCGGCATTTAATAAAAGTAACAGACAAAGGCGAGCATTAAATGCGGAGATGATGTCACGACGGATTAAGGCGATTCCAGGAGATGACGTCATGGCCGGTTTATGAAGCAGATAAATTACGAAGAAGAGATTTATGCAAGACTTAGAAGACTGACATGAACAAGTTCAAATCAATATGGGGCCTAATGTCAGGGATATTACTAGCAGGTATAAACCGGCCAGGAAGATCTGGATTACACTGATATAATTGTATTATTACAAACCCAGTAGAATATGTACAAAAGGTTACAACCCATAGAGGTTTAGGGCCCATGTATAAGGCCCACGGTTTGTAAACCGTCATATCATGTAACTTGGGATGTAAGATAGAAAGAGTAGAGACCGAGGCGGACACGTTTATGAGTCGGCCTCGGGACTCTGTAAACCGGACCGGGCGTCGCCTCCTATATAAAGGGACGACCCGGTGACGGTTCAAGGACAAGAAACGACAGCTCGAGACACAGGAAAGCGATTCGCTCCCTGTTCATCGACGCCCAAGCAATACCACACCAAACTAGACGTAGGCTTTTACCTTCATCGAAGGGGCCGAACTAGTATAAACTCTTTGTGTCCTTTGTGTGCTTTTAACCTCTTCAAGCTAACCCGCGCGATGGCCTCACACCTAAGTCCCCTAAACCGGACATCTGCCGTGACAATTCCACGACAGGGTGGGCTACCATCAAATTCGTATCCGTGAACAGGATATTCCCAAGACCGCATTCATGACAAGTTATGGCTCCTAAGAGTACACAGTCATGTCCTTCGGGCTTGCAAATGCACCTCCTACCTTCTCTCGGATGATGCATTTCATATTCAACCCATACACTAATGAGTTCGTCCTTGTCTATCTTAATGATATTCTGGTATTCTCCAAGAATAAACAAGACCATGCCAAGCACCTCCGTTTGGTTCTTGACAGGCTCAGAGAGCACCACTTTTATGCGAAATTCTCAAAGTGTGAATTTTGGCTTGATGAAGTCCTCTATCTTGGTCATATTATCTCTTCCAAGGGCATTTCGGTTAACCCCGAGAAGGTTGAAGCTATTGTCAAGTGGGAACCTCCTCAAAATGTGAAGCAACTCTGAAGCTTCCTCGGGCTTGCAAGCTATTGAAGAAGGTTCGTTGAGAACTTCTCAAAGATTGCCAAGCATCTGTCCAACCTGTTGCAAAAGAATGTCAAGTATTCTTGGACTCCTGAGTGTGATGTGGGTTTAAATACACTCAAAGAGAAGCTTGTCTCAGCTCCAGTTCTGACTCCTCCTGATGAATCCAAACCATACCAAGTGTTTTGCGATGCCTCTTTGGAAGGTCTGGGTGGTGTCCTTATGCAAGAGAAGAAGATTGTGGCATAAACTTCTCGGCAGCTCAAGCCAAACGAGAAGAACTATCCCACTCACGATCTTGAATTGGCGGCAGTTGTCCACGCCTTGATTACATGGAGACACCTCTTGTTGGGCAGACAGGTTGGCATCTTCACCGATCACAAGAGTTTGAAGTATATCTTCACACAACCAAACCTTAACCTCTGTCAGACTCGTTAGGTCGAAATGATTCAAGAGTACAACCCAAGCATTGAGTACACTCATGGCAAGGCCAACGTGATTGCAGATGCCTTGAGCAGAAAGGCTTATTGCAACAGTCTCATCCTCAAACCATTCCAACCAGATCTGTGTGAAGCATTCCGGAAACTCAACCTCCAAGTTGTTCCGCATGGATTTCTTGCCAACCTTGAAGTCGCTCCTACCTTGGAAGATCAAATCCGTGAAGCTCAACTTCTTGATGCTATGGTGAAGAAAGTGAAGCATGGTATTGCCAAAGGTACTCCAAAGTACAAGCGCTACCGCATTGATGACAAGGACACCTTATTCTTTGAGGACCGGATTGTGGTTCCAAACAGTGACTTACGGAAGGTCATAATGAACGAGCCTCATAATTCCCTTCTCTCCATACATCCAGGCAGCTCCAAGATGTATCATGACCTCAAGCAATCCTATTGGTGGACTCGTATGAAAAGAGAAATTGCTCAGTTCGCGAATGAGTGTGATGTCTGCTGCAGAGTCAAAGCAGAACATCAACGTCCAGCCGGACTTCTCCAACCTTTGCCTATTCCCGAGTGGAAATTTGATCACATTGAGATGGATTTTGTCACCGGCTTTCCCAAGTCCAGGCGAGGAAACGATGCTATCCTTGTAGTTATTGATAAGCTCACAAAAGTGGCTCATTTTATTCCAGTCAAGGAATCCATCAACGCAGCACAACTGGCAGAGTTGTACACCTCAATAATTGTCTCTTTGCATGGTATCCCTCAAGTAATCTCCTTAGATCGTGGAAGCTTGTTCACTTCCAAATTCTGGGATTCCTTTCAGTCAGCTATGGGTACCAAGATTCTCTTCAGCACACCTTTCCATCCTCAGACAAGTGGTCAAGTCGAGAGGGTGAACCAAATTCTTGAAGATATGCTCGGGGCATGTGTAATCTCCTTCGGTATGAAATGGGAAGATTGTCTTCCATTTACCGAGTTCTCCTACAACAACAACTTTCAAGCAAGTTCAGGAAAAGCACCATTAGAAATTCTCTATGGCAGAAAGTCAACTCCTTGGCAATGATTTGATCTCAAAGGCCGAAGAAATGTGCAAAGTCATACATGAGAATCTCAAGGCCGCACAATCGCGCCAAAAGAGTTACTATGACGACAAGCATCGTGACTTGGCTTTCCACATTGGTGATCATGTATATCTCCGTGTTTCTCCTATGAAGGGTACTCAAAGGTTCGGTATCAAGGGCAAGCTAGCTCCAAGATATGTGGGCCCTTTCAGGATTGTTGGGAAAAGAGGCGACCTCGCCTACCAACTTGAGCTTCCTCCAAACTTCTCCAATGTGCACGACGTGTTCCACATCTCACAATTCTGCAAGTGCTTCAAGATGCCCGAGCGCATCGTCGCCTTTGAAGAAATTGATCTTCAAGCCCACTTGTCTTATCATGAGCACCCCGTTGCTATCCTTGAAGAAACCGAGCGCAAGACTCACAACAAATCAATCAAGTTCCTGAAAGTGAAGTGGTCACACCATATCGATCGACAAACTATGTGGGAACACGAGATCACCTCCGTTCTGAATATCCGGAGTTCTTTCAGTCCTAGTTCTCGGGACGAGATCTTTTAGTAGTGGAGGAGAGTTTGTAACGCCCCAGATGTAATAATTCCAATTATGCCAATATATTCATCGTTGACTTAATCAATTCCATTCTGGGCTCCTCCTTCATTTCGGGTTTCTGCGTTTTTGCCTTGAGCGTGTGTTGCATATCGTTATGTCATTTCCATCATGTGCATTGCATTGGCATAGTCTCACTTGCATCCGTGTGTAGTTGCATCGTCTCCGTCCTCTCCGTTGTTCGTTTCAGATTCTGTCTCTCTCATACAGCACCCATCGCACCTCTCTAGTCTTTGTTTCGTGAGTGGGATAAAACATCCTCTGAATGGGCCGAGAGTTGTCGAGTGGTCTTGGTATATCACCGGTAGACTGCCTGTCTTCGTTCCATTTGGAGGTCGTTTGATGCCCCAACGGTTAACCACATGGACCGAAAGCCCCTTTCTCTTTTGGCCCAGCATCCCTCCACAACAGCCCACTAGCCCATCTATACCACCTCCATGCTCACGGTCGTTGGATCACGATCGTGTGGGCGAAAACCGCACCTCATTTGGACTCTCCTAGCTCCCTCTACCTATAAAACAACCCCATCCCCCGAAATTTCGGGTAGAAACCCTACCCGAGCTCCTCCGCGCCACCGGACACGTCCGTTCCGGCCGGACGCGTCCGCCGCTGCCCCCTCAACCAACCCCGTGTCGACACGTGGCCGGCCTCCGCCGTCTGCCTCCACTCGCCGCCGAGGCCCACGGTGGCCAGGGCAGGCCCGCGCGCCGTCCGCCGCCTCGACGCGCCGGTCCGCGCCGTGCCCCACCTCCCACCGGTGACCGCAACCCCGCCGCCGGACCTCGAGCTCGCCGTCGGCCGCTGGACCTCGCCGCCACACCGTCGGACCTCGATGCCACACTGCCGGACCTCGCCGCCACACTGTCGCCATCGTTCTTCACCGCCGCCGCCGTGCACCGCGCCGCCGCGCCCTGTCGGCACCGCGCCGCCTCGCCGGATCCTACCGTCGCCGGCCAGCTCTGCCGCCGTCTCCGTCAACTCCGGCCGGGCCGGATCCGGATTTGCCTGGGTGGATCAGATCCACCGAGATCTCGTCCAAACGCATCCCTCGTCCCCGGATCTATCCGTCCCGGGATATCCCCGTCCCGTTGAATTTTCGTGGAGGGTAATTTCCACTAAGTCCCGAAATCCCTATATTTTGTCGCCTCCTTCATCATGTCGTATCTCCGTGCCCGTAGCTCCGAATCGCGCAGATGATATATGGAAATGTTCGTCTCGGAGTGCTCTACGTAATGGTATCAGTTTTGTGCATGTTAGGGTTCATATAGATGTCCTAATCTTTTTTGCCAAACTGCTATGTGATGTTACTGTTTTAGCACTAGCTGTCTGTTAACAATTAGTGTGCATGTTCGTGAGGTCGTAACTTTGTGCATGTTGGTCCAAATGGAGTGTATGATATGTCAAAATGTTCATCTTGTGATGCTCTTCAAGATGGATGCTTTGCATACATGTTAGGTTGCATTATGCCATGTTTAACCCTGTTGCAAAAATGCTTGTGGCTGTTAAGTTGCTGAAATTGTTATAACTTGATGATTTGTCTTTTTCGTAGCATTTTGTGTGATTTTATTTTGTGACACATGTCAACATGTTTTAGGAGCATAATCATGTTATCTTTGAAGTGGCACATTTGGTTTTTCATGATATGCTCTGTGGTGACTTGAACAAGCTTGTTAACATGCCATGTCAATGTTGCTGTTTTACACTTAGTGAAAAAACTGCTAAGTCTGGAATCTGTCATAACATGTTGCCATGTAAACTTGATGCCATAATATTTTCCATGCATGTTTTGGAATAACTAGTGAGCATGTCTTGATATCCATGTTTTTGTCTATCAATCCATGCCTTTGTTTGCATATATGCCCTGCTGTAGCTTGTTGTTATTTTTCTCTCAAAATGCTTGAAATCTACACAGTCAGCCTATTAACAGAACATTCAATTTGGCAAAGTTCGTGTTAAGAAACCCTTGCACTGAATGATTTGTTTCTTTGGATGAATTGGAAGTATATTATGTCTTCTTTATGCCCATGTGATTTTCATGCTTGTTATACTTGTTTTGCTTGCTGTTGTGTGCCTCCAAAGGCAGCAACATATCGTTCCAGATTGTATGCCTAATAATTTTCACAAATTCTGAGAAATCTGTTAACTTATTGAATCTTGCAATGCTTGTTTAATTGTTTTCTAGTAAGTTTTTGGGTGTGCTCTGAGTTCATACTTGTTAAGAATCATGTCTAATTCACATTCATGCCTTTTGTCATCATGTTTGAGTGCTGTAGCATATTTAAACCTTGCTCCAAAGATGCCATGTTGCTGTTAACTTCAGTTTTGCATTGCATCTTGTTTTGCTTCTCATTTGCAAACCGTGCGTCCGATTCGAATGATCACTAGATGATCTATTTCGATCGAAATCTTTCGGTCTATCCAGTGGCATGCTTGGTTTGGCAAGATCTTGCCCATATCCATCATGCCTTCATATGTCCTTCCCGGCTTCATCTCCTTCATACCGGTAGCTCCGTAGCATCATACTTGCTTCTCTCATGCATATCATGTGTTCTTTATTGCCAAGTGTGTTTATTTGGATGCTTGTTATGGTGGGTAGCACCGGGAGACGAGTTCGAGTCCGAGGTTGGGACAACCGCTGAGTACGAGTGCGAAGAGCAAGGTCTCGAGTACACCGACGACTTACCAGGCAAGATGACCATTCCTTGATATCACCTCTATTGTTGCTATGCTAGATGCCTCGCTCTTTTGCTTATCGCGATACCTATCCTTTTGCATGACAGCCCCACTTTGCCATGAAACCTCTAACTACCCACCTAGCAAACCGTTTTTTGGCCAAGTTACGCTTTTGCTCAAGCCCCCCTCTTATAGCGTTGCTAGTTGCAGGTGAAGATGAAGTTTGCTCCATGTGGATCGGGTTTTTGAGAATAACACAATATCTATTATTTACATTAATGCACCATATATAGTTGGCAATGGGTGGAAGGCTTGGCCTTTTGCTTAGTGTTTTGTTCCACTCATGCCGCTTTAAGAACTGATAAACCGGTGTTATGTTCCTTGATTTTGCGTTCCTCACGTGGTTGGGTATATGGGGACCCCTTGATAGTTCGCCTTGAATAAAACTCCTCCAGCAAGGCCCAAGCTTGGTTTTACCATTTTCCTAATAACAATTAAAATTTGCATAGGGACTAGCTACCCCGTGGATTCATAATCAACCACCGGGCCAGTGCTCCTCATGAGTGTTGGTCCAACCCAGAGTCGTTTGCGGTGCCGCCCCTTGACAACTTGGGGTATTTTGGTAACCGTACGCTGTGCTCATCCGATCGTGGACTGAGACGAGATACGTGCGGCTCCTATTAGGGTGTCGGCACGTCGGGAGGTCTTGCTGGACTTGTTTTACCATTGTCGAAATATCTTGTACACCGGGATTCCGAGTCTGATCGGGTAGTCCCTAAGATAAGGGGTTTTAACCTCTGTTGATCATGAGAGCTTGTGATGGGCTAAGTGTGTACACCCCTGCAAGGTTATAATCTTTGGAAAGCCGTGCCCTCGGTTATGTGGCGGATGGGAATTTGTTAATATCCGGTTGTAGACAACTTGACACAAAACCTCAAACATAATATACTACCGTGTGAGTATTCGTGGTGGTCTCTTTTCGAGGGAGTTCGGTAAGAGAACACGGCTCGGTTATGGATGACTCATAGGTAGATAGGATCATCTAGTGATCATGACTTAGTTCACGACTGATGGCTTTCACTTTTCTTCTCGCTCTGTTGATACGTAAGCTAGCCACCACATCTACGCTTAGCGCTTGCAGCAGCCTCTTATACACTTTAACCTTACCCAAAAGCTTTGATAGTTTTGATACCCGGGAATGGGATTGCTGAATCCTCGTGACTTACAGTTTACTACAAACACAGGTGCAGTGTGACACCCCGAGACCGGTGCGCCAGGTGTCAGCCAGTTATTCGTTGTCATTGCCTTGTCATCTGCTTGCGTGTTGCATCTTACCATGTCATCATGTGCATTGCATCTGAATTATTTTCAAAACTTGCATCCATTCGGGTTCCCCTCGTCCTCTCCGTTGTCCGTTCAGAGCCCACACACACTTGCACGCGCCCGCGGCACCTACGAATATTTATTTTATAAGTGGCCGGAAAATGTTCTCGGAATGGGATGAAACTTGGCGTGTGGTCTTATTATAATGTAGACAGGCCGCGTGCCAAATTTCATCGCATTCGGAGCTCGTTTGATAGCCAAACCGTTAAATATAGCGGCACTAGTCGCCGGTTAAATCTTCGGACGTTTCGGTCTCCGAAACACTGTGTCGGGCCTGTCTTCTCCCTCTCTTCTCAGCCCACTCACCCCTCTGCACAGCCCACTAGGCCTGCCTAACTCCCCCTCCGCTCTGGACCTTCAGATCGCGATCTGAGCGTCCGAAACGCTCCTAAACAGCTAACCCTAGCCCCCTTTCCCTATAAAAACCTCTCCCCATGCCAAATTTGGAAGCCTAGCCTAACCTACCGCCCCTAGCCTCCTCCCACCTTGAGGGCCTCGCCGCCACCTTCCCCTCCAGAGCCAGCGCGCCCCCACCCGTGCTCGCCATGTGGCAGAAGGCAACTGGCCGGGCCGCCTCCCGCTGGCGCCTGCAGCCTCTCCCAGGCTGCCACACGTCCCTGGCCAGCGCCCCCGCCACCGCGGCCCTCCCTGCCCAGACCAAGCCCGCTCCCGGGCCGATCCAGGCCCGACCGCACCACCTGCCGCGGCGCCCGAGCGCCCGCTCGATCCTGGCCTCCTCCTCCTCCCGGGCACCTCGCCGGACAGTTCGCTGCCGGTGCCCGAGGCCTGGCGCCACAAGCAGGCCATCCTCGCCCCGCCACCAGCTCCTCGAGTTCCTCGTCCCCGCCGCCAAGACCTCCTCACGGGTTGTCGCGCCGCCGTCAAACGTCACTCACGCCGCCGTCGTTGTGCAGATCCGCCATCGCCAAAGGATGCCCGAGCCGCCGCCGGACTCCTCGGCCTCTACCATCGCCGGATCCGGAATGCCCATGCCCGGATCTGTCCATTCCCGTCGATCCCGGCCTCGCCGGTCACCGGACGCTGCCGCCCTCACCGGAGAACGAGGCGCCGCCGCCGCCGGCTGCCATGGCCGGTTAGGCCCAGCTCGAGAGGAGCACGGGCGCATGCCCAGCTGCGCCTCCGCCTCTTGGGCCGGCCTCGCCCGCCGGTCGGCCCAGCGCGCCTCCGAGGCCCAGCCGCCGGCCTGCCTCACCAACCTGGGCCAAGCCCACTGGGTGAGCACGCCCCCTCTAAACCCCGCCCGTGCACGTTTTAGCTATTTGGCGCCACTCGTTTTTTTCTTCAGAAAAACTGCCAAGTCCTTAAAATCTGTAATTTTGTTGCATACTTCCAGTGGCTGTAACTTTTGTGTGATTATCCAAATTGGGTGAATAATATGTTCAAATGTTCGTTGTGATATGCTCTTCATATTGTTGTACTGTGGCATTCTTGTTTGAGTTCATCTTGATACCCTAATCACCGTTGCAAGAGGGCTATATGTTTAAAATTGCTGATAACAATAATTTTGTTGCATGCTTGTGGTGATGATAACTTTGTGCATGTTGGTCCAAATGGAGCATATGATATGTCAAAATGTTCATTGTGAAGTGCTCTACATGTTGGTTGCTGTTGCATTCATGTTAGGTGCCATATTGCCATGTTAATCTCTGTTGCAAAAGTGCATGTGGCTGTTAACTACTGAAACTTGTTATGAGATGCTGATTTGCTCATAGCCATTGGTGTGTTTGTCTTTTATGCCACATGTCAATATGTTTTATAAGCTCTATCATGCCATCTTTGCTGTGGTGCAATCCACTTTTCATGTTATGCCTTGAGGTGTTTACAACAAGCTTGTAAAGTAGCCTACTCGCTGTTGTTGTTTCCTGAGACTTGTTGAAATCTGCCAAGTCTGAATCTGTTAACCTGATGCCATGTTTACTTGATGCCCCACTCAAATCCATGCATGTTTTAGTACGTCAAATGATCATTTCCTGTTGTGCATGTTATGCTCTATCCATCCATGCCCTTGTTTGCATATATAGCATGTTGTCGCTTATTTATTTCTTGCTCACATGTTGCTATAAATGTACCTGTGAGACTATTATCAGCATGATCAATTTGGTTAAGCTTGTTGTTATTGATCCATGCCTCCTATGGAGTTGTTTGATGTATGCTATGTCCATTACATGTCCATGATCTTTATATACTTAGTAGAGTTGACATTCTTGTTGTTTTGTGCCTCCGAAGGCAGCATCGTGATGATATTTTCGCCTTCCCAGATTTTGGCTAAGTCTGAGAAATTTGTAAACTTATTGAATCTTGCCATGCTTGTTTAATTATGTTCCAGCAAGTTTTTGGGTGTGCTCTAAGTTCATGCTTGTTAAGCATCATGTCTATTTCACATCCTTGCCTCTTATTATCATGTTTGAGTGCTATAGCATATATATACCATGCTCCAAAGTTGCTATGTTGCTGAATTTGAACAGCTTGTTGTTATATCTTGTTTCATGTGTATGTGATGAACCGTTGCTCCGTTTTGAGCGTGTCCTATATGAAACTTGCGTGTTTTTGCATGTAGAAGCATAATATCATATTGTTTACATGCTTGAAGTGTGTTTGCTTGTTGTTTGGATGCATCTTGCATAATTGCCATGTTTGACTTGTTTTGCTCATATCTTCTAGGCCGTAGCTCCGAATGAAACAAACTTTATATGTAACTTGACTAGAATTTCAAGTAGATCATCATGGAGCATGTTAACTTGCTGTTTAACAACTTGAACTTAAGGGTTGTTCAGATCTGGACCAATTTCGAAATGTGCACATGAGGACTTACCGGAATTGTTATATGTTGTTTCCGGTCTCATTTAAACTTGCTTGTGTGATGTTCTTGTATGCTTCATCCCTTGCCATGTTTTGCATCATATAGGCTTGTCTTGCATCATACTTGGTTGAGCATCTTGCCATGTTCTTGTGTGGTGTGTTTACCGTGTTGCTTGCTTCTTCTCGTTAGTGCTTGTTCCGTTGCGATCGTGAGGATTCGTTCGAATTCACTTGGTTCGTCTTCGTGGATTCTTCTTCGTCTACTTCATGGACTCGTTCTTCTTCCTTGCAGGATCTCAGGCAAGATGACCATCCCCTTGGATACCTTTACTATCATTTCCATGTTAGTTGTCTCGATGCTATCGTTATATGTCGCGCTACCCATCATTTTGTCAGCCTCTCCTTGTTGCCATGAAACCTCTAACCTTTGACACCTTCCCAGCGAACCGTTGTTTGGCTATGTTACCCGCTTGCTCAGCCCCTCTTATAGTGTTGTTAGTTGCAGGTGAAGATGAAGATTGTTCCATGTTGGAACTTGTTGTTGGAATATCACAATATATCTTATATATATTAACACACCTATATACTTGGCAATGGGTGGAAGGCTTGGCCTTTTGCTCGATGTTTTGTTCCACTCATGCCACCTTAGGAGCCGATAAACCGGCGTTATGTTCCTTGATTTTGAGTTCCTAACGTGGTTGGGTATATGGGGACCCCTTGACAGTTCGTCTTTGAATAAAACTCCTCCATCAAGGCCCAACATTGGTTTTAATTTGCAACATAATAAAAACTTAATTAATTAATTGCATAGGGAGTTAGCGCTACCCGAGGATTCTTCTACATACAGGGGGGCAGTTCTGATGGTGTTGGTCCCAAACGAGCAACCTGCGGGGCCACCACGGGGAAACTCGAGGTCTGGCTCCCGTAGCTTGTCCCATCCGGTCGTGGCCTGAGACGAGATACACGCGGATACTATCAGGGCGTCGGCATGCCGGGAGGTCTTGCTGGACTTGTTTTACCATTGTCGAAATGTCTTGTGCACCATGAATTCCGAGTCTGATCGGGCCTTCCCTAAGATAAGGGGTAATATTATTATTATCTCTGCTGATCGTGAGAGCTTGTGATGGGCTAAGTTGGGACACCCCAGCAGGGTTATGATCTTTCGAAAGCCGTGCCCGCGGTTATGTGGCAGATTGGAATTTGTTAATGTTTGGTTGTAGAAAACTTGACAGGGGATCCTAAATAAAACACAGGAACTGCGTGAGTAACCGTGATCGTCTCTTTTCATTTTGAGAAGAGAATACGGTGGGGTTATGTTTGACTCGTAGGTAGTTCAGGATCTTTAGCGATCATTACTAGTTTGCGACCGTTTGCGTAGATGCTCTTCTTATTCTTGTACTCATAAGTTAGCCACCACATATTGCTTAGCCGCTGCTGCAACCTCACCACTTATCCTCTCCTTGCCCATAAAGCTTTGCTAGTCTTGATACCCATGTTTATGGGATTGCCGAGTCCTCGTGGCTCATAGATACTACAACAACAGTTGCAGGTGCAGGTTTCTGATGACTTGACGCAAGAGCGATGTTCTTTGAGTTGGAGTTCTTTCTTCTTCTTCTTCATCAGTCTTGGGTTAGGTTCCGGGTCGACAGCCTGGGATATCAGATGGATGTCGTTGTGTTTTTCATGTTTGTATTCGTAGTCGAATGCCTTGTATTGATGTTGTTGTATTCATGTGACTTGTATGACTTGTTGTATCCCCCATGTATGTATGTAATGGAACTATGTAATGATATCCATCTTGCTAAGCGCCCAAAATGCGGTTGTGCCTCAATCACAAGTTTATATCTAGTGATCGAGATAGAATCACATCTTGGGCCTCACAAGTTGGTATCAGAGCCTCGACCGACCATAGGAGCCCCTTGTTTGATCATAGCTTGGCCATTGTTGAGTCTAGCAGAAAACTTTTTCGGAGTCTAGTTATATTGGAGAGTAGGAATTCTTTTACTCCTCAGCCCCTTCGTCGCTCTGGTGAGGAATCTTGACGTAGGTGTTTTGAATTACTCCTCTTCCCATTCAATTTTTTTTAAGGATCACGCGGTTAGTTTTCGTTCGTTGCAATGTCTGCTCTTTTCATTTGGTGCATCTCTCGTCAAGTCGATTTGACCTCCCCGTCTTTTGCTTCAATCCTCGGTTCTTCCAACTGGTGTTGTTTCACCTTCCGAAGTTTTCTTTCTTTTTCCCACCCACCCACCCTTTTTTCTTCTCGGAGCCGGAGCCCTCAATTGAGTATCCATCCTACACGTGTGAAGTCTTTGCTTTCTTTCATCAATTATTCCAACTAGTGAATTCTAGTCTCGTCGTCATTCTCATCTCTTTTTCTTGTCCGGTGGTTTCAATTCAAGTATTCGGTGTTCTTCATATTCTTTCCCTCTGCTCAAATGTTTTTCTCCTTGCTCGTTCACCTCTCACTAATTAATTATTTCGGAGTTCCAAAGACATCTCAAGAGATGCGTCTGCATTCCAATTAATTCGAGGTTATCACCTCATTCGAGTCTTTCAATCGTTCCGGTGCATCATCTCCTTTTCATTTCATTTCAACGGAGTTTTCTCTTCGGTGGGCCCTAACCCACAGGTCTTTTCCCAGGATCTGACCTGACTCTTCTAATTTCCCGGAGTGTTCCAAAATTCTTTTCAAGTGTGACGTAAGTATGGATTCCATCAGTCATATGCCTTCTCCAAGACCGCTTTCAAATTCTTTCATGTTTGGTTCAACCTTTCCTCTTTTAATTCTTCCGGAGTGTCTCAATAATTTTGGTTGTGTTCCTCACCGTCATCTGAAGACCGAAGAAGAGTTTTTCATCCAAATCTTGTCTGCTCTCTCGAAGATTCGTGGTTCTAGCTTCATGTATTCCCTCGGATTATTTCGTTTGTCAGAGCTTCTTTTCTTAACCATCCGGAGTATTTCATGGATTTTCCTTTGTATTCCTCCGAAGGCCATCATTTCAGAAGATTTCTTCGTTCTCAGTTTTCAACTTCATCCTCCAAATATCCTTCATTGATGCCTCTTTGTTCATCTCACACTCGTCCGGTGCTTCGTTCAAGTATTCTTTAATCAGTTCGTGATCTCTTCATTCTCTTCTATCTAAATTCCCCAAGTGCTTATTCTTCCCGGCGATCATTTTCTTGTTTTCACTCGGTTTTAATTCTTCTCGATGGCTTGTTCTCTTTCATCACTCGGTTTTAATTCTTCCCGGTGGTTCGTTCCTTTTCTTCACCCGGCTTCAATTTTTACGGTGGTTCGCTCAAGAGTTCTTTTTCGGTGTTATCCTATTAATTCATTTGTTCTTTCCAATTCTACCGGTGGTTCATGAAGACTTTCTCAAGTTTGAGCTATATCCCTCTTTAATCAATTTCATCGAGAATAAGTAGTATGTGAATCCATTGCTTTCATCAATTTAATTGATGGGGGATGAGCATAACATAATTATTATTCATTCTCGTCAAGTTGATTAATCCCTTCCTTTGGAGTTTATTCTTGATGAATAAATTCTAGTCCCAAGTGTTTTATTCTTTTCTTCCCGGAGTTCATAGTTTCTCGGCCTTCTCGTCGGAACCCCGACTAATCATCGCAAGGAATTATTATTATTATTTTCATCCTTCATCATTCTTTTGTACCGGAGTTATTCATGGTGGTTCATAATGATTTAATTAATTCTTCAAATATTCATCAAATTCTTCTGGAGCAGCTCAAGCATTCTTATTCTTCTTACCTCTCGAGTGCAATTAATTCTCCGTATTCTTTTGAAGTGGAGTCCTGCATTTCTTCATTCTCAGCTAATCCATCTTTTCGTTGCGGCAGTATTTCACCTCAAGTTTTGGGATGATTTTCATAAGTCCATATCTAGCTAATTCCTTTCGTTGTTGATTTTCCAACAACTCCGTTCGTCCCTTCTTTGCAAGGATGCTTGCAATTCTTGTGTGCTAGAAGATGTTGTTCTACCTCCTTTCTTCTCATTCTTAATTTCTTCCGGAGGCATCGTGTTGTTCACCTCGTCAAGTATCGTTCGATCTTCTCGAGGTTATGTTCTATCCCTTCCATTTTCAGCCGGAGTGCTGCCCCAATTCCTTCGTTCATATTCCTTTCTATATCTTATTAACCGAAGTGGTTTCGAATTCATTCTTGTTCCTTCAGCTCTTGTTTCGTGCCTTTCAACCCCCTTGATTCTCGTCTTATTCCTGTTCCTCTTGTTTAACGAAGTCCTTGCAACTTTGTTCTTCTTCGTTGCATTCTTCTTTTCAAGTGGCTCAACCTCTCAATATTCTTTGGTTTCACTCTTTTGTCCTCGAAGAACTTTGTTCTTCCTTTTTCATCTTCCGTCTTGTTCCTAAGATCTCGGGATGAGATCTCTTGTTAGTAGGGGAGTGTTGTGACACCCCGAGACCGGTGCGCCA
The DNA here is from genome assembly GCA_902687465.1 of Secale cereale. Taxonomy (NCBI): domain Eukaryota; kingdom Viridiplantae; phylum Streptophyta; class Magnoliopsida; order Poales; family Poaceae; genus Secale; species Secale cereale. The sequence goes on from LR738714.1 coordinate 445,894,460, forward strand.
GGTGTCAGCCAGTTATTCGTTCTCGTTGCCTTGACATCTGCTTGCGTGTTGCATCTTGCCATGTCATCATGTGCATTGCATCTGCATTGTTTTCAAAACTTGCATCCATTCGGGTTCCCCTCGTCCTCTCCGTTGTCCGTTCTGAGCCCAGACACAATTGCACGCGCCCGCGACACCTCCGAATATTATTTTTATAAGTGGCCGAAAAATGTTCTCGGAATGGGATGAAACTTTGTGTGTGGTCTTATTATAGTGTAGACAGGCCGCCTCCCAAATTTCATCGCACACGGAGCTCGTTTGATAGCCCAACCGTTAAATATAGCAACACTAGTCGTCGGTTAAATCTTCAGACGTTTCGGTCTCCGAAACACTGTGCCGGGCCTGTCTTCTCCCTCTCTTCTCACCCCACTCACCCCTCTGCACAGCCCACTAGGCCTGCCTAACTCCCCCTCCGCTCTGGACCATCGGATCGCGATCTGAGCGTCCGAAACGCTCGTAAACAGCTAACCCTAGCCCCCTTTCCTTATAAAAACCTCTCCCCATGCCAAATTTGGAAGCCTAGCCTAACCTACCTCCCCTAGCCTCCTACCACCTTGAGGGCCGTGCCGCCACCTTCCCCTCCAGAACCGGCACGCCCCCACCCGTGCTCGCCATGTGGCAGAAGGCCACTGGCTAGGCCGCCTCCCGTTGGCGCCTGCAGCCTCTCCCAGGCTGCCACGCGTCCCTGGCCAGCGCCCCCGCCGCCGCGGCCCTCCCGGCCCAGACCGAGCCCGCTCCCGGGCTGATCCAGGCCCGACTGCACCACCAGCCGCGGCGCCCGAGCACCCGCTCGATCCTGGCCTCCTCCTCCTCCCGGGCACCTCACCGGACCAGTCGCTGCCGGCGGCCGAGGCGTGGCGCCACAAGCAGGCCACCCTCGCCCCGCCACACAGGTCGTCGCGCCGCCATCATACGTCATCCGCGTCGCCGTCGTTGTGCAGATCTGCCTCCGCCGGAGGATGCCCGAGCCGCCGCCACCGGACTCCTCGGCCTCTACTGTCACCGGATCCGGAAAGCCAATGCCCGGATCTGTCCATTCCCATCGATCCCGGCCTCGCCGGCGATCGGACACTGCCGCCCTCGTCGGAGAACGAGGGGCCACCGCCGCCGGCTTCCATGGCCGGTTATGCCTTGCTCGAGAGGAGCATGGGCGCACGCCCAGCCGCGCCTCATTCTCTTGGGCCGGCATCGCCCGCCGGTCGGCCCAGCGCGCCTCCGAGGCCCAGCCGCCGGCCTGCCTCATCGACCTGGGCCAAGCCCACTGGGTGAGCACGCTCCCTCTAAACCCCGCCTCTGCATGTTTTATCTATTTGGCGCCACTCGCTTTTTTCCGGAAAAGCTGCTAAGTCCTGAAAATCTGTAATTTTGTTGCATACTTTGAGTGGCTGTAACTTTCTGTGTGATTATCCAAATTGAGTGAATAATATGTCCAAATGTTCATTGTGATATGCTCTTCATATTGTTGTACTGTAGCATGTTCGTTTGAGTTCATCTTGATGCCCTAATCATCGTTGCAAGAGTGCTATATGTTTAAAACTGCTGATAACAGTAATTTTATTGCATGCTTCTGGTGATGATAACTTTGTGCATGTTGGTCCAAATGGAGCATATGATATGTCAAATATTCATTGTGAAGTGCTCTACATGTTGGTTGTTGTAACATTCATGTTAGGTGCCATATTGCCATGTTAATCTCTGTTGCAAAAATGCATGTGGCTGTTAAGTTCTGAAACTTGTTATGAGATGCTGATTTGTATTGCTCATAGCTATTGGTGTGTTTGTCTTATATGCCACATGTCAATATGTTTTAGAAGCTCTATCATGCCATCTTTGCTGTGGTGCAATCCATTTATCATGTTATGCCTGGAGGTGTTTGCAACAAGCTGGTAAAGTAGCCTACTCGCTGTTGTTGTTTCCTGAGACTTGTTGAAATCTGCTAAGTCTCAAACTGTTAAACCTGATGCCATGTTTGCTTGATGCCCCACTCAAATCCATGCATGTTTTAGTACGTCAAATGATCATTTCTTGTTGTGCATGTTTTGCTCTATCCATCCATGCCCTTGTTTGCATATATAGCCTTTTGTAGCTTATTTATTTCTTGCTCACAAGTTGCTATAATGTACCTGTCAGACTGTTATCAGCATGATCAGTTTGGTGAATCTTGTTGTTACTGATCCATGCCTCCTATGGAGTTGTTCCAATGGAGTTGTTTGATGTATGTTACGTCTATTACATGTCCATGATCTTTATATACTTAGTAGAGTTGATATTCTTGTTGTTTTGTGCCTCCGAAGGCAGCATCGTGATGATGTTTTCGCCTTCCCAGATTTTGGCCAAATGTGAGAAATCTGTGAACTTATTGAATCTCGTCATGCTTGTTTAATTGTGTTCCAGCAAGTTTTTGGGTGTGCTCTAAGTTCATGCTTGTTAAGTATCATGTCTATTTCATATCCATGCCTCTTATTAGCATGTTTGAGTGCTATAGCATATATATACCATGCTCCAAAATTGCTATGTTGTTGAATTTGAACAGCTTGTTGTTATATCTTGTTTTTATCTAGTGATCTAGATAGAATCGCATCTTGGGCCTGACATGCAGGTACAACAGAGTACGATTCAGTTGATGGCCAGGAACTCAAGTGGGAGTTTGATGAGGAACATGGGCGTATGTATGTGACGTATCCCGACGATTAGTAGTGGTTCCTACTAGGGCCGATCGGGCTTAGTGGGTGGTTAGCTTCTTTTCTTTTGGATTTGTCCATAGTCGGACCATGATTGTACTTGGATGAATGTATGACTTATTTATGCATTGTGTGAAGTGGCGATTGTAAGCCAACTATGTATTTATTTATTCCACCTTTGTTCTTGTACATGGGAATATGTGAAGATAACCTTCTTGCGATCATACCAAAATGCGATTATGCCTCTAAGTCGTGCCTCGACACATGAGAGATATAGTCGCGTCTTGGGCGTTACACGCTCAATCATATGAAAATCTTATACGCTATGCTCCCTTGTTGTTAAGGCCTCACAATCAATTGAGGTCTTCAACTTAGAATTGGGTCACCCGATTTTTACTAGGTTCAGTGATTTCACAAGTAGCTCTCTCATTCAATTTTTTAATACACCATGCTCCCTAATTTAGGAGCTCTCCCATTCGATTGAGGTATACAATTTTAATGCCTTAAGCTCCAGGTTCCCCGCTCCTAGCCAGGATTCAGGGCCATCGGGAGGGGAGAATTTAGGTCAACTGTGTTGCAGGGGGCGGCGGTCTTAAACAAGACGGTGAGATGGAGGGGATGAAATTCAGCGATCACGGGACAGTGTCGGTGATAACCCACAAGTGTAAGGGATCGCAACAATTTTTGAGGGTAAAGTATTCAACCCAAATTTGTTGATTCGACACAAGGGGGGCCAAAGAATACTCTTAAGTATTAGCAGCTGAGTTGTCAATTCAACCACACCTGGGAACTTAGTATCTGCAGCAAAATAGTTTAGTAGCAAAGTAATATGATAGTGGTGGTAGCGGTAACAAAGTTAACGATAATGTTTTTGTAGTTTTTGTAATAGTAGCAGCGGAAAAGTAAATAAGCAACAAGCAATATAGGAAAAGCTCGTAGGCATTAGATCGGTGATGAGAAATTATGTCGGATGCAATTCATCATGTAGAAGTTATAACCTAGGGTGACTCAGAACTAGCCCTAGTTCATCAATGCAATGTAGGCATGTATTCCGAATATAGTCATACCTGCTAATGGAAAAGAACTTGCATGACATCTTTTGTCCTACCCGCCCGTGGCAGCGGGGTCCTATTGAAAACTAAGGGATATTAAGGCCTCCTTTTAATAGAGTACCGGACCAAAGCATTAACACATAGTGAATACATGAACTCCTCAAACTATGGTCATCACTGGGAGTGGTCCCGATTATTGTCACTTCGGGGTTGCCGGATCATAACACATAGTAGGTGATTATAAACTTGCAACATAGGATCAAGAACACACATATATTCATGAAAACATAATAGGTTCAGATCTGAAATCATGGCACTCGGACCCTAGTGACAAGCATTAAGCATAGAAAAGTCATAGCAACATCAATCTCAGAACATAGTGGATATTAGGGATCAAACCCTAACAAAACTAACTCGATTACATGATAGATCCCACCCAACCCATCACCTTCCAGCAAGCCTACGATGGAATTACTCATGCACGGCAGTGACCATCATGGAATTGGTGATGGAGGAAGGTTGACGATGACGATGGCAACGATCTCCACTCTCCGGAGCCCCGAACGGACTCCAGATCAGCCCTCCCGAGAGAGATCAGGGCTTGGCAGCGGCTCCGTCTCGTGAAACACGATAATTCTTTCTCCTTGATTTTTTCTCCCCGAAAGTGAATATATAGGATCTGGGGATACGTCGGCGGAGAACCAGGGGGCCCACGAGGCAGGGGGGCGCACCCCCACCCTTGTGGACAGGGTGTGGGCCCCCTGGTCTAGATCTTCTTGTAGGTATTTTTTATATTTCCCAAAATAATTCTCCATGGATTATCAGGCGATTCCGAGAACTTTTTATTTCTGCACAAAAACAACACCATGGCAGTTTTGCTAAAAACAGCGTCATTCTGGGTTAGTTCCATTCAAATCATGCAAGTTAGAGTCCAAAACAAGGGCAAAAGGGTTTGGAAAAGTAGATACGTTGGAGACGTATCAAGTCCCCCAAGCTTAAACCTTTGCTTGTCCTCAAGCAATTCAGTTGATAAACTGAAAGTGATAAAGAAAAACTTTGACAAACTCTTTGCTCTTGTTGTTGTAAATATGTAAGCGAGCATTAAGGTTTTCAACAGGATCATGAAGTAACCACATTCACAATAACTTTCAGGTCTCAAGACTACTGACATCAATGGCATAATCAACTAGCGAGCAATAATAATAAACCTCGGATGACAACACTTTCTCAAAACAATCATGATATGATATAACAAGATGGTATCTCGCTAGCCCTTTCTGAGACCACAAAACATAAATGCAGAGCACCTTTAAAGATCAAGGACTGACTAGACATTATACTTCATGGTAAAAGAGATCCAGTCATGATCATACTCAATGCAAATTAATAGTAATACATGCAAATTATAGAGGTGCTCTCCTACTGGTGCTCTTTGATAAGAGGGTGATGACTCTGCATAGAAGTAAATAGATAGGTCCTTCGCAGAGGGAAGCAGGGATGAATAACATTTTGAGCGGTATACTTTCATTTTGAGTGGTATACTTTCATTGTCAACATAAAAACCAAGAATCTCGATATATCCCATGCTACGCACATTATAGGCAATTCCCAAACAGAATGGTAAAGTTTATTCTCCCCCAACCACCAATAAGCACACTCCACGGCTAGCCCGAAACAACGGGTACCATCCAAACCAACAACAGCCCTGGGGGAGTTTTGTTTAATTATTATGATTTTGAGCATGGGACTGGGCATCCCGATTACCAGCCATTTTCTCATGAATGATGAGCGGAGTCCACTCATCGTGAGAATAACCCACCTAGTATGGAAGATATAGACAACCCTAGTTGATACATGAGTTGTTCGAGCATACAAAACATAATTTCATTTGAAGGTTTAGAGTTTGGCACATACAAATTTACTTGGAACGACAGGTAAATACCGCATATAGGAAGGTATGGTGGACTCATATGGAATAACTTTGGGGTTTATGGAAGTGGATGCACAGGCAGTATTCCCGCTTAGTACAGGTGAAGGCTAGAAAGAGACTGGGAAGCGACCAGCTAGGGAGCAACAATGGTCATGAACATGCATTAAAATTAATCAATAATGAATGCAAGCATGAGTAGGATATAAATCACCATGAACATAAATATCGTGGAGGCTATGTTGATTTGTTTCAACTATATGCGTGAACATGTGCCAAGTCAGATCACTTAAATCGTTCAAAGGAGGATACCACCCCATCATACCACATCACAACCATTTTAATATCATGTTGGCACGGAAGATAGACCATTATAAACTCTCATCTAATTAAGCATGGCATAAGCAGCTATGATCTCTAATTGTCATTGCAAGCATGTTTCATTCATAACAAGTTGAATCAGGAATGATGAACTATCATATTTACAAAAACAAGAGAGGTCGAGTTCATACCAGCTTTTCTCATCTCAATTAGTTCATCATATATCATCCTTATTGCCTTTCACTCGCACAACCGAATGGTGTGAATAATAATAATAGTGCACGTGCATTGGACTAAGCTTGAATCTGCAGACATTTAATACAAGAGAGAAGACAAGGTAATATGGCTCAAGGTTGAATCAACAGTAAAGCATATGAGAGCCACTAAGCATTTTCATCATGGCCTTCTACTCTTGTCCCCCAAAGAAAAGAAAAGAAACTATTTACGCAGGAAAGCTCCCAACAAGCGGAAGAAGAACGGGAAATCTTTTTGGGTTTTCTTTTTGTTACTACTACAAGCAAGGAAAGTAAACTAGCTAGAAGCTACAACTAATATTTTTTTGTTTTTCTGGTTTCTTCTAACACACAAGAAAAAGACTAAGAAAAATAAATGAAACTAAACATGGATGGTACAGTGAAAGAGTGTGAGCATCGACAACTAGAATGAGTGTGTGAACATGAATGTAAAGTCGGTGAGAAACACCTACTCCCCCAAGCTTAGGCTTTTGGCCTAAGTTGGTTTATGGCCACGGATCGAAGCTACTCCCTCCAGTGTACTGAGATGTGTCCTCTGGGTGCCACTGGTTGGCGAGCTCATCCAGCTCCCACCCATAAACATACTAACGGTAAGGATCGAGGGGTGGCTCCGGCTCAGGCTCTGAAGCTTGTGCCTATCCCTGGTACTTGTAGAAGGCATATGATGTAATGAGATACTTGCCTGTGGACAGATCAAACAAAGATGGTGCACACAAGGTAACAATTTCATAGTATATTTCATCAAACCTTAATTTATAATTAAGCAGCCTATTCTTGTCTTTAACAATAAAGTCATGAGCTACCATGCTCTTGTAGTCTATATAAACAGGGGCAAGCAATTTTTCTTCCTTCTCATGATGCCTAATAGGTATTCTAAAATATTCAGCAAGGCGAGAAGCAAAGATGCCTCCAAAGACGGGCCCCTTTGAGCGGTTCAGACTCAGTCGTTTAGAAACGACGACACCCAAGCTAAAAGTTGTGTCCTGAAGCAAAGCATGGCGTAAAATGACAATGTCAGGGGCACTAAGATTCCCACTGTTCCCGCGACCAATTAAACATCTACTAGCAAATAAAGCAAAGTAGCGCAGAATAGAGAAGTGTATACTAGTGATTCTTGCCCCTAAGACTTGTCTAGTTTCCCCTACAGCTATCATGTCAATAAACCCTTCAATGTCTTCACGACGTGGTTCATCAAGTCTACCTCCAAAGGGTACCTTGCATATTTCACAAAAATCTAAGAGTGATATCTCCTTAATCTCATCATATAAACGAAACTCCACTGTAGGTGGTCTTTTCTTAGCATGAAAATGAAAACTTTGCGTGAAAATATTGGTGAGTAAGAGATACTGTTCTTTCTGGTCGTGGAGGAAGTCGATGAGGCCTGCATTATTTGCCAACCAATAAAAGTCTTCATAAATCCCGACGGACATCATGAAATCATTACAAGGCCATTCGCACGGTCGAACTTCCGCCATGCGAGGAAGATTATACTTGGGCTTCTTATTTTCTTCTTTCGTCTTCTCCTCTGAGCTCTTGCTGGAGGAGCCCCTCAACAATCTCTTTATCATTTTCCCTTTCTGAAATTTTCTGAAATTTTTAGTAACTCAAAATAAAAGTTAACCAAACTCAATAATATTGATAGCAACAACTCCTATAAGTGCCTAGAGACTATATCATGCATTAGAACTACTTGGGACCAAAGAAATTTGACATGCAAGCTCAAGAACAAGGTCACCACAGCAACAAAAATTTGCAATAAATAAAGCACTAGAACAAAAACTAATTGGACCAATGGAGGAGTCACATACCAAGGAACAATCTCCCCAAACAGTTTGGTGAATGGTGCTTTGAGCAAGGAGATAAAAAATGGCAGGAAGATGAGCTAGAACTCGGGTTTGAGCTGGTTGGTGATTTTTTTTGGAGGAAGAAGAGGAATAAGTGGAGGGGGGCACGTGAGGCCCATGAGGCAGGGGGCGCGCCCTGGCAGGGGGGCATGCCCTGGACCCTCGTGGCCAGGTGCTGGCTCCCCTCACTGTTTGTTCTGTGCCATATTTTCTCAAATATTCTAGAAAAAAAATTATAATTCATTTTCATGGCATTTGGAGAACTTTTATTTTCGGGGTATTTTTTATTGCACGGATAAGTCTAGAAACAGACATAAAATACTATTTTTCTTTTATTTATCCTAATTAACAAAAAGTAAAAGGAGGGTACATAAGGTTTGTGCTATCTAGATTCACCTATCCCATGCTCATCAAAAGGAATCCATTAACAAGGTTGATCAAGTCTTATTAATAAACTCTTTCCGAATAACATGAAACCGGAGAATTTTCGAATAACACTAGGTTACCTCAATGGGGATATGTATGTGCCCAACAATAAGGATGTCATATGTCTTCTCGATAGTAGGAATAGGAAACTCAAAACCTCCAATGGTGATAGTTGAAATTTTTCCAATATAATTGATACTGTGGACCTGAGGTTGTTTCCTCGAAAAGTGTACCGTATGCTCATTACCATTCACATGAAAAGTGACATTGCCTTTGTTGCAATCAATAACAGTCCCTGTAGTATTCAAAAAGGGTCTTCCAAGAATAATAGACATACTATCGTCCTCGGGAATATCAAGTATAACAAAGTCCGTTAGAATAGTAACATTTGCAACTACAACATGCACATCCTCACAAATACCGACAGGTATATCAGTTGATTATCAGCCATTTGCAAAGATATTTCAGTAGGTGTCAACTTACTCAAGTCAAGTCTACGATATAAAGACAGAGGCATAACACTAACACCGGCTCCAAGATCACATAAGGCAGTTTTAACATAGTTTTTCTTAATGGAGCAAGGTATAGTAGGTACTCCTGGATGTCCTAATTTCTTAGGCATCCCACCCTTAAAAGTGTAATTGGCAAGCATGGTGGAAATTTCTACTTCAGGTATCTTTCTTTTGTTGGTAATAATATCTTTCATATACTTAGCATAAGGATTTGTTTTAAGCACATCAGTCAAACGCATACGCAAAAAGATAGGTCTAATCATTTCAGCAAAGCGCTCAAAATCCTCATCATCCTTTTTCTTGGATGGTTTAGGAGGAAAAGGCATGGGTTTCTGAACCCATGGTTCTCTTTCCCTACCGTGCTTCCTAGCAACAAAGTCTATCTTATCATAACGTTGATTCTTTGATTGTGGGTTATCAAGATCAACAGCAGGTTCAATCTCTACATTATTATTATTGCTAGGTTGAGCATCATCATGAACATCATCATTAATACTATCACTAGGTTCATGTTCATTACCAGATTGTGTCTCAGCATCAGAAACAGATATATCATTGGGATTGTCAAGTGTGTCAGCTACAGGTTCAATAGAAGCATGCAAAGTCCTATCTTTTTTCTTTTTCTTATTCTCAGAAGAACTAGGTGCATCTAAATTAGCTCTCTGAGAATCTTTCTCAATCCTCTTAGGTTGGCCTTCAGGATACAGAGGTCGCTGAGTCATTATTCTTACTATTTAATTCATTGAGCAAATCATTCTGAGCCTTAAGTACTTGTTCTACTTGAGTAGTGACCATAGAAGCATGTATACTAATGAGTTTCAGTTCACCTTTAGCTCTAGACAGATAATCACTCAAGCATTCAATCATATAAGCATTGTGTTGCAATTGTCTACCAACATAAGCATTGAAGTTTTCTTGTTTCACAATAAAATTGTCAAACTCATCTAAGCATTGGCTAGCAGACTTATAACGAGGAATATCACCTTCATAAAATCTATAAAGAGAGTTTACCTTTACTACCTGTGTCGGGTTATCAAGACCATGTATTTCTTCAATAGGTGGTAAATTCTTAACATCTTCAGCTTTAATACCTTTTTCTTTCATAGATTTCTTTGCCTCTTGCATATCTTCAGGACTGAGAAATAGAACACATCTTTTCTTCAGAGTTGGCTTAGGGGCTGGTTCAGGAAGTGTCCAATTATTTTCATTGGCCAGCATATTATTCAATAGTAGTTCAGCTTGTTCAACTGTTCTTTCCCTGAAAACACAACCAGCACAACTATGCACGTGGTCTCTGGAAGCATCGGTTAGTCCATTATAAAAGACATCAAGTATATCATGCATCTCAAGAGGATGATCAGGCAAAGCATTAAGTAATTGGAGAAGCCTCCCCCAAGCTTGTGGGAGACTCTCTTCTTCTATTTGCACAAAGTTATATCTTTCCCGTAAGGCAGCTTGTTTCTTATGAGCGGGAAAATATTTAACAGAGAAGTAATACATCATATCCTGGGGACTACGCACACAACCAGGATCAAGAGAATTAAACCAGGTCTTAGCATCACCCTTTAACGAGAACAAAAATAGCTTAAGGATGTAGTAGTAACGAATCTTTTCATCATTGGTAAACAGGGTGGCTATATAATTCAACTTCGTAAGATGTGCCACGACAGTTTCAGACTCATAGCCATGGAAAGGATTAGATTCAACCAAAGTAATTAACTCATGATCAACATAGAATTCATAATCCTTATCAGTAACATAGATAGGTGAAGTAGCAAAAGCAGGGTCATGTTTCATTTTAGCATTCAAGGACTTTTCTTTCAGCTTAGCTAATAACTTCTTAAGATCATATCTATCGTTGCAAGCAAGAAATTTCTAGCAGTTTCTTCATCCATAACATATCCTTCAGGGACAACAGGCAATTCATATCTATTGGGAGAAGCTTCATCATCACTTTCATAAATATCATCAGTTTCAATATTTGCATTCTCCCTAACCTTAGCAATTTGTTCATCTAGAAATTCACCTAGTTGCACAATATCAGGCATAGAAGTAGTTTCATCATACATAGCAGAAGTGGCATCATCAAGAACATACGACATATCAGATTCAATAGCAGGAGTAGGTGTCGCAAGTTTACTCATAACAGAAGGAGAATCAAGTGCAGAGCTAGATGGCAGTTCCTTACCTCCCCTCGTAGTTGAGGGTAAGATCTTGGTTTTTAAGTCCTTCAAATTCTTCATAGTGATCAACAGATATAAATCCCAAGTGACTTAAAGAATAGAGCTATGCTCCCCGGCAACGGTGCCAAAAAATAGTCTTGATAACCCACAAGTGTAGGGGACCGCAACAGTTTTCGAGGGTAAAGTATTCAACCCAAATTTGTTGATTCGACACAAGGGGAGCAGCAGCTAAGTTGTCAATTCAACCACACCTGGAAACTTAGTATCTGCAGCAAGATAGTTTAGTAGCAAAGTAATATGATAGTGGTGGTAGTGGTAACAAAGGTAACAATAATGTTTTTGTAGTTTTTGTAATAGTAGCAGCGGAAAAGTAAATAAGCAACAAGCAATATAGGAAAAGCTCGTAGGCATTGTATCGGTGATGTGAAATTATGTCGAATGCAATTCATCATGTAGAAGTTATAACCTAGGGTGACTCAGAACTAGCCCCAGTTCATCAATGCAATGTAGGCATGTATTCCGAATATAGTCATACGTGCTTATGGAAAAGAACTTGCGTGACATCTTTTGTCCTACCCTCCCGTGGCAACGGGGTCCTATTGGAAACTAAGGGACATTAAGGCCTCCTTTTAATAGAGTACCGGACCAAAGCATTAACACATAGTGAATACATGAACTCCTCAAACTATGGTCATCAACGGGAGTGGTCCCGATTATTGTCACTTCGGGGTTGCCGAATCATAACACATATTAGGTGACTATAGACTTGCAAGATAGGATCAAGAACACACATATATTCATGAAAACATAATAGGTTCAGATCTGAAATCATGGCACTCGGACCCTATTGACAAGCATTAAGCATAGCAAAGTCATAGCAACATCAATCTCAGAACATAGTGGATACTAGGGATCAAACCCTATCAAAACTAACTCGATTACATGATAGATCCCATCCAACCCATCACCGTCCAGCAAGCCTACGATGGAATTACTCACGCCCGGCGGTGAGAATCATGGAATTGGTTATGGAGGAAGGTTGATGATGACGATGGCGACGATCTCCACTCTCCGGAGCCCCGAACGGACTCCAGATCAGCCCTCCCGAGAGAGATTAGGGCTTGGCGGCGGCTCCGTCTCGTGAAACGCGATAATTCTTTCTCCTTGATTTTTTTCTCCCCGAAAGTGAATATATAGGATCTAAGGATACGTCGGCGGAGCACCAGGGGGCCTACAAGGCAGGGGGCGCGCCCCCACCCTCGTGGACAGGGTGTGGCCCCCCTGGTCTGGATCTTCTTGCAGGTATTTTTTATATTTTCCAAAATAATTCTCCTTGGATTTTCAGGCGATTCCGAGAACTTTTTATTTCTGCACAAAAACAACACCATGGCAGTTCTGCTGTAAACAGCGTCAGTCCGAGTTAGTTCCATTCAAATCATGCAAGTTAGAGTCCAAAACAAGGGCAAAAGGGTTTGGAAAAGTAGATACGTTGGAGACGTATCATTTGGGTGATGGGCGATTCTTGAGGCGCACAGACTCCCACTAGGCTAGGATTTGGAGCATGCGCATGGGGAGGGAGAGGTAACCAGGAGCCATTGGAGCTTTGAGGCCGGCGAGGTGTCCGGAGAAGGCGACGAGGATGCACATTCTGGATGCGCGGGGGTGGATAGTGGCAGGAGCAGTTGAATGCGACGTTGTTTGTGCGGTCAGGCATGTTTGAGCTCGAGAGCAAAGCAGCACTTGGGCTCGTCATTGTCATATCGTTGTCCATCGCTCAACAATTCTATGTTGGTTTAACTTTAGCGCCCACCTATTTTGTCATTCTTGCGCCATTGCGCGTACTAATTCACTGAAAATAACACTGAGTGATGAATATTTTTTGTGCAAATGGTTGACTTTTGCACCATTGAAGGTTTTTTAAGACATGTGAAAAATACTGAAAACTACTCGACTGTTAGTAATCCTTATGACACTATGCTTCCTACTATTAAATAGCCCATATTCAATTGTGCTCTTCTAGTGAAATTGGGTCATCCGATTTTGACCGTGTCAGCAATTTGTCGAAGCTCTCTCATTCAATTCTTTTATATTATACACAATGATTCCTAATTTTAAGTCTCCACTATTAATTTAGGTTTTTAATTGGGTCACACAATTTTGACCGGTCAACAATTTCTCGAGGAGCTCTCGCATTTCATTTTTTCAATTCCCTATGTTTCCTAATTTCGAAACTCTTTCATTGAATTGAGATATTCAATTTTGAATTTGGTTTACAATTTTGACTGGACAATCGATTTTTTTAATCAATCAGCAGCAACAGGCCTATAAAAACATGTCAATCTCACACACCCTCCCACCACATAGAAAAAACGAGTGTCACCATGTGATACTGTAAACACCAATATAATACATACATCCTATGACGCTGAAATTTCCCCACATAAATATACATTAGTTAGCAGAAACACATAACCACACCGTGAAAGGCTTGTCAAATCACCGCAATACAAAACAAAAATAAAACACACTCCATCATATCTCCCACGCGCCAAACTAAATATTCCATTAGTACCAAGATATAAGGGGTATTAGTTTTTTTATAAGTCAATTTTATTTAACTTCGACCAAGTTTGAAGCAAAGAATAACGACATCCACAATAATAAACAAAAAGTATGAAAAATCATTTCATGATGAATCTAATCATACCGATTTCATATTATGAATTTTGATATAATTTTCTATAAATTTGATCAAAACTTAAAATGTTTGAGTTAAAAAAGAGAGTATTATTCCTTATATTTTGAAATAGTCTGAGTATTTTTTTTAAGAAACCTACCAACACCAGTGGCGCGGCAAAGCGTGCTCAACCCTTCTAGTCTTATACAATATGCTCCTAGTTTGCGCTTTTAAGGTATCACAATCAATTGAGGTCATAAATTTATAATTGGTCACCCAATTTAACCAGGTCAACAATTTCACAAGGTGCTCTTACATTTGGTAACACACTATGCTCCCTAATTTAGGAGCTCTCCCATTCGATTGAGGTATACAACTTTAATGCCTTGATTTTGAATCGCTCAATCCTGGGTTCTAGTATGACATGCTCCCTAGTTTTTAAGGCCTCACAATCAATTGAGGTCTTCAATTTAGAATTGGGTCACCAAATTTTGATAGGGTCAATGATCTCACAAAGAGCTCTCTCATTCAATGTTTTAATACACGTTGCTCCCTAATTTTGGAGCTCTCCCATTCGAACGAGGTATACAATTTTAGTTCTTTCAGCTCCAGGATCCCATCTCCCGGCTAGGATTCAGGGCCACCAGAAGGGGGATATTTTAGGTCAATTTTGTCGCAGGGGGTTAGGGTCTTAAAGAAGACAGTGATGTAGAGGGGGTCAGATTCAGCGATCACGGACTGGCTTCGGGTGCCGGGAGCTTCTTGAAGTGCACAGGCTCCCGTTAGGCTAGGGTTTGGAGTGCGCGCACGGGGAGGGAGCGGCGGCCAGGAGCCGCTGAACCTTGGCGGCCTGCGAGGTGTCTGGAGATGGTGGTGAGGATGCACATTCTGGATACGTGATACATCTCCAACGTATCTATAATTTTAGGCAAATTTTAACATGCTCCCTCTTACCCCTTATTTTTACATATGAGGTAAGAAGGTAAGAGTTAATCCGACCACTAATTAATGTGATCAACGGCTCAGATCTACTACATACTCTTACCTCTCATGTGAAAAGAGGGGGTAAGAGGGACCATGCTAAAACTGCTCATAATTTTATTATTCCATGCTATTATATTATCTATCTTGGATGTTTTATATGCATTTATATCCTATTTTATATGATTTTCGGGACTAACCTATTAACCTAGAGCCTAGTGCCAGTTTCTGTTTTTTCCTTGTTTTTGAGTTTCGCAGAAAAGGAATATCAAACGGAGTCCAAACGGAATGAAACTTCACGAGGATTTTTCTTGGACCATAAGACATCAGATGGACTTGGAGTGCACGTCAGGGGAGCTACGAGGCGACCACACGGACGGAGGGCACACCCTGGGGGTGGGGAGCGCCCCCATCCTTGTGGGCCCCTCGAGCATCTCCTGACCTAATTCTTCAGCCTATATATACCCATATATTCCAGAAACATCTGAACATCCATCGAAACCACTTTTCCGCCGCCGTAACCTTCTGTTCTCGTGATATCCCATCTGGAGGCCTTTTCCGGTACTCTGCTGGAGGGGGAATCGAGCACGGAGGGCATCTACATCAACACCATTGCCCTTCTGATGGAGTGTGAGTAGTTTACTACAGACCTACGGGTCCATAGCTAGTAGCTAGATGGTTTCTTCTCTCTCGTTGTTCTTCAATACCATGTTCTCCTTGTTGTTCTT
Organism: Secale cereale; assembly: GCA_902687465.1. Lineage (NCBI taxonomy): Eukaryota > Viridiplantae > Streptophyta > Magnoliopsida > Poales > Poaceae > Secale > Secale cereale. The sequence goes on from LR738714.1 coordinate 445,910,085, forward strand.
GGAGATCTATCCGATGTAATCTTCTTTTGCGGTGTGTTTGTCAAGATCCGATGAATTGTAGGTTTATGATCAGATTATCTATGAATAATATTTGAGTCTTCTCTGAATTCTTATACGCATGATTTGATATCTTAGTAATTCTCTTCAAACTATCGGTTTGGTTTGGCCAACTAGATTGGTTTTTCTTGCAATGGGAGAAGTGCTTTGCTTTGGGATCAATATTGCGGTGCTCAATACCAGTGACAGAAAGGGACATGACATGTAATGTATTGTTGCATTGCTTGAGTTAATTCCTCTACATCATGTCATCTTACCTAATGTGTTACTCTGTTTTTATGAACTTAATAACCTAGATGCATGCTGGATAGCGGTCGATGTGTGGAGTAATAGTAGTAGATGCACGCAGGAGTCGGTCTACTTGTCGCGGACGTGATGGCTATATTCATGATCATTGCCATAGATATCGTTATAATTATCCGCTTTTCTATCAATTGCTTGACAGTAATTTGTTCTCCCACCGTAATACTTGCTATCATGACAGAAGCCTCTAGTGAAACATATGGCCCCGGGTCTCTTTTACATCTTATAAGTTTACGATCTACTATTTTGCAATCTTTTTACTTTTCAATCTATAAACCAAAAACCCAAAAATATTTACATTACTTGTTCATTTATCTTTATCGGATCTCACTTTTGCAAAAAACCTAGAAGGGATTGACAACCCCTTTATAGCGTTGGGTGTGCTACTTCTCGAGCTTGCGTTGTATTCCCTCAAAGAGGAAAGGGTGATGCAGCACAGTAGCGTAAGTATTTCCCTCAGTTTTTGAGAACCAAGGTATCAGTCCAGTAGGAGACCACGCGTAAGTCCCTCGCACCTGCACAAACAAATAAGAACTTCGTAGCCAACGCGATAAGGGGTTGCCAATCCCTTTACGGTCACTTACGAAAGTGAGATCTGATAAAGATGATAATTTGATATTTTTGGTATTTTTGGATATAAGAACAGAAAGTAAAAACGGAAAAGTAAAGTAGACTGTAGATTGATATGCTGAGAATAGACCCCGGGGCCATAGTTTTCTCTAGTGGCTTCTCTCATGATAGTGATATTCTACGGCGGGTAAACAAATTACTGTCGAGCAATTGATAGAAAAGCGAATAATTATGAGACTATCTAGGCATGATCATTATATATAGGCATCACGTCCGAGACAAGTAGACCCAAACGATTCCGCATCTACTACTATTACTCCACACATCGACCGCTATCCAGCATTCATCTAGAGTATTAAGTTCATAAGTATAGAGTAATGCCTTAAGCAAGATGACATGATGTAGAGGGATAAACTCAAACATAGTGATATAAACCCCATCTTTTTGTCCTCGATGGCAACAATACAATACGTGCCTTGCTGCCCCTACTGTCACTGGGAAAGGACACCGCAAGATTGAACCCAAACCCAAGCACTTCTCCCATTGCAAGAACTATAGATCTATTAGGCCAAGCCAAACTAATAATTCGAAGAGACTTGCAAGGATATTATAATCATACATAAAGAGTTCAGAGAAGAACCAAATATTTCTCATAGATAATCTTGATCATAAACCCACAATTCATCGGATCTCGACAAACACACCGCAAAAAGAGATTACATCAAATAGATCTCCTCGAAGACCGAGGAGAACTTGGTATTGAGATCCAAAGAGAGAGAAGAAGCCATCTAGATACTAGCTACGGACCCGAAGGTCTGTGTTAAACTATGAACAACTCATGGTGAGGCGATGATGATGATGTAGAAGCACTCTGTGGTAGATCCCCCCTCCGACGGAGCTCCGGAACAGGCCCCACGATGGGATCTCACGGGAATAGAAGGTTGCGGCGGTGGAACTAGGGTTTTCTCTGTTCATCTCATGGTTTCTGGGTACGTAGATATATATAGGAAGAAGGAGGGCACCGGGGGCCAGACGGGGTGCCCACGAGGCAGGGGCGCGCCCTATAGGGGGGGCACGCCCCCACCCTCATGGATGCCACGTCAGCCCTACTCCGTAGTTCTCAAGTCTCCCTTGCGTATTTTGCTCCAAAAATATCTCTCCCGAAGGTTTCATTCTGTTTGGACTCCGTTTGATATTCCTTTTCTGTAAAACCCTGAAATAGGCAAAAAAACAATCTGGACCGGGCCTTTGGGTTAGAGGTTAGTCCCAAAAATAATACAAAAGTGTATAACAAAGCCCATTAAACATCCAAAACATCATAAACAATAACATGGAACAATAAAAAATTATAGATACGTTGGAGACGTATCAAGCATCCCCAAGCTTAATTCCTGCTCGTCCTCGAGTAGCTAAATGATAAAAACAGATTTTTTGATGTGGAATGCTAACCAACATAATTTTCAATGTAATTCTCTTAATTGTGGCATGAATGTTCAAATCTGAAAGATTCAAGACAAACGTCTATATTAACATAAGAAATAATAATACTTCAAGCATACTAACAAAGCAATCATGTCTTCTCAAAATACTATGGCTAAAGAAAGTTATCCCTACAAAATCATATAGTCTAGCTATGCTCCCTCTTCATCACACAAAATATTCATATCATGCACAACCCCGGTTTCAGCCAAGCACTTGTTTTCATGCTCTATTTCTTTCAAACCTTTCAACTTTCACGCAATACATGAGCGTGAGCCATGGACATAGCACTATGGGTGGAATAGAGAGGTGGTTGTGGAAAAGACAAAAAGGAGGGAGATAGTCTCACATCGACTATGCGTATCAACGGGCTATGGAGATGCCCATCAATAGATATCAATGTGAGTGAGTAGGGAATGCCATGCAACGGATGCACTAGAGCTAAAAATGTATGAAATCTCAACAAAAGAAACTAAGTGGGTGTGCATCCAACTTGCTTGCTCACGAACACCTAGGGCATTTGAGGAAGCCCATCATTGGAATATACAAGCCAAGTTCTATAATGTAAATTCCCACTAGTATATGAAAGTGACTAAACATGAGACTCTCTATCATGAAGAACATGGTGCTACTTTGAAGCACAAGTGTGGAAAAAGATAGTAGCAATTGTCCCTTTTTTTCTTTCTTTGGGCATTTCTTTTTTTCTTTGGCCTTTCTTTTCTTTTCTCTTTTTGGAGGGGCTTTCTTTATTCATCCTTTCCTCACATGGGACAATGCTCTAATAATGATGATCATCACACTCTCATTGAATTACAACTCGATATTACAACTCGATACTAGAACAAAGTATGACCTATATGAATGCCTCCGGCGATGTACCGGGATGTGCAATGAATCAAGAGTGACATGTATGAAAAAATATGCATGGTGGCTTAGCCAAAAATACGATGTCAACTACATGATCATGCATGTCAATATGACAATATGAAGCGTGTCATATGAACGGAACGGTGGAAAGTTGCATGGCAATATATCACAGAATGGCTATGGAAATGCCATGATAGGTAGTATGGTGGCTGTTTTGAGGAAGACATATGGTGGCTATTTTGAGGAAGGATATATAGTGGGTGTATGGTACCGACGAAAGTTGTGCGGTACAAGAGAGGCTAGCAATGATGGAAGGGTGAGAGTGCGTAATATCCATGGACTCAACATTTGTCATAAGAACTCATATACTTATTGCACAAAAAATTGAGTCGTCAAAACAAAGCAATCAACGCATGCTCCTAGGGGGGAGGTTGGTAGGAGTTAACCATCGCGCGCCCCCGACCTCCACACAAAGGATGACACTCTACAAATACCTCATGCTCTAACTTCGTCACATAGCGGTTCACTAACTTTAACACAAGTATTTCTCAATTTCATAATAACTCCACTAGCATGACTCTAATATCGCTATCCTCATATCTCAAAACAAGTACCAAGCATCCAACTTCTCATCATATTCAATGCACTTAGTGTGAAAGTTTTTACTACATTGATCTTGGATGCCTATCATGTTATGGCTAGTTTAATAGCCAAAGCACATTACCATGCTAATTTAATAGGCTCTCAAAAGGATATAAGTGAAGCATGAGAGATCAACAATTTCTACAAAATATAATCACCATCGCGCTCTAAAAGATATAAGTGAAGCACTAGAGCAAAAACTATTCAACTCAGTGAAGCACATCGAGTGTTCTATCAATTCCTAGGCCATATTTCTCTCTCTAAAAAAGGTGTGTCCAGCAAGGATAATTGTGGAAAAATAACAAGCAAAGACTCAAATTATACATGAGCTCCAAGTAAAACACATATCATGTGGTGAATAAAAATATAGCTCCGAGTATAGTCACCGATAGATGAAGACGAAAGAGGGGATGCCTTCCCGGGGCATTCCCAAGCTTAGGCTCTTGGTTGTCCTTGAATTTTACCTTGGGGTGCCTAGCTTAGGCTCTTGCCACTCTTTGTTGCATAGTCGATCAAAGCATACTCAAAACTTGAAAACTTCACAACACAAAACTTAGAAAAAAATCTCGTGAGCTCCGTTAGTATAAGAAAACAAACCACTACTCAAAGGTATTGCAATGAATTCATTCTTTGTTTATATTGGTGTTAAACCTACTGTATTCCAACTTCTCTATCATTCATACTTCCCAATACTACTCATAGATGCATTGAAATAAGCAAACAACACACGAAAAACAGAATCTGTCAAAAATAGAACAGTCTGTAGTAATCTGTAACTTTCACATACTTCTGTAACTCCAAAAATTGAAATAAATTGGTAAACATGAGGAATTTGTCTATTAATCATCTGCAAAAAGAATCAACTAAATAGCACACTCCAGTAAAATCTGGTGACCATTCTAGCGAGCGCTAAAGATTCTGTATTTCACAGCAAGATCATATAAACTTCACACAAGTCTTCCCAAAGGTTCTACTTGGCACAAACACTAAATAAAACACAAAACCACATCTAAACAGAAGCTAGATGCAATATTTATTCCTAAACAGAAGAAAAAACAAAAATAAAATAAAATTGCGTTGCCTCCCAACAAGCGCTATCGTCTTACGCCCCTAGCTAGGCACGATACATGGATGGATCTAGGTATTGCCATCTTTGGAAGGCAACTCTTTCATTAAGCACTTGTGATTCTTAGGATCTTTTTTATCCCTATTGATAATCAAACTTTTGGGCAAGAAATCAAGAAATTCAATTGTGTCAAAAGGTTCTCTTGCAAAAGTAAGAAAATTAGGATGAACACTTTTGGATTTAAGATCCGCGATTCCTTTACTAGATGTTTCACCTTTGTTCTTAGGAACATACATGAACTTAGATAATTTAGTGGTAGAAGGACTTGAAGTAGGTTTTATAGCAGAAAGTGCAGAACCCACATTAGTAATAATATCCTCAAGATTATTGATCCTAGTAGAATCTTGATCTAATTTTTCTTTAACTATGGGTTCCTTTTCCTTAAGGTTTTTCAGAACAACTCCTACCTTGGATCCATATTGGGTAATTTCATTGTGGATCTTTCTATCCAAGTTTTCTACCAACTCTACTGTAGCAACTTTGTTTTCAATGATTTCTAGCCATTGCATAACATGCTCCAAAGTTAAAACGGTCCCATTAACCATAAGAGGAGGTGAGCCAAATAATTCAGTCATTGCATTATAAGAATCAAAAGTATGGCTACCCAAGAAATTCCCTCCGGTAATGGTATCTAAGATAAATCTATTCCACGAAGTTATACCAACATAAAAATTAAGAAGAAGCACGGAAGGGAAAGTTTCCTATTAGATCTATTTTGAGCATTGCAAATTCTATACCAGGCATCTTTTAAGTTTTCTTCCTCCCTTTCGGGAGTATTGATAATGATAGGTGTGCTAGACATGATAACAAGCAAGCAATCCAACACACAAGCAAACAAGAAGCAAGCGAACGATAAACACACGGCAGAAGAAGGGCAAATAAAACGGCAAGGGTGAAGTGGGGGAGAGGAAAACGAGAGGCAAATAAATGTAATGCGAAGGATAAGGGTTTTTGATAGGTACTTGGTATATGACTTTTGCGTAAGCCTCCACGACAACGGCGCCAGAAATTCTTCTTGCTACTTCTCGAGCTTGCATTGTATTCCCTCGAAGAGGAAAGTATGATGCATCACAGTAGCGTAAGTATTTCCCTCAGTTTTTGAGAACCAAGGTATCAATCCAGTAGGAGAACACGCGCGAGTCCCTCGCACCCGCACAAACAAATAAGAACTTCGCAGCCAACGCGATAAGGGGTTGCCAATCCCTTTACGGTCACTTACGAAAGTGAGATCTGATAAAGGTGATAGTTTGATATTTTTGGTATTTTTGGATATAAGAACAAAAAGTAAAAACGGAAAAGTAAAGTAGATTGTAGATTGATATGTTGAGAATAGACCCGGGGCCATAGTTTTATCTAGTGGCTTCTCTCATAATAGCGATATTCTACGGCGGGTAAACAAATTACTGTCGAGCAATTGATAGAAAAGCGAATAATTATGAGACTATCTAGGCATGATCATTATATATAGGCATCACATCCGAGACAAGTAGACCGAAACGATTCTGCATCTACTACTATTACTCCACACATCGACCGCTATCCAGCATGCATCTAGAGTATTAAGTTCATAAGAACAGTGTAACCCCTTAAGCAAGATGACATGATGTAGAGGGATAAACTCAAACATAGTGATATAAACCCCATCTTTTTATCCTCGATTGCAACAATACAATACGTGCCTTGCTGCCCCTACTTTCACTGGGAAAGGACACCGCAAGATTGAACCCAAAGCCAAGCACTTCCCCCATTGCAAGAACTATAGATCTAGTAGGCCAAACAAAATCAATAATTCGAAGAGACTTGCAAGGATATTATAATCATACATAAAGAGTTCAGAGAAGAACCAAATATTTCTCATATATAATCTTGATCATAAACCCACAATTCGTCGGATCTCGACAAACACACCGCAAAAAGAGACTACATCGAATAGATCTCCTCGAAGATCGAGGAGAACTTGGTATTGAGATCTAAAGATAGAGAAGAAGCCATCTAGATACTAGCTATGGACCCGAAGGTCTATGGTAAACTACTCACAACTCATGGCAAGGCGATGATGATGATGTAGAAGCACTCCATGGTAGATCCCCCCTCGGGCGGAGCTCCGGAACAGGCCCCAAGATGGGATCTCATGGGAACAAAAGGTTGCGGCGGTGGAACTAGGGTTTTCTCTGTTCATCTGATGGTTTCTGGTTACGTTGATATATATAGGAAGAAGGAGGGCACCGGGGGCCAGACGGGGTGCCCACGAGGCAGGGGGCGCGCCCTATAGGGGGGGGGGGCACGCCCCCTGTAATGCCCAGTATGTGACTATGTCTCCCACGTGTCGAGGCACGACTTAAAGACATAATCACATACTAGAATGATCTCAAGTATGGTATCTTTGCACGACTCATGTAAAAGAGGGGATGAAAGTGTAAAAGATTAGTTGGCTTACACTCGCCACGTCACACAATGTAATACATTAACATACATCATCCAAATAACATCAGAGTCCGACTACGGACGAAGATCCAAATGAAAGATACCATAAATAAAGCAACACAAGGTCCCGATCATCCTAGTAAGAGCCCTATTGATCCTCGGGATAAGACACGTAGTAACGTCCACGCTCTTCATCGAACTCCCAATACAGCTCTGATACCAACTTGTAATGCCCAGTATGTGACTATGTCTCCCATGTGTCGAGGCATGACTTAAAGACATAATCACATACTAGAATGATCTCAAGTATGGTATCTTTGCACGACTCATGTAAAAGAGGGGATGAAAGTGTAAAAGAGTAGTTGGCTTACACTCGCCACGTCACACAATGTAATACATTAACATACATGGTAGCCTGGCTTATTAGGGATGATAGACTACTCATATCAATAAGGAATTCCTTCTTTTCCGGGAGCCCGTTCAGAAAGAACTCCAAAGTTAAGCGTGCTTAGCTTGGAGTAGTTTCAGGATGGGTGACCGATAGGGAAGTTGCTCCTGGGTGCGCACGAGTGAGGACAAAGTGCGCAGAAAAGACTAGTATTGATATGTGAGGCCAGTCGAGATCCCGCGAGGAGTAACGACCACCGGTGGGTGTGACCGGGGCGTTACACCCCCCACCCTCGTGGATGCCACGTCAGCCCTACTCCGTGGTTCTCAAGTCTCCCGTGCGTATTTTGCTCCAAAAATATCTCTCCCGAAGGTTTCATTCCGTTTGGACTTAGTTGATATTCCTTTTCTGTAAAACCCTGAAATAGGCAAAAAGCAGCAATCTGGACTGGGCCTTTGGGTTAGTAGGTTAGTCCCAAAAATAATATAAAAGTGTATAACAAAGCCCATTAAACATCCAAAACATCATAAATAATAGCATGGAACAATCAAAAATTATAGATACGTTGGAGACGTATCAGGGTGCAAGTTGTTTGATGTTTGTGCAGGTATTTGGCGACTTGTGTGTGATATCCTACTGGATTGATACCTTGGTTCTCAAAAACTGAGGGAAATACTTACTTCACTCTTGCTGCATCCCCTATCCTCTTTAAGGGAAACGCGAGCGCACCTCGGGAAAGTAGCGAGGAAGCAAAATATTTCTGGCGCCGTTGCCGGGGAGATCTACGCCAAGTCAAGACCCGCCAAGTACCCTTCATTAAACTGTCATCTCTTGCATTTACATTATTTGCCATTCGCCTCTCGTTTTCCTCTCCCCCACTTCTAAAACGTTTTCAGAAAAACACAAAAATATTTACCTTCTCTTCGTTTGCCTTTTTCTCGTTCGATCTTATGTTTGCTCGTGTTGTCATGTGCCTTCTATTTGCTTGCATCTTCGCTTGCTTTTTTTTTGCGTCCAAACATACTTTCTTTATTGCTCAATAATGTTCATAGGGATACATCTCAAATTTGGTGGGTTCAGTAGCCATACATGGCGTCCCAGACCCAACCCAAAAACATGTTTGGCAAGGCTATGTGCCTCTATATTTGTTCCTCTACCCTCGAAAATAAAAGAACACTGATAGAACTGATACAAGGTAGCGTTTATCTCCTTCACCACCGCAGCATAATTTCCTCCTATTCCTTGATTGATATCTCCAACCACTCCCTTGTTATCACATGCTATTTCCACATGCGTCAGACCAAGATCCAGGGCCAGCGCCATCGCCTCCCGACATGCCAAAGCTTCAAGCGTCGCTGGGTCATTCATCCCCGGGATCTTCATAGCTGAGGAGCCTAAGTAGTGTCCCTGCGAGTCCCTGCAGACCGCGCTGACGGAGCCTTCAGCTTCCACCCTTGATACAGCACCATCCACTCTGATCTTGGCCACCCCCTGCGGAGGAGGAATCCAAGCTGGGCATGACCTGTTTGGGGCTGCTTGTAACGGAGCAGCTTTTTGTTTTGGCTTGCACTCCTCTAGCTCATGCAAGTATTTCATGATGAAACCGTGAGTGGCTTGGGGGGTTTGGAAAATATTCTCGTGCAAAGCTTGCCTTCTTGCATACCAGATGGCCCAAAGAGTGACCAGAACTTGAGTGAATTCAGAGGAAGGGATTGCATCCATGGCCGCAAAAACCCAACGTTTAGCATCAGGCTCCCTTATGCTGTTGATTGCTTCCACCAAATCAGGGTTCTGCAGTGCCCACACACACCTAGCAGCATGGCAGTGTAGGAGGGAATGTTGCCAGGAGTCCTCGCTGCCGCATAGACCGCATGTCGTCGCCGTAGACATATTACGGTGATGGAGAAGGTCTGCAGTTGGGATAGACTGCTGGGCCAGTCTCCAGAGGAAGATTTTTATTTTTGAAGGGACATCTATCTTCCACAACTTCGACCAAGCCTTCTGCTCTCCTTCGGTATTGGATGGATCCGCTCTACCTTCTAGCCAAGCTTCTCGTCGCAGTTTTGTGGTGATCAACATCCGGTATGCAGAACGTACTGAGAATACTCCGTTCTTCGCTTGCTGAAAACCCTTCTATGGATCCTCATCCGCTTGCTAATCTTTTTAAGAGGTCCAATTATGATGAACCAATTGATAGTGAGTTTAGTGCACTAGATTATCTTTATGAGGTTTTGCTTGAAATTCATGAATTTGAGAACTGTGACGAAGTGCTAAAAGAAGAAATTTATAAAGTGATATACGATAGCTCTTTGAATAAAAAACATGATTGCAATGATGTTATTATAAATTCTATTAATGTCAATTGTGTTAATGATATGCAAAACCCTAAGCTTTGGGGTGCTAGTTTTGCTATATCCATTACTTGTTGCAATGATCATGATTGGGGTGATTCTTCTTATGATCTTGGAAATTTATTTAATCCCCATGTTGAATGTAAGATTGATAATAATGTTTGCAATAAAATTAAAAGTGTGTTTGGAAGAGTGTCAACTTTAGATCCCACATATTTGGAGAATGTTCAATCTTATGATTTTTTTTTATAAAAGTAGGTTTGGAGAGGTCATGCCTTTAGTTAATGTTGATCCCATTATTTTGGAAGAGTGTCAACTTTGCATGCATGTGGATCGTGTTGAGAATAAGTTTTGTGATAGCTATATTGTTGAATTTTCTTATGATCCTAGATGCAATTATTATGAGAGAGGAAAATATGGTTGTAGGAATTTTCATGTTACTAAATTACCTCTCATTATGTTGAGATTGCTATTGTATCTTTCTTCTTCCTTGCATATGCTAGTTTTCACTTGTCTTAATAATTTATTTGCTTATAAAATGTCTATGCATAGGAATTATGTTAGACTTAGATTTGTTTTCCACGTGTTTTATGATGCTCTCTTTGTGCTTGAATTTTTATCTTTCATGTGAGCATCATTGAAATCTCAAGCCGGTCTTAATGGCTATAAAGAAAGAGCTTGTTGGGAGGCAACCCAATTTTATTTTTTGCTTTTTACTTTTTGGTTCTGTTTTGCAAGTTTTACACATTATTACTTCTGTAGTAATTGTTTTTGGTGTTTCAATTAGTGTTTTAGCCAAGTAAGACCTTTGTGACGGCTTGCAGGTATCGTTCATTTGATTTTGCTGAAAAATAGAAACTTTTGCGTCGAGTGCAGAAAAAGTAAATCACTGGAACGTCGAAACCTTCTGAATTTTTTACAGAAAATTGATATATGAATTCCCCACGTCTTCCAATTTTTTCAGAATCTTTAGAGTTACAGAAGTATGCGAAGTTCTCATATTTCTACAGACTATTCTGTTTTTTGAAAGATTCTGTTTTTTACGTGTTGTTTACTTATTTTGATGCATCTATGGCTAGAATCGGGGAGTGTGAACCATTGAGAAGTTGGAATACAGTATATATTACACCAATATGAAATTAGAACAAGATCACAACAATACCTTGAGTGGTTATTTGCTTTGTTTCACTAACGGAGCTCACGAGATTTTCTGTCGAGTTTTGTGTTGTGAAGTTTTCAAGTTTTGGGTAAGGATTTGATGGACTATGGAATAAAGAGTGTCAAAAGCCTAAGCTTGGGGATGCCAAAGGCACCCCAAGGTAAAATTCAAGGACGGCCAAGAGCCTAAGCGTGGGGATGCCCTGGGAAGGCATCCCCTCTTTCGTCTTCAGCCATCGATAACTTTACTTGAGGCTATATATTTTTTCACTACATGATATGTGTTTTGCTTGGAGCATCTTTTATGATATGAGTATTTGCTTTTTAGTTTGTCACAATCATCCTTGCTGTACACACCTTTTGAGAGGTACACGCTTCAATTGTGATTTATCAGAATACTCTATGTGCTTCACTTATATCTTTTGAGCTAGGCAATTTTGCTCTAGTGCTTCACTTATATCTTTTTAGAGCACGGTGGTGGTTTTATTTTGTAGAAATTGTTGAACTCTCTTGCTTCACTTATATTATTTTGAGAGTTCTTAAGAACAGCATGGTAATTTGCTTGGGTTATGAAATTAGTCCTAATATGATAGACATCCAAAGGAGATATAATAAAAACTTCCATATAGAGCATTGAATATTATGTGAAGTTTGACTCCTTGTAATTATTTTGAGATGTTAAGATGGTAATATTAGAGTCATGCTAGTGGTAGTTTGTGAGGTTAAAGAAATAATTGTGTTAAAGTTTGTGATTCCCGTAGCATGCATGTATGGTCTCCTAACCATGTATCCAAATTGGAGCACTTTGTATTTTGAGTGTTTGTCTTTGTGTGAAGGTCGGGGGCGCGCGATGGTTAAATCCTATCAACATCCCCTCTAGGAGCATGCATTGTAGTACTTTGCTTCAAGGGCTAATACAAAAATCACAATAAGTATGTGAGTTCTTTATGACTAATGCTGAGTCCATGGATTATGCGCACTCTCACCCTTCCACCTTGCTAGCCACTCTAGTGCCGCGCAACTTTCTCCGGTGCATAAACCCTCCATATACCTTCCCCAAAACAGCCACCATACCTACCTATTATGGCATTTCCATAGGCATTCCGAGATATATTGCCATGTAACTCCACTGTTCTGTTTATTATGAAACGCTCCATCATTGTCATATTGCTTTGCATGATCATGTAGTTGACATAGTATTTGTGGCAAAGCCACCATTCATATTTTTCATGCATGTCACTCTTGGTCATTGCACATCCCGGTACACCACCAAAGGCATTCATATAGAGTCATATTTTTGTTCTAGCATCGATTTGTAATATCGAGTTGTAAGTAAATAAAAGTGTGATGATCATCATTATTTGAACATTGTCCCATGTGAGGTTATCAATAATAAGGCCAAATGAGTCTTCAAAAAAAGAGAAGAGGGTCTCAAAAAAAAGAGGAGACTACAAAAAAATGAGAGAAAAAGAGAGAAGGGACATTGTTACTATCCTTTTTCACACTTGTGTTTGAAAGTAGCACCATGTTTTTTTATAATAGAGAGTCTCCTATGTTGTCACTTTCATATATCACTAGTGGGAACTTTTCATTATAGAACTTGGCTTGTATATTCCAACGATGGTCTTCCTCAAATGCCCTAGGTCTTCATGAGCAAGCAAGTTGATGCACACCCACTAGTTGTCTTTTTTTGAGCTTTCATACACTTATAGCTCTAGTGGATCCGTTACATGGCAATCCCTACTCACTCACATTGATATCGATTAATGCACATATCCATTGTCCATTGATTTCCCTAGTCAATGTGAGACTTTCTCCCTCCTTTTGTCTATCACCACCTTCTATGCCACCCATAGTGCAATATCCATAGCTAACACTCATGTATTGCGCGAAGAGTTGAAAAGGTTTAAGAATGTTAAAGTATGAAAACAATTGCTTGATTGACACCGGGATAGGCATGGCTTTTAATTTGTGTTAAGAATAGGGATCATAAATGACTATATGATTTTGTAGGGATAACTTTCTTTAGCCATGTTATTTTTGAAGCTTCATAGATTACTTTCAAGTATGCTTGAAGTATTATTGTTTTGATATTGATTAAAAAAATTGAGTCTTATGGATCTGAATATTCAAGCCACAATAAAGAAGATTGCATTAATAAATATGTTGGGTAGCATTCCACATCAAAAATTCTGTTTTTATCATTTACCTACTCGAGGACGAGCATGAATTAAGCTTGGGGATGCTTGATACGTCTCCAACATATCTATAATTTTTGATTGTTCTATGATATTATATTATCTATCTTGGATGTTTTATATGCATTTATATGCTATTTTATATGATTTTTGGGACTAACCTATTAACCTAGAGCCCCGTGCCAGTTTCTATTTTTCCTTGTTTTTGAGTTTCGTAGAAAAAGAATAGCAAACGGAGTCCAAACGGAACGAAACTTCACGAGGATTTTTCTTGGACCAGAATGAAGGAAATATGCCCTAGAGGCAACAATAAAGTTGTTATTTACATTTCCTTATATGTCATGATAAATGTCTTTTATTCATGCTAGAATTGTATTAACCGGAAACTTAATACATGTGTGAATAATAGACAAAACAGAGTGTCCCTAGTATGCCTCTACTAGACTAGCTCGTTAATCAAAGATGGTTATGTTTATTGACCATAGACATGTGTTCTCATTCGATCAATGAGATCACATCATTATGAGAATGATGTGATGGACAAGACCCATCTGTTAGCTTAGCACTATGATCGTTAAGTTTTACTGCTATTGCTTTCTTCATGACTTATACATGTTCCTATGACTATGAGATTATGCAACTCCTGAATACCGGAGGAACACCTTGTGTGCTATCAAATGTCACAACGTAACTAGGTGATTCTGAAGATGCTCTAAAGGTGTCTCCGAAAGTGTTTGTGCTGTTCGCATGGATCAAGAATAGGATTTGTCACTCCGAGTGTCGGAGAGGTGACTTTGGGCCCTCTCGGTAATACACATCATAATAAGCCTTGCAAGCAAACGACTAATGAGTTAGTCACGACATTGAACAAGGTATGTGTAACATCCCAAATTTTCAATTTGGAATGTTATACATAGATCATACTGCATTCATATTTCTTTGCAATTTGTGGGTGGCGATCCTCGAAAATTCTAAGCAACTCAAGGACCTACGGAGAGAGTTGGGAATTATACCGTTTTTGTATTTGAGTTTACTCGAATACCGGTACGAGGATAGCGTTGGTTTTAATTATTTTTCTCTCCTAAAAAGATATTTCTAAATAAAATATATGAGCGGAGATAATATGAATTCTCCAAAATAACAGAAATATTGGAGAAAAAAAATGTTAAATTCACTTTTGGTATTTTTTCGGATTTATTTGCGATTTTATTTGCATAGGAAAAATACGCATTTTTCAAAATTGCATTTAGGTCCGGGAAAAATGTTCACTCTGTCCTAAATATTATTAGAGGATGGTGAACATTTATTTCGGAATTTTTTGAGTCCGTTTAGTATTTCTTTCGTTAGTTTTCGTACGTCAGGACTCGTTTAAAAAAAAGTGGCGAACCGACTTTGGTCCGTGTTCGTCCAGGACTTCCCCTGGCCCGGGGCCTTTATAAGCCGGCCCAGCCGCCGCCAGCCGCCAGCCCGCCTCGCTTCGCCTCCCGCGCCAATCCTAGCCTACGCCGCCGCCGCCAGCAGCCGCGCCGCCCCGCCGGACCCGCCGCCGCCAAGGTAGTAGCCGCCGGTTTTTTTAAAGAGTCGATCGTTTTTTTAGAAACCCTAGATCTGTTTTTAGATCGGTTCGGTTTTTTCGGTTTAGTTACTTTACGGACGTTCGTCCATACGTTCGTTTTAACGAACGTTGTTCGTCCGTTAGCCGCAGACAGCTAACGTTCGTTCGTTAGCTTGTTCATCAGTTTTCTTTTTCGGGGAATTTATCCGCGATTATTTCGATCGCGATTTCTCCCCTGATCTTGGTTTTCGTTTTTCTTTTCGCTCGAGAGTCGGAATCAGGTGATTCAAAATCCCAGATCTTCGTCTCGACGCCCTCTTTTCATTTAACCAACTTGAACAAGGTTTTTTTACTGTAAAATTTGACCCTAGATCAATCTAGTAAACAGATCTTGTTTCTTTCGTAGTTTGAGTTTCGTTGCTTCGTTCGATTTGATTCTTTTTGCAAACCGAAGTTCTTAAGTTGAACTTTCTGGTTAGATCTTCTTGTTTGGAGTTCTGTTTGTGCATCTTTGCTTGATTGCTTATGTATGTTATTGTTTGCTTGCGATAGAATACCCGGACTGTGAAGCGTGCTACTACGAGTCTCTAGGTTTTGCGAATCATCAGCAAGGCAAGTAACACTTTGATCATACCCTTTTATTACCCAGTTTTTATGCATTAGATCAAACCCTCACACATTACATGAGTAGGATCTCTTAAACTTGTGGGACTCGGAAGTAGATTGAGGTAGAACCTATTACCTGCATTATTTTCAAACCCTTGGGAGTTACTTCTACGCTATGCTTAGGTTGCCATGCTATACTCGTAGACGTGGTTTGGGTTTGAGTGAAATCCATGACAGATGTGAGTTGTTAATTAATGGTTCAACTTAAATTGGTTGCAGGGCACCTGGAGAATCCAGTGTTGTGCTAGGAAATCCCGGGGTTCCGTGTGATTGTCCTATGGAATGCCACCCGGGCTCAAAGGGATCATAAAACTATTCATGCTAGAAACTTCCGTGTGCAGCCACAATGCCATTATGGGCTCTGGCATAGTATGAGTAAGTTGTGTGTGCTCTTTCAGTGGTGGACTACCAGATGTAGAGGAAAGTAGGTGTACCGGTCCACCTGGGGCAAAGAGTAAATGCTTCTGAAAGACTGTGTCTCGGTCATCCGTTTCTCAAACACCATGCAGTGCGAGAAATCTTGAGTATCTTGCCAGCATATTATTAGCCGTGTCCCCGGTTATGGACAATCTTGAGTATCTGGTACTTGAATTATTGGTTATTCTCATCACTCTACAATTAATTTGTTGGGTTAATGATTACTTTATTTGGGATTTAGTTGGAGGTACCTTCTCAATGATGTTTCAACTACCATGATAGTTAAAATAAAATTTATTCCTTTTGTTGTAGGGAAAATTGGCTTTACGCAATAACTTGAACCTTAGATCCTCCACCAGCCAAATATGCATATAGTGTAGCCTTTATTCTGTTACTTGCATCTTCTGTGTTATCTTGCCAGCATATTCCATGTGCTGACCCGTTTCGGGCTGCAACATGTTACGTTGCAGACTTTTCAAACGAGGAGTAAGACGTTCTAGGTCGTTTGTCATGCACTCAGCTATTCCGTTGGAGTAGATGGACTCACTTATCTTCCAAGCCTTCCGCTGTTATTTTATTAGATGGCCTTAAGCCCTATACTTTTGTAATAAGTTCTCTTTGGAGACATTCGATGTAATAAGTGTGTGATTGCCACTCTGTTATAAATCCTTCAAGTACTGTGTGTGTCAGCATTACCGATCCAGGGATGACACAGAAACACAGAGACTTCGGTCCATTAGGATCGTGGTCGCTACAGTATGATGATACCGACGATCGAATCTCGGGCAAGTAACATACCGATGACAAAGGGGACAACGTATATTGTTATGCGGTTTGACCGATAAAGACCTTTGTAGAATATGTAGGAACCATATGAGCATCCAGGTTCCGCTATTGGTTATTGACCGCAGATGAGTCTCGGTCATGTCTACATAGTTCTCGAACCCGTAGGGTCCATGCACGATCGGTATTATGAGTTTATGTGTTTTGATGCACCAAAGGTAGTTCGGAGTCCCAGATGTGATCACGGACATGATGAGGAGTCTCGAAATGGTCGAGACATAAAGATTGATATGTTGGAACGTATATTCGAACACCGAAAGGGTTCCAGGGGTCACCGGATAAATACCGGAGTACCGGGATGTTACCGAAACCCCACGGGGAGTAAATGGGCCTTATTGGGCTTTAGGGGGGAGAGAGAGTGGGGCTGCCTAGGGCTGGGTTGTGCGCCCCCCAAGCCTAGTCCAAATTGTACTAGAGGGAGGGGTGGCGCCTCCTCCTTCCTTCCCCTTCTATCCCTCCCGCTATTGGTTATTGACTGTAGATGAGTCTCGGTCATGTCTACATAGTTCTCGAACCCGTAGGGTCCATGTTCGATGACGATCGGTATTATGAGTTTATGTGTTTCGATGCACCGAAGGTAGTTCGGAGTCCCAAATGTGATCACGGACATGACGAGGTGTCTCGAAGTGGTCGAGACATAAAGATTGATATATTGGAACGTATATTCGAACACCGGAAGGGTTCCAGGGGTCACCGGATAAATACTGGAGTATCGGGATGTTACCGAAACCCCACGGGGAGTAAATGGGCCTTATTGGGCTTTAGGGGGGAGAGAGAGAGGGGCTGCCTAGGGCTGGGTTGTGCGCCCCCAAGCCTAGTCCAAATTGTACTAGAGGGAGGGGTCGCGCCTCCTCCTTCCTTCCCCTTCTCTCCCTCCCTTCCCTCTTCTCATACTCCCACTAGGAAAGGGGATTTCTACCCGCAAAAAAAAGGAATCCCCCTTGGCGCGCCTCCTCTCCTAGGCTGGCCGCTTCCTCCCTCTCCCTCCTTTATATACATGGGGAGGGCACCCCTTGTACACACATCAATTGTTCCTAGCTATGTGCGGTGCCCCCCTCCACAGTTACACACCTCGGTCATATCGTTGCAGTGCTTAGGTGAAGCCCTGCACTGGTAACTTTATCATCACCATCACCATGCCGCCGTGCTGACGAAACTCTCCCGCGACCTCAATTGGATCAAGAGTTCGTGGGATGTCATCGAGCTGAACGTGTGCTGAACGCGGAGGTGCCATACGTTCGGTGCTTGGATCGGTTGGATCGCGAAGACGTTCGACTACATCAACTGCGTTACTAAACGCTTCCTCTTTCGGTCTACGAGGGTACGTAGACACACTCTCCCCGCTCGTTGCTATGATTCTCCTAGATAGATCTTGCTTGTTCGTAGGATTTTTTTTTGAAATACTACGTTACCCAACATTGGCATCATGAGCCAGGTCTATGTGTAGATGATAATAGTCATACTACTTACCAGAATGTCATACTTTGATTCGGCGGTATTGTGAGATGAAGTAGACTGGACCGACATTACGCGTACGCTTACGCGAGACTGGTTTTACCGTTACGAGCACTCGTTGCTTAAAGGTGACCGGCGGGTGTCAGTCTCTCTCACTTTAGTTGAGTAGAGTGTGACTATGCCCGGTCCTTGTGAAGGTTAAAATAGCACACTTTACGAAAAATCATTGTGGTTTTCTTTGCGTAGGTAAGAACGGTTCTTGCTAAGCCCGTAGCAGCCACGTAAAACTTGCAACAACAAAGTAGAGGACGTCTAGCTTGTTTTTGCAGGGCATGTTGTGATGTGATATGGTCAAGACATGATGAGTTATACGTTATTGTATGAGATGATCATGTTTTGTAAATTATCGGCAAACGGAGGAGCCTTATGGTTGTCTCTTCATTGTTTGAGTTGCGAAGTCCATGTAATTGCTTTACTTTATCACTATGAGTTAGCGATAGTTGTAGTAGCAATAGTTGGCGAGACGACCACGATGCTACGATGAAGATCATGGTGTCAAGCCGGTGATGATGGAGATCATGATGATGCTTTGGAGATGGAGATCAAAAGCACAAGATGATGATGGCCATATCATGTCACATATTTTGATTGCATGTGATGTTTATCTTATTATGCTTCTTATTTTGCTTAGTACGGCGGTAGCATTATAATATGATCCCTTACAAAATTTCAAGGTACAAGTGTTCTCCCTGACTATGCACCGTTACGAAAGTTCGTCGTGCCGAGACACCACGTGATGATCGGGTGTGTTAAGCTCTACGTTCAAATACAATGGGTGTAAGACAGTTTTGCACATGCAGAATACTCGGGTTAAACTTGACGAGCCTAGCATGTACAGACATGGCCTCAGAACACAAGAGACCGAAAGGTCGAGCGTGAATCATATAGTAGATATGATCAACATAAGATGTTCACCATTGAAAACTACTCCATCTCACGTGATGATCAGACATGGTTTAGTTGATTTGGATCACG
The DNA here is from genome assembly GCA_902687465.1 of Secale cereale. Taxonomy (NCBI): domain Eukaryota; kingdom Viridiplantae; phylum Streptophyta; class Magnoliopsida; order Poales; family Poaceae; genus Secale; species Secale cereale. Next base: position 445,929,619 of record LR738714.1, read on the forward strand.
TGATCATTTAGATGACTAGAGGGATGTCTATCTAAGTGGGAGTTCTTTAGTAATATGATTAATGGAACTTTAGTTTATCATGAACTTAGTCCTGATAGTTTTTGCATATCTATGTTGTTGTAGATCAATGGCCCGTGCTACCGTTCCCTTAAATTTTAATGCATTACTAGAGAAAGCTAAGTTGAAAGATGATGGTAGCAACTACACAAACTGGGTCCGTAACTTGAGGATTATCCTCATTGCTGCACAGAAGAATTCTGTCCTTGAAGCACTGCTAGGTGACAGGCCTGCTGCAGGAGCAACTCCGGACGTTATGAACGTTTGGCAAGCTCGTTCTGATGACTACTCGATAGTTCAGTGTGCCATGCTTTACGGCTTAGAATCGGGACTTGAAATACGTTTTGAACGTCGTGAAGCATATGAGATGTTCCAAGAGTTGAAGTTTATATTTCAAGCAAATGCCCGGATTGAGAGATATGAAGTCTCCAATAAGTTCTATAGCTGCAAGATGGAGGAGAACAGTTCTATCAGTGAACACTTACTCAGAATGTCTGGGTACTACAATCACATGACTCAACTTGGTTGGAAAGTTGATGAAGATAGTGTTATTGATAGAGTTCTTCAATCACTGCCACCAAGCTATAAAGGCTTCGTGATGAACTATAATATGCAAGGGATGTAGAAGACAATTCCCGAGCTCTTCGCTATGCTCAAAGCTGCGGAGATAGAAATCAAAAAGGAGCATCAAGTGTTGATGGTTAACAAGACCACTAGTTTCAAGAAAAACAGCAAGGGAAAGAAGGGGAACTTCAAGAAGAATAGCAAGATAGTTGCTACTCCCGCGAAGAAACCCAAGTCTGGAGCCAAGCCTGAAACTGAGTGCTTCTACTGCAAAGGGACTGGACACTGGAAGCGGAACTGCCCAAAGTATTTGGCGGATAAGAAGTATGGCAAAGTAAACAATGGTATATTTGATATACATGTTATTGATGTGTACCTTACTAATGCTTGTAGTAGCACCTGGGTATTTGATACTGGTTTGGTTGCTAATATTTGTAACTCAAAACAGGGGCTACGGATTAAATGAAGATTAGCTAAGGATGAGGTGACGATGTGCGTGGGAAAAGGTTTCAAATTCAATGTGGTCGCCGTCGGCACGCTACCTCTACATTTACCTTTGGGATTAGTTTTAGACCTAAATTATTGTTATTTGGTGCCAGCGTTGAGCATGAACATTATATCTGGATCTTATTTGTTGCGGAACGGTTATTCATTTAAATCGGAGAATAATGGTTGTTCTATTTATATGAGTAATATCTTTTATGGTCATGCACCCTTGAAGAGTGGTCTATTCTTGTTGGATCTTGATCGTAGTGATACACATATTCTTAATATTGAAGCCAAAAGATGCAAAGTTGATAATGATAGTGCAACTTATTTGTGGCACTGTCGTTTAGGTCATATTGGTGTAAAGCGCATGAAGAAACTCCATGCTGATGGACTTTTGGAAACACTTGATTATGAATCACTTGGTGCTTGCAAACCATTCCTCATGGGCAAGATGACTAAAACTCCGTTCTTCGGGACAATGGAGCGAGCAACTGACTAACTAGAAATCATACATACTGATGTATGCGGTCCAATGAGTGTTGAGGCTCGCGGCGGGTATCGTTATTTTCTGACCTTCACGATTTGAGCAGATATGAGTATATCTACTTGATGAAGCACAAGTCTGAAACATTTGAAAAGTTCAAAGAATTTCAGAGTGAAATAGAGAATCATCGTAACAAGAAAATAAAGTTTCTATGATCTGATCGCGGAGGCGAATATTTGAGTTACGAGTTTGGTCTTCATTTGAAACAATGTGGAATAGTTTCACAACTCACGCCACCTGGAACACAACAGCGTAATGGTGTGTCCGAATGTCGTAACCGTACTTTATTAGATATGGTGCGATCTATGATGTCTCTTACCAATTTACCATTATCGTTTTGGGGTTATGCTTTAGAGACAGCTGCATTCACGTTAAATAGGGAACCATCTAAATCCGTTGAGACGACTCCTTATGAACTGTGGTTTGGCAAGAAACCCAAGTTGTCATTTATTAAAGTTTGGGGCTGCGATGCTTATGTGAAAAAGCTTCAACCTGATAAGCTCGAACCCAAGCCAGAGAAATGTGTCTTCATAGGATACCCAAAGGAAACTGTTGGGTAGACCTTCCATCACAGATCCGAAGGCAATATATTCTTTGCTAAGAATGGATCCTTTCTAGAGAAGGAGTTTATCTCGAAAGAAGTTTGTGGGAGGAAAGTAGAACTTGATGAGGTCATTGTACCTTCTCCTGAATTGGAAAGTAGTACATCACAGAAACTAGTTCCAGTGATTCCTACACCGATTAGTGAGGAAGCTAATGATGATGATCATGAAACTTCAGATCAAGTTACTACTGAACCTCGTAGGTCAACCAGAGTGTGTTCCGCGCCAGAGTGGTACGGTAACCCGGTTCTAGAAATCATGTTACTAGACCATGATGAACCTATGAACTATGAGGAAGTGATGATGAGCCCATATTCCACAAAGTGGCTTGAGACCATAAAATCTGAGGTGGGTTCCATGTATGTGAACAAAGTGTGGACTTTGGTTGACTTGCCCGATGATTGGCAAGCCATTGAAAATAAATGGATCTTTAAGAGGAAGACTTACGCTGATGGTAATGTTACCGTCTACAAAGCTCGACTTGTTGTGAAAGGTTTTCGACAAGTTCAAGGAGTTGACTACAATGAGACTTTCTCACCCGTAGTGATACTTAAGTCTGTCCAAATCATGTTAGCAATTGCCGCATTTTATGATTATGAAATCTGGCAAATGGATGTCAAAACTGCATTCCTTAATGGATATCTCAAAGAAGAGTTGTATATGATGCAACCAGAAGGTTTTGTCGATCCTAAAGGTGCTAACAAAGTGTGCAAACTCCAGCGATCCAACTATGGACTGGTGCAAGCATCTCGGAGTTGGAATATACGCTTTGATGAAGTGATCAAAGCATATGGTTTTACATAGACTTTTGGAGAAGCTTGTATTTACAAGAAAGCGAGTGGGAGCTCTGTAGCATTTGTGTTATTATATGTGGATGACATATTGTTGATTGGAAATGATATAGAATTTCTGGACGGCATAAAAGGATACTTGAATAAGAATTTTTCAATGAAAGACCTTGGTGAAGCTGCTTATATATTGGACATCAAGATCTATAGAGATAGATCAAGACGCTTAATTGGACTTTCACAAAGCACATACCTTGATAAAGTTTTGAAGAATTTCAAAATGGATCAGTCAAAGAAAGGGTCCTTGCCTGTGTTACAAGGTGTGAAGTTGAGTAAGACACAATGCCTGACCTCTGCAGAAGATAGAGAGAAAATGAAAGTCATTCCCTATGCCTCAGCCATAGGATCTATCATGTATGCAATGCTGTGTACCAGACCTGATATGTGCCTTGCTATAAGTTTAGCAGGGAGGTACCAAAGTAAGCCAGGAGTGGTGTAACACCCCATATGTGATACCTTCCATATATGGCAATAAAGCGTTCATCAATTTGATCCTTGTCCTTTCCTTGGGGGTTCTTGTCTTTAAGCATTCTTATTGTATTGCATTGTCATTTTACTTTTCCTTATGCATCCATGCATTGTTCATCATCATCATGTCATCATGTTCATCATAGCTTCTTTTACTTGTCATGTGTGATTCATCCTAGCTTGTGATGTGAGGTCACCTTGAGGTTGTTGTGTGATGGTGGTTGCAAGTTCATGCCATGCTAAACCCTAAACCCCTTCTTCCTCTTCTAGCACTTCTTCTCCTTTCCTTCCTTTTCTTTCCCTATTCTTTAAGTATTTTTGAAAGTGTCTTATCCTACTCCTCTTAATGTTCATCTCCTCCCCACATCTAAGTTACCCTGTCCTAAGCCACCATGCAAAGCCTTGCCCCCTTATAAATTTATTTGGTTAGGTTCAAAAATGACAGAAATTTGAACCATATTCAAACTTGTTTTATTTTTCTACCTCTAAAAATGCCCAAACCAATTTTATAAAATAAGGCATAAATCTAGGAGCATGGGGATATTATATTTATCCCCTGATTCCTTTTCCTTGAGCCTGTGCTTTTTCTTTTATTTTCTGTCTGAGGAAAATGGAAAAAGAATAAAAAGGCAGCAGCAGCAGCAGCCAACTTGGGCCCAGCCTTCCCCTTCGGCCCAGCTCCAGCGCGCGCCCACAGCCCAGCACAGCCCGCAGCGCGTCCCTCTCTCCCTTTATCACCCACGCCCCCGCATACCCTCGCTGGTTCGCGCCCATGTGGCCAGGTCGGACCCACTCGCCAGCGACCGCGCCAGAAAGTTCACCCTCCTTTTCTTCCTCCTCCCGCGACGCCATGGGGACCGCGAGCACGACGCCATCGCCGCACCGTCGTGGCTCTGGACCTCCTTTTAATCCCTCTCCATGTCCAACCCATCCTCTAGGGTTCCCTCTTCCTCCTCCCGCCGCCTGGTGAGCTGAGAGCCACCTGATCCGCTGCTTCGCAGCTATCCCGAGCGTATCTGAGAGCGCGAGCTCGTCGCTGGCGTGCTTCCCGTCCTCCTCTGCCTCGCCAACCTTGCCGGTCTTCTTCCTCGACGTCGTCTACGTCCACTACACGGAGCCGATCGCATTGCTTGTGACTTCTTCTTCCTCTTCTTCAACTCCGGCAGCCGCGGGTGTTCGATCATCGCCGTCATCGACTCCGTCCACCTCCCGGCCAACCAAACACTTCGATGTGTTCGTGGTGAGCATCCACACCTCCCCGTACATTTCCCCCCTTCTTTCGCGCCGTCTAGCTCCTAGTTCACCGTGCACCCGAGCTCGTCACCGTCGGGCCTCGTCTCCGGCTAGTGTTCCGACCTCCTTAGTTCCTCCGCTGTTACCATCGTGTTCGCCTTGTCGCGTAGATGCTGCTAGTGCTTTCACCGCTCCGTTTTGGCCCTTGCTTTGTCTCGTCGAGGTCCGCTGCCGCCGCTCTGTTTGATGCTCGTCGGCGCCGTTGTAGTCGTCGCTAGGTGCTGCGAGTGCGCGTCGTGGGTGCGGAGTTCCCCCACGAACAGATCGCACCACTCCGCCGCCTGCAATGGTCGCCGGAGCAGCTCTGACGTGCTCTGTTTCCCTTAGTGTTGTCGGCTTCTTCAGTTAACACATAAGGCCACACGCACCTTCTCTATCAGATAAACTCGTCTAGCCCAGTGGCTTGTCACTTCGTCAGTTAACCAGGAGGTCGCGGGTTCGATCCCGTCGGGGGCAGTGGATATTCCCCCCTTTTTGCAATTTCTGAGCCACTGACAGGTTGGCCCCACCTGTCATCCTCTCTGCTCAGTCCACCCACACGCGCACCCACCTTGCCACGTTGGATTCCCCTGGGTCCACCAGTCAGTGTCTCTGGCTAGATCCAGGCGGGGTCAGTTTGTCTTTTCCTTTTGTTTTTCTCTTCTCTTTTTGTTTTTGTTATTCTTTTATGCATATTCTTTGCATATTTAATATCTTTTAAAATATGCATCTGATGGAAATGAGTTGTATATGAAAAGTGCTTAGTTTTTCATGTAGAATATTAATATGCTGTTTGTTGCCATGTTTAAACTTTTAAAAATGTTGGTTGAATTAATTTGTGTTTAAAATATGCTTAAACTTGTAAAAATCATAACAAAATATCTACAACTCCAAATTTAACATACTTTATATGCTTTTGGGGTGGAAAAATGTGTATAATAATGTGGTGCTGCTACTTTGCTTGTTTAACAACTTTAAAATATGACTTTCTCAGTCGTGTCCTAATTGCATTTAAATGAATATGAGAGTTTCCGGAAATTGTTGTTTATTCTTTCCGACCCATTTAAAATGCTAGCATGTTGCTGTTAGTCCTAGTTGCACCCCTTTCCATGTTAAACAACTTATAAAAATTGTTGGGTGCTTGTATAAATAATCTACACAACCACTTGTGGCCATGTTAGTTTTGTTCCTTTGCTTGTGTTCCACATGTGTGTGATCTTGTTATTGCCATGATGTTTGTGCACTCTTTGTGTCGCTAGGAGTTGCATCATATCTTATCCATGTCCATATGCATCATATTCATGCATCATGTGGTTGAGCATTGCATAATGATTGATCGTTGTTCCGGTGTTGCATTGTTGTGTTGGTTAGAGCCCGGTGACGATTCGGAGTTCGAGGTTCCTTTTGAGGCTGAGTTTGAGGAGCAATGTTACGATCCCTCGGTGGAATCAACAGTCAAGATGACCATTCCCAGATATCACTTCTATCTTTGCCTATGCTAGATGTCTCATTCTTTAGATATTGCCTCGATGCCTATTCCTGTTTGTCAGCCCTCCTATTGTTGCCATGAAACACTCTAACCGCCTTCCTAGCAAACTGTTGTTTGGCTAAGTACGCATCGCTCAGCCCCTCTTATAGCGTTGTTAGTTGCAGGTGAAGTTTTGAAGATTGCTCCGTGATGAAGTTGTTGTTGGGATAACACAATATTTTATCTGTTAAACTAATGCACCTATATATTGGTAATGGGTGGAAGGCTAAGCCTTTCTGCTTGGTGTTTTGTTCCACTCATGCCACCCTAGGATCCGATAAACCGGTGTCATGCGTTCCTAACATGGTTGGGTTTATGGGCCTCCCTTGATAATTCGCTCTATTTAAAGCTTTTCCAGTAAGGCCCAACATTGGTTTTACATTTTCCTAACAACTAAAATTTGCATAGGGCGTTGCAAACTCGAGTTCTTAATTAACAACCCGGGCCAGTGCTCCTCATGAGTGTTGGTCCAAACTGGGGGTTCTGCGGGGCCACCACGGGGGAACCCGAGGTTTGGTATATACCTGTAGAATCACCCATCCGGACGTGGCCTGAGACGAGATACGCGCGGCTACTATCAGGGTGTCGGCACGCCGGGAGGTCTTGCTGGATTAGTTTTACCTTTGTCGAAATATCTTGAGCACGGGATTCCGAGAATACTCGGGTCTTCCCACTTTGGAGTTGCGACTCGGCGGATCATGAGATTGTGATGGGCTAAGTTGGGACATCCCTGCAGGGTTTGATCTTTCGAAAGATGTGCCCGCGGTTACGTGGCAGATGGGAATTTGTTAATATCCGGTTGTAGATAACTTGACACCTTATTCATGAATACACTACCTGTGTGAGTAACCGTGATGGTCTCTTTCCGAAGGGCTTCAGGAAGTGAACATGATGGGTTTATGTTTGATCGTGAGTATCTAGGATCACTTATTGATCAACTTGGCGATCGTTGGCACTTGTTCTCTTCTTGCTCTAAACTCATAAGCTAGTGCTTAGTGCTTGCTGCAGCCCTTGTTATAGCCTTTCCACGCCTAAGGTTTTGGTAGTTTTGATACCCGGGAACGGGATTGTTGAGTCCTCTGTGGCTCACAGATTCAACACATACCAGATGCATGTACCGTTGAGAACTATGCAGGAGATGGTTTAGAACTTCACTGGGAGTTCGATAAAGGGCGTGGACGTTACTATATTTCATATCCCGACGATCAGTAGTGGTTCTTACTAGGAGGATCCGGGCTTGTGTTTTTGGTATCTTTCTCATTTGGATTTTCGTCCGTAGTCGGACCCTGGTGTTCTTTGGATGATGTATGCTATTGTATTCATTGTGTGACATGGCGAGTGTAAGCCAACTATCTTATACATTTTCATCCCTGAATTTTGCATGAGATGTGCAAAGATACCATACTTGAGATCATTCTAGTATGCGTTTATGTCCTTAATCCGTGCCTCGACACGTGGGGGACATAGCCTCATACTGGGCATTACAAGTTGGTATTCAGAGCCTTCTCCGACCTAGGAGCCTCCCGATTGATCGAATCGCTGACGGTTGAGTCTAGGCACACACATAAAATGTTTTTGAGTCCTATATATCGAAGAGTAGGATTTCTTTTTACTCCTCATCCCTTCATCGCTCTGGTGAGGACTCCTGACGTTGTTCTATCTCCTCTGCTCTCAAAAATTCACTAAATTATTTTAGGATCACGCGGGTATTGTTTGGATTGTTCCGATATCTTTGTGACGTGAACATTGCTCTCGATGCCTCCTGTCATTTAGGGGTTGTGGCAGTGTCCCGGGGAGTTGAGCTCCGAGGTGTTGTCATCACAAATGTATCATAGCGGTTCTAGAATACCAGAGTTGTCCGACATCGAAAACTCTTCTATGCATGTCTGGTGGTGAGATAACCCCGACGACACCCAGTACTGGGGAGATAGTTCGGGGGTATTGCCACAGCTAGTATAGCGGATGCGTTTCGAAGGTCCGAGGTAAACAGTTTCCGTGGATGACTGGTTATGTGTTGACGGATGGATATAGCTGGATGTAGGTTTAGAGTTGAGTGTGCGGTGCTTCCCTTGTATCCCCAACACCAGATTGCATAACCGGAAAGCTTCGGGAATTAATAGGTGGGTTTTCAAGTAGCTCGTAGGCATTCTTCCAACGAGTGCATGGTATGAGGTTTGGGGTTCAACATCGAGTGAAGAGGTTTCATGGGCGTTGTTCCAATTGGGAGTTGCATCTTAAAGGGTCCTTGGCTATGCTAATCCGGGGATTGCAACACCCTTTGTAACACGTACCATGGGGCATTCAGCATGAACATGTGGGACGGAACTTCTATCATATATTTGTTCCATCTATACCTTGTTGTTTTTATTTTATCTTTTGTCTCCCAAGTGGCTTCTCGACAAGATTGTTGTAACATTAACCTATGGAAGTCATTCATTCATTTGTGTTCGAATGTTCATTATGAAGACTTATGTTGCAAATTTCTAGCCATTGATTCAGCTTACCTGTTTTGCATCAATGGCTAACGGTTGTCATCATATTCAGGATGGCTCCTAAGAAGGTTCCCAACCCAAACCTAGAGGGTGAAGAAGAGCATCCTCCTGAACGTCCTCCTTCCCCTCCTCCTACGTCTGAGGCATGGAGAGCAATTATGCAAGCAACCAACCAGAACACTCAGATGCTCATGCAGATGATGCAGAATTTTCTAGCCAATCAAGCAAATTAAGGCAATCATGGGAACCAAGGCCAAGGCAATTTGTTCAATCAACCTCACTTTGCGACACTGAACCAATTCCTGGTGAACCAACCAAAGTCGCTCAGTTACCGTGTGGACCCGCTAGATGCTGAAGATTGGATCACACACATCAAAAATCACTTCGAATGCAATAACGTGAGGCCCGAGGATTATGTCAAGTTTTCCACTTTCCAACTCAAAGATCAAGCTGCTGATTGGTGGCAACAATACAAAGACTCCAGAGGTGATCGTGAGATCTCGTGGACTGACTTTTGCAAAGATTTCCGCTCTCATCACATTCCAACCAGTGTCATTGAAGGCATGCGTGAGCAATTCCGCAACCTAAAGCAAGGCACCATGTCCATCTATCAATACAATGTCAAGTTCCAGCATCTTGCCCGTTATGTGAAGCAATACATCCGCGATGCCAAGAGCAAGATATATCAGTTCCGAGATGGTCTGAAAGATGAACTCCAACTTGCTCTCACCTTGTTCGAGCCGGATGAATTTGACCAATTCTACAATATGGCTCTCAAGCAAGAGGCAGCTCAGCTCAAGTGTGAAGCTTCCAAAAGGAGGATTAGAGATGTTGTCCACTCCTCCTTTTCCTCTCAAGTGGTTACCAAGCAGCAGAATTTCTGGCTTCCACCTCCTCTAGTGCTCCGCCCTCCAAGCAACAACAAGCACTCAGGTGGTCGTGGATTCTCCCACCCACCCAACCCGAGCAACCAGTCCAAACCTCAGTTCCAAGCTTCAAGATCAAGTGGTCCTTATCATCGGCCTCTTTCAGAAGTTACTTGCAAGAAGTGTTCTCAGAAGGGTCATTATGCCAACAAGTGTCCCAACCCAAGGCGCCTTCCGCCTCCTCCACCTGTCAGCACTGCTATTTTCAAGCACAATCCCAAGCATGCAAGAGTGAACCTGATGAGTGCAGCTCAAGCAGAGAATTCTTCCGATGTGATAATTGGTAATCTTCCGATTAACTCAATTCCTGCAAAAGTCTTATTTGATTCGGGTGCATCATGCTCTTTCATATCTCAACCTTTTGCATCGAAGCACAATGTTGACATCAAAAGTTTGCCAAGGGAATTATCAATTGTTTCTCCGAGAAAAATAAGGCATTCTAGCGTGTTTGCTCCGGATATATCTATTCATATGGGTGATTATAGTTTTCTGGTTTCCCTGATTATTCTCGGTAAATCGGACATTGATCTTATTCTTGGGATGGATTGGCTCTCCAAGCATGATGCAAACATTGATTGTGCAAACAAGGAAGTCAAGCTTACTCATCCTAACGAAGACGTGATTATCTTCGCATCTCGAGATAACACAATCAGGCTATTCTCTCTCAATGACAAGGGCGAGATTAATGCCATTTCTCATATTCCGGTGGTTCATGAATATGAGGATGTATTTCCTGAAGAGCTTCCAGGCATGCCTCCCCACCATCAAGTTGAATTCGTCATTGAACTTGAACCCGGTACCGAGACAGCATGTCGGCGTCCATTCAAGCTTTCTCTTGATGAGTTGAAGGAGTTGAAGAAACAACTCGATGAGCAAGAACATATGGGTCTAATACTCTAATTAGACCAAGTACTTCTCCTTGGGGCTGTGGTGTTCTATTTGTCAAGAAGAAGGATGGCTCGGAACGCCTTTGCGTTGATTACCGGCCATTGAACAAGAAGACAATAAAGAATAAGTACCCACTCCCCAATATCAATGAATTGTTCGAGCAGCTCAAAGGAGCAAAGGTGTTCTCTAAGCTCGATCTCCGGATGGGTTACCATCAGATTCGTATCCGTGAAGAGGATATTCCTAAGACCGCATTCAGAACGAGTTTTGGCTCCTATGAATACACTGTCATGTCTTTTGGCCTTGCAAATGCTCCACCCACTTTTTCTCGGATGATGCACTTCATATTCAACCCCTACACCAATGAATTCGTTCTCGTCTATCTGGATGATATCTTGGTATTCTCCAAGAATGAAGAAGACCATGCCAAGCACCTCCGTTTGGTCCTTGACAGGCTCCGTGATCACAAGTTCTATGCGAAGTTCTCCAAATGTGAATTCTGGCTGGATAAAGTCCTTTATCTTGGCCATATTATCTCCGTCGATGGCATTTTTGTTAACCCCGGGAAGGTTGAAGCTATTGTCAACTGGGAACCTCCGCATAATGTCAAGCAACTCCGAAGCTTCCCTGGTCTCGCTAGCTATTGCAGAAGATTCGTTGAGAACTTCTCCAAGATTGCCAAGCCTCTTTCCAACCTGTTGCAGAAGAATGTCAAGTACTCGTGGACTCCTGATTGTGATGTGGCATTCAAGACACTCAAAGAGAAGCTCATTTCTGCTCCGGTTCTTACTTCTCCGGATGAGTCCAAGCCTTATGAAGTCTTTTGTGATGCTTCATTGCAAGGTCTTGGTGGTGTTCTCATGCAAGACAAGAAGATTGTGGCATACACTTCTCGTCAGCTGAAACCAAATGAGAAGAATTACGCCACACATGATCTTGAGCTAGCAGCAGTTGTTCATGCCTTGATCACATGGAGATACCTTCTGTTGGGCAGAAAAGTGGACATCTTCACTAATCACAAGAGCTTGAAGTACATCTTCACTCAGGCAAACCTTAACCTTCGCCAAACTCGTTGGGTTGAGATGATTCAAGAGTACGGTCCAAGCATTGATTATACTCCTGGAAAGGCCAATGTCATTGCAGATGCCTTGAGCAGAAAGGCGTATTGCAACAGTCTCCTTCTCAAACCATTCCAGCCCGAACTTTGTGAATCATTCAGGAAGCTCAACCTCCAAGTTGTTCCGCAAGGACTTCTTGCCAATCTTCAAGTTGCTCCTAGCTTGGAAGATCAAATCCGTGAGGCCCAACTCAGTGATGCTATGGTGCAGAAAGTGAAACATGGTATTGCTAAGGGTACTCCAAAGTACAAGTGCTATCGCGTTGATGAGAAAGACACCTTGTTCTTTGAGGACAGAATCGTGGTTCCCAAAGGTGATCTCAGAAAGCTCATAATGAACGAAGCACATGACTCACTTCTCTCGATACATCCAGGAAGTTCCATGATGTACCATGACCTCAAGCAATCGTATTGGTCGACTCGCACGAAAAGGGAGATTGCCCAATTCGTGAATGACTGTGATGTCTGCAGAAGAGTGAAGGCAGAGCATCAATGTCCAGCCGGACTCCTTCAACCTCTACCTATTCCAGAGTGGAAATTCGATCACATTGAGATGGATTTCGTCACCGGTTTTCCCAAGTCCAAGAAGGGAAATGATGCTATCTTTGTGGTGATTGAAAAGCTCACCAAAGTGGCTCATTTTCTTCCCGTCAAAGAATCCATCAACGCAGCTCAGTTGGCAGAGCTGTACACCTCCAGAATTATTTCTTTACATGGCATTCCTCAAGTGATCTCCTCAGACCGTGGAAGCTTGTTCACTTCCAAGTTCTGGGATTCTTTTCAGTCATCCATGGGCACAAAGATTCGCTTCAGCACGACGTTTCACCCTCAGACTAGTGGTCAAGTGGAAAGAGTGAACCAAATCCTCGAAGATATGCTAAGAGCTTGTGTCATCTCCTTCGGTATGAAATTGGAAGATTGCCTTCCATTTGCCGAATTCTCCTACAACAACAGCCTCCAAGTAAGTGCTGGCAAAGCTCCTTTTGAAATCCTCTATGGCAGAAAGTGTCGTACCCCTCTCAACTGGTCCTAGGCTGGTGAACGTCAACACCTTGGAAATGATTTGATCTCAGAAGCCAAAGAAATGTGCAAAGTCATACGTGAGAATCTCAAAGCCGTGCAATCGCGTCCAAAGAGCTACTATGACAGCAAGCATCGTGACTTGGATTTCGACATTGGAGACCATGTCTATCTTCGTGTTTCTCCCATGAAGGGCACTCAGAGGTTTGCTATCAAGGGCAAGCTTGCTCCAAGATATGTGGGTCCTTTCAAGATTCTTGGCAAGAGAGGCGATATAGGCTACCAACTTGAGCTTCCCTCCAACTTTGCAAATGTGCATGATGTGTTTCACGTGTCTCAACTCTGCAAGTGCTTCAAGACGCCTGAACGCACCATTCCGTTCGAAGAGATTTATCTTCAACAAGACTTGTCTTACCGTGAGCACCCCGTTGCTATTCTTGAAGAAACTGAGCGCAAGACCCGCAACAAGTCCATCAAATTCTTCAAAGTGAAGTGGTCACAACATACCGACTGAGAAGCTACATGGGAACAAGAAGATCATCTCCGTTCCGAGTATCCCTCCTTCTTCCAATCCTAGATCTCGGGACGAGATCTTTTTCTAGTGGAGGAGAGTTTCTAACACCCCATATGTGATACCTTCCATATATGGCAATAAAGCTTTCATCAATTTGATCCTTGTCCTTTCCTTGGGGGTTCTTGTCTTTAAGCATTCTTATTGTACTGCATTGTCATTTTACTTTTCCTTATGCATCCATGCATTGCTCATCATCATCATGGCATCATGTTCATCATAGCTTTTTTTACTTGTCAGGTGTGATTCATCCTGGCTTGTGATGTGAGGTCACCTTGAGGTTGTTGTGTGATGGTGGTTGCAAGTTCATGCCATGCTCAACCCTAAACCCCTTTTTCCTCTTCTAGCACTTCTTCTCCTTTCCTTCCTTTTCTTTCCCTATTCTTTAAGTATTTTTGCAAGTGTCTTATCCTACTCCTGTTAATGTTCATCTCCTCCCCACATCTAAGTTACCCTGTCCTAGGCCACCATGCAAAGCCTTGCCCCCTTATAAATTTATTTGGTTAGGTTCAAAAATGACAGAAGTTTGAACCATATTCAAACTTGTTTTATTTTTCTACCTCTAGAAATGCCCAAACCAGTTTTATAAAATAAGGCATAAATCCCGGACCATGGGATATTTTATTTATCTCCTGATTCCTTTTCCTTGAGCCTGTGCTTTTTCTTTTATTTTCTATCTGAGGAAAATGGAAAAGGATTAAAAAGGCAACAGCAGCAGCAGCAGCCAACTTGGGCCGAGCCTTCCCCCTCGGCCGAGCTCCAGGCGCGCCCGCAGCCCAGCACAGCCCGCAGCGCATCCCTCTCTCCCTTTCTCACCCGCATACCCCCGCTGGTTCGTGCCCACGTGGCCAGGTCGGACCCACTCGTCAGCGACCGCGCCAGAAAGCTCAGCCACCTTTTCTTCCTCCTCCTGCGATGCCATGGGGACAGCGAGCACGACGCCGTCGCCGCACCATCGTGGCTCTGGCCCTCCTTTTAATCCCTCTCCATGTCCAACCCATCCTCTAGGGTTCCCTCTTCGTCCACCCGCCGCCTGGTGAGCTGAGAGCCACCTTATCCGCCGCTCCGCGGCTATCACGAGCGCATCTGAGAGCGCGAGCTCGTCGCCGGCGTGCTTCCCGTCCTCCTCTACCTCGCCAACCTTGCCGGTCTTCTTCCTCGACGTCGTCTACGTCATCTACGTCCACTACACGGAGCCGATCGCCTCGCATGCGACTTCTTCTTCCTCTTCTTCAACTCCGGCAGCTGCGGGTGTTCGATCATCACCGTCGTCGACTCCGTCCACCTCTCGGCCAGCCGAACACTTCGCCGTGTTCGTGGTGAGCATCCACACCTCCCCGTGCATTTTCCCCTTCTTTCCCGCCATCTAGCTCCTAGTTCACCGTGCACCCGAGCTTGTCGCCGTCGGGCCTCGTCTCCGCCAAGTGTTCCGACCACCTTAGTTCCTCCGTTGTTGCCGTCATGTTTGCCTTGTCGCGTAGATGCTACTAGTGCTTTCGCCGCTCCATTTAGTCCCCTTCTTTGTCACGCGAGGTCCACCGCCGCCGCTCTGTTTGATGCTCGCGAGCACCGTTGTAGTCGTTGCTAGGTGCTGCGAGTGCACGTCGTGGGTGCGGAGTTCCCCCAGGAACAGACCACACCACTCCGCCGCCTGCAATGGTCGCCGAAGCAGCTCCGACGAGCAGCTCCGACGTGCTCTTTTTCCCTTAGTGATGTCTGCTTCTTCAGTTAACACATAAGGCCACAAGCACCTTCTCTGTCAGATGCACTCGTCTAGCCCAGTGGCTCGTCTCTTCGTCAGTTAACCAGTAGGTCGCGGGTTCGATCCCGTCGGGGGCAGTGGATATTCCCCCCTTTTTGCAATTTCTGAGCCACTAACAGGTTGGCCCCACCTGTCATCCTCTCTGCTCAGTCCACCCACACACGCACCCACCTTGCCACGTTGGATTCCCCTGGGTCCACCAGTCAATGTCTCTGGCTAGATCCAGGCGGGGTCAGTTTGTCTTTTCCTTTTGTTTTTCTTTTCTGTTTTGTTTTTGTTATTCTTTTATGCATATTCTTTGCATATTTAATATCTTTTAAAATATGCATATGATGGAAATGAGTTGTATATGAAAACAGCTTAGTTTTCCATGTAGAATATTAATATTCTGTTTGTTGCCATGTTTAAACTTTTAAAAATGTTGTTTGAATTAATTTGTGTTTAAAATATGCTTAAACTTGTAAAAATCGTAACTAAATATCTACAACTCCAAATTTAACAAACTTTATATGCTTTTGGGGTGGAAAAATGTGTAGAATAATGTGGTCCTGGTACTTTGCATGTTTAACAACTTTAAAATATGACTTTCTCAGTTCTGTCCTAATCGCATTTAAATGAATTTGGGAGTTTCCGGAAATTGTTGTTTATTCTTACCGGTCCATTTAAAATGCTAGCATGTTGTTGTTAGTCCTAGTTGCACCCCTTGCCATGTTAAACAACTTATTAAACTTGTTGGGTGCTTGTATAAATAATCTACATAACCACTTGTGGCCATGTTAGTTTTGTTCCTTTGCTTGTGTTCCACATGTGTGTGATCTTGTTATTGCCATGATGCTTGTGCACTCTTTGTGTCCCTAGGAGTTGCATCATATTGTATCCATGTCCATATGCATCATATTCATGCATCATGTGGTTGAGCATTGCATAATGATTGATTGTTGTTCCGGTGTTGCATTGTTGTGTTGGTTAGAGCCCGGTGACGATTCAGAGTTCGAGGCTCCTTTCAAGGCTGAGTTTGAGGAACAAGGTTACGATCCCTCGGTGGAATCAACAGGCAAGATGACCATTCCCGGACATCACTTCTATCTTTGCCTATGCTAGATGTCTCGTTCTTTAGATGTTGCCTCGATGCCTATTCCTGTTTGTCAGCCCTCCTATTGTTGCCATGAAACACTCTAACCCCCTTCCTAGCAAACCGTTGTTTGGTTAAGTACGCACCGCTCAGCCCCTCTTATAGCGTTGTTAGTTGCAGGTGAAATTTTGAAGATTAATCTGTGATGAAGTTGTTGTTGGGATAACACAATATTTTATCTGTTAAACTAATGCACCTATATATTGGTAATGGGTGGAAGGCTAAGCCTTTCTTCTTGGTGTTTTGTTCCACTGATGCCACCCTAGGATCCGATAAACCGGTGGTATGTTCCTTGATTTTGAGTTCCTAACACGGTTGGGGTTTATGGGTCTCCCTTGATAATTCGCTCTGTTTAAAGCTTTTCAGCAAGGCCCAACATTTGTTTTACATTTGTCTCATAACTAAAACTTGCATAGGGCATTGCAAACCCGAATTCTTAATTAACAACCCGGGCCAGTGCTCCTCATGAGTGTTGGTCCAAACTGGGGGTTCTGCGGGGCCACCACGGGGAACCTGAGGTTTGGTATCTACCTATAGAATCACCCATCCGGACGTGGCCTGAGACGAGATACGCGCGGCTACAATCAGGGTGTCGACACACCCGGAGGTCTTGCTGGATTAGTTTTACCTTTGTCGAAATATCTTGAGCACGGGATTCCGAGAATATTCGGGTCTTCCCACTTTGGAGTTGTGACTCCGCGGATCGTGAGCTTGTGATGGGCTAAGTTGGGACATCCCTGCAAGGTTTGATCTTTCGAAAGCCGTGCCCACGGTTATGTGGCAGATGGGAATTTGTTAATATCCGGTTGTAGATAACTTGACACCTTATTCATGAATACACTACATGTGTGAGTAACTGTGATGGTCTCTTTCCGAAGGGCTTCGGGAAGTGAACACGGTGGGGTTATGTTTGATCATGAGTAGCTAGGATCACTTCTTGATCAACTTGGCGATCGTTGGCACTTGTTCTCTTCTCGCTCTAAACTCGTAAGCTAATGCTTAGTGCTTGCTGCAACCCTTGTTATAGCCTTTCCACACCTAAGGTTTTGGTAGTTTTGATACCCGGGAACGGGATTGCTGAGTCCTCTGTGGCTCACAGATTCAACACACACCAGATGCAGGTACCGTTGAGAACTATGCAGGAGATGGTTCAGAACTTCACTGGGAGTTCGATGAAGAGCGTGGATGTTACTATGTTTCGTATCCCGACGATAGTAGTGGTTCTTACTAGGAGGATCCGGGATTGTGTTTTTGGTATCTTTCTCATTTGGATTTTCGTCCATAGTCGGACCCTGAGGTTCTTTGGATGATGTATGCTATTGTATTCATTGTGTGACGTTGCGAGTGTAAGCCAACTATCTTTTACAATTTCATCCCTGAATTTTACATGAGATGTGCAAAGATACCATACTTGAGATCATTCTAGTATGCGTTTATGTCCTTAAGTCGTGCCTCGACACGTGGGGGACATAGCCACATACTGGGCATTACAAGTGGATCACTGGACAGCGGTCAAGAACATCCTGAAGTACCTGAAAAGGACAAAGGATATGTTTCTCGTTTATGGAGGTGACAAAGAGCTCGTCGTAAACGGTTACGTCGATTCAAGCTTTGACACTAATCCGAATGACTCTAAGTCACAAACCGGATATGTATTTTTGTTGAACAGTGGAGCTGTCAGTTGGTGCAGTTCCAAGAAGAGCATCGTGGCGGGATCTACGTGTGAAGCGGAGTACATAGCTGCTTCGGAAGTAGCAAATGAAGGAGTCTGGATGAAGGAGTTCATATCCGACCTAGGTGTAATACCTAGTGCATCTGGTCCAATGAAAATATTTTGTGACAACACTGGAGCAATAGCCTTGGTGAAGGAATCTAGGTTTCACAAGAGAACCAAGCACGTCAAGAGATGCTTCAATTCCATCCGCGATCAAGTCAAGGAGGGAGACATAGAGATTTGCAAGATACATACTGATCTGAATGTTGCAGACCCATTGACTAAGCCTCTTCCATGAGCAAAACATGATCAACACCAAGACTCCATGGGTGTTGGAATCATTACTATGTAATCTAGATTATTGACTCTGGTGGAAGTGGGAAACTGAAGGAAATATGCCCTAGAGGCATTAATAAAGTTGTTATTTATATTTCCTTATATGTCATGATAAATGTTTTTTATTCATGCTAGAATTGTATTAACCGGAAACCTGATACACTAGATAATACCTCGCGCGTTGCTGGGGGAAATTTTAGCTGTAAAAGAGGAGGATTATGAAGTGAAAATAGTAAACAATGAAAATAAACATAAATGTATGTTTATTTGAATATTTGATGGTATGATATTCAAAGGCAGAAAATTAGTATATTGTACAATATCTCCATATTTATGTAATTAGTATGTGTTATCTTTTTTCATCTAAAGAAAGTATGCATCCCTCCCT
This sequence comes from Secale cereale, assembly GCA_902687465.1. Lineage (NCBI taxonomy): Eukaryota > Viridiplantae > Streptophyta > Magnoliopsida > Poales > Poaceae > Secale > Secale cereale. The sequence continues at coordinate 445,948,337 of LR738714.1, forward strand.
TGGTAATATGAAAAAATGTAACCTATAGCTTGGCTTTTTTTGGAGGGGTAACATATAGTTTGATGATAACTTCATTTTAAACATACCCAAGCCCAATCCATACCCAATATTTCACTGAAATTGAAGTCCGAGCAAACTCCCAACACAAAAGCCCGGAGGCCTGAAACCTAGCTCAAGGCTCAATATAAAATAACTAACGCGAATGCTTGTTGTGTTTGCCCTTCAAAAGCGCAAGCACAAAGCACATACAAATCCATCAGCAACTCATCTATACAACTTGGAATGCATCCATACATATCTTGGAGTTTCTATACATGACCACGAGCCACATACGATCGCTAAAAAATAGAAAAAAGCACGTACATGCAGTAATACACATCAGATGTGCACATCACAGATGCATCTCTTCAACTGAACAAAAGCACATACGTCTCCAGAGAAATAACCCAGACGTCCAAAAAAACACAACACAGATCATGGAGATCTTAATAGATAAATGGCATAAATGCCGGGAGTGAGCTAATCTTCCTTCTCAGTCCTACCTTGACGACAGGGGCCCATTTAGATCACCCATGCTCCACATCTGCATGGCAACATCAGCGCCGCACAATTACACATGGGGGACCAGTGCCTTTGCCCTTCCCTGCTGCTCCAAGTTGGATAGAGAGGAAGGAGAGATCCCACGCCTAGCACATGGGACGTTGAAGGAGTGGTACCCATGGTTTGCCTCAGGTCGACGCGAGGGCGTATGGCTTGGGCTAGTATTAGCCTGCAGGTCCCTAGTGGCTACAGCCGGCGAAGGCTTGGTCGACGGTGGTGCACTATGGATAGTGAGACATATAAATAGGAGAGGACAAGAATCGAGAAGAACTCAGTGGAGATTTCTTATGGAGGGGAGATGAAGAGAACCACCGAAAGAAGAGGCGGTAATAAGACGAAGGGGCAGATCAAGGGCATTAATTCTTGTGGTGAAGACTGAGAATGGTAGGCTCTGCTACTTGTGATTGGTTTGGTGAAGAAGACGAAGAGGATTGTTCCTATCAAGCGGGAGAGAGCACAGTATTGTTTGTTGGTAGCTATAACGGACGCTGATGTGGCAGAACTGTTGTGCCGGTCGGGCCCATTCGTAAGCTAGTAATGAAACATTGATGTGGCACACCTGCTGAGGTGGATAGGCTGCATGTCAAGATAAATAACATAGTGGGGATGAACTATTTAGGTATTATAGATGTGTGAATATAGAGACAAAACCGAGTGTCCCTAGTATGCCTCTACTAGACTAGCTCGTTAATCAAAGATGGTTATGTTTCCTGACCATAGACATGTGTTGTCATTTGATAAATGGGATCACATCATTATGAGAATGATGTGATGTGATGTACAAGACCCATCCGTTAGCTTAGCACTATGATCGTTTAGTTTTACTGCTATTGCTTTCTTCATGACTTATACATGTTCCTATGACTATGCGATTATGCAAGTCCCGAATACCGGAGGAACACCTTGTGTGCTATCAAACATCACAACGTAACTGGGTGATTATAAACATGCTCTACAGGTGTCTCCAAAAGTGTTTGTGGTGTTGGCACGAATCAAGAATAGGATTTGTCACTCCGAGTGTCGGAGAGGTATCTCTGGGCCCTCTCGGTAATACACATCATAATAAGCCTTGCCAGCAAACGAGTAATGAGTTCGTCACGAAATGATGTATTACGGAATGAGTAAAGAGACTTGCCGGTGACGAGACTGAACAAGGTATGATGATACCGACGATCGAATCTCGGGTAAGTAACATACCGAGGACAAAGGGAACAGCGTATGTTGTTATGCGGTTTGACCGATAAAGATCTTCGTAGAATATGTAGGAACCAATATGAGCATCCACGTTCTGCTATTGGTTATTGAACGGAGATGAGTCTCGGTCATGTCTACATAGTTCTCGAACCCGTAGGGTCCGCACGCTTAACATTCGATGACGATCGGTATTATGAGTTTATGTGTTTTGATGCATCGAAGGTAGTTCGGAGTCCCGGATGTGATCACGGACATGACGAGGAGTCTCTAAATGGTCGAGACATAAAGATTGATATATTGGAAGGTTATATTCGGACATCGGAAGGGTTCCGGGGGTCATCGGAGTACCGGGACGTTACCGGAACCCCCTAGGGAGTAAATGGGCCTTATTGGGCTTTAGGGGAGAGACAGGGGCTGCCTAGGGCTGGGCCATGCGCCCCCCAAACCTAGTCTGATTTAGACTAGGGGGAGGGGAGACGCACCCTCCTTCCTTCTCCTTCTCTTCCTCCCTTCCCTCTTCTCCTACTCCCACTAGGAAAGGGGAGTCCTACTCCCAGGCGTGCCTCCTCTCCTAGGACGGCCACCTCCTCCCTCTCCCTCCTTTATATACATGGGGAGGGCACCCCTTGGACACACATCAATTGTTCCTAGCCGTGTGAGGTGCCCCCCTCCACAGTTACACACCTCGGTCATATCGTTGAAGTGCTTAGGCGAAGCCCTGCGCCGGTAACTTCATAATCACCGTCACCACGCCGTCGTGCTGACGAAACTCTCCCGCGACCTCAACTGGATCAAGAGTTCGTGGGAGGTCACCGAGCAGAACGTGTGCTAAACGCGGAGGTGTCGCACGTTCGGTGCTTGGATCGGTTGGATCGCAAAGACGTTCGACTACATCAACCGTGTTACTAAACACTTCCGCTTTTGGTCTACGAGGGTACGTAGACACACTCTCCCTGCTTGTTGCTATGCTTCTCCTAGATATATCTTGTGTGTTCGTAGGATTTTTTTTAAATACTACGGTACCCAACACAGAAGACATCAGATGGACTTGGAGTGAATGTCAGGCGAGCTGTGAGGCGTCCACAAGGACGGAGGGCGCGCCCTGGGGGGTAGGGCGCGCCCCCCATCCTTGTGGGACCCTCAAGCGTCTCCTGACCTAATTTTTCAGCCTATAAATATCCATATATTCCATAAACATCTAAACATCCATCGAGACCACTTTTCCGCCGTTGTAACCTTATGTTCTTGCGAGATCCCATCTGGAGGCCTTTTCCGATACTCCGCCGGAGGGGGAATCGACCACGGAGGGAATCTACATCAACACCATTGCCCTTCTGATGAAGTGTGATTAGTTTACTACAGACCTATGGGTCCATAGCTAGTAGCTAGATGACTTCTTCCCTCCCGTTGTTCTTCAATACCATGTTCTGCTCGTTGTTCTTGGAGATCTATCCGATGTAATCTTCTTTTGCGGTGTGTTTGTCAAGATCCGATGAATTGTGGGTTTATGATCAGATTATCTATGAATAATATTTGAGTCTGCTCTGAATTCTTATACGCATGATTTGATATCTTGGTAGTTCTATTCGAACTAGATTAGTTTTTCTTGCAATGGGAGAAGTGCTTAGCTTTGGGTGCAATCTTGCGGTGCCCAATACCAGTGACAGAAAGGGACATGACACGTATTGTATTGTTGCCATCGAGGATAAAAAGATGGGGTTTTCATCATATTACTTGAGTTAATTCATCTACATCATGTCATCTTACCTAATGAGTTACTCTGTTTTTATGAACATAATACACTATATGCATGCTGGATAGCGGTCGGTGTGTGGAGTAATAGTAGTAGATGCAGGCAGGAATCGGTCTACTTGTCACAGATGTGATGGCTATATTCATGATCATTGACATAGATATCGTTATAATTATTCGTTTTTCTATCAATTGCTTGACAATAATTTGTTCACCCACCATAATACTTGCTATCATGAGAGAAGCCTCTGGTGAAACCTATGGCCCCCGGGTCTCTTTTACATCTTATAAGTTTCCGATCTACTATTTTGCAATCTTTTACTTTTCAATCTATAAACCAAAAACCCAAAAATATTTACTTGTTCATTTATCTCTATCGGATCTCACTTTTGCAAATAACCTAGAAGGGATTGACAACCCCTTTATAGCATTGGGTGCAAGTTGTTTGATTGTTTGTGCAGGTATTTGGCGACTTGTGTGTGATCTCCTACTGGATTGATACTTGGTTCTCAAAAACTGAGGGAAATACGTACTTCAGTCTTGTTGCATCCCCTTTCCTCTCTAAGGGAAACACCAACACTCCTCAAGAAAGTAGCAAGGAAGCAATGCACGAGGTGGATAGTCACAAGAGCAGTTGAATGCGGGGCTATCTTGTTGGGAATATGCCCTAGAGGCAATAATAAAGTAGTTATTATCATATTTCCCGTTCATGATAAATGTTTTCATGCTAGAATTGTATTGACCAGAAACTTAAATACATGTGTGAACACACAAACAAATACTATGTCCCTAGTGAGCCTCTACTAGACTAGCTCATTGATCAAATATGGTTAAGGTTTCCTAACCATAGGCATGAGTTGTCATTGATGACGGGATCACATCATTAGGAGAATAATGTGATGGACTAGACCCAGTCGTAAGCTTAGCATCCAATCGTTTAAGTTCTTTGCTATAGCTTTCTTCATGTCAGGTATATGTTCCATCGACCATGAGATCATGCAATTCCTGGATACCGGAGGAATACCTTGTGTGCTATCAAAAGTCACTTCGTAACTGGGTGGTCATAAAGATTCTCTACAAGTATCTCCGAAGGTGTCTGTTGGGTTGGCATGGATCGAGACTGGGATTTTTCACTCCGTGTGACGGAGAGATATCTCTGAGCCCTCTCGGCAATACAACATCGTAAAGAGCTTGCGAGCAATGTGCCTAATGAGTTAGTCACGGGATCTGGTATTACAGAACGAGTAAAGAGACTTGTCGGTAATGATATTAAACTAGGTATGGAGATACCGACGATTGAATCTCGGGCAAGTAACATATCGTCGGACAAAGGGAATTGCATACGGGATTGACTGAATCCTTGGCATCGTGGTTCAACCAATAAAGATCTTAGTGGAATATGTGGGAACCAATATGGGCATCCAGGTCCCGCTATTTATTATTGACCAGAGAGGAGTCCCGGTCATGTCTACATGATTCTCGAACCTGTAGGGCCGCACACTTAACATCTTGTAACGCTAGGGTAGTATTGAGATATTAATAGTGGAAAGTCTGAAGGTTGTTCCAAGTCAGAGATGGGTTCCAGGACATCATGAGGAGCTCTGGAATGGTTAGGAGGTAAATATTTATATATGGAAAGTTGTTGTCGGGGTTCCAGTAAAAGTTCGGCTTTTCGGTATTTTACCGGGAAACTTACAAAAGGTTCTAGGGGAGTCCAAAAGTCCGTGAAGGATCCCACCACATCCCATACAATAACATGGGCTATAGTGGGCTCCCTGGCCTTAATGGGCTAGGGGCACCCGCCCCTACATGGCCCATGCGCATGGGGAAGGGGAAACCCTAAGGGAGGGCTCCACTTGGCTTGTAGGGCACTCCTTCCCCCTTGGCCATCGCCCTCTTTCCTTGGGAGGCGGGTTAAGGCTACCACACCCATCCCTCACCCCTATATATAGAGGGGAGGCGTAGGGGGCTGCTAACCTTTCTGTGTTTGCCCTGTTCCCCTTCCGTTACTCCTCATTCATGTTTCGTTAGTGCTTGGCGAAGCCCCGCCAGAATTCCGCTGCCACCACCACCACGCCATCATGTTGGTTCAGATCTCATCTACATCCTCTCCCTCACTTCTGTATCAATAAGGAGAGGCCGCCGCCAAGCCGTACGTGTGTTAAATTCGGAGGTGTCGCACGTGCGGTACTTGGATTGGATTGGATCGCGATGCTAGTACGACCACGCCAACCATGATCTCTAGATCATTAACGCTTTTGGTCTATAAGGTTATGTAGACACACTACCCTCTCGTAGCTTTGCATCTCCATGGGTAGATCTTGGGTGTTTCATAGGAATTTTTTGATTTTCATGCAACGTACCCTACATATCTGTGCGGTCAGGCCTGTTTGAGCTCAAGAGCATATCAACACTTTGGCTCGTCATTGTCATACCTTCGTCCCTTGCTCAGCAATTTTCTACTGGTATAACTTTAGTGCCCACCTATTTTTGTCATTCATGCCCTGGTGCGCGTACTAATTTGTTGAAAATGACACCGAGTGATGCATTTTTTTGGTGCAGGGGGTCGATTTTTGCACAACTGAAGATTGTTTTAGGACAAGTGAAAATACTGAAACTACTGCGCTGGTGGTAATCCTTATAACATCGTGCTTCCTACTTTTAAAGACCCCAGATTCAGTTGAGATATTCAAGTGAAGTTGGTTCATCCGATTTTAACCGTGTCAGCAATTTCTCGAAACTTTCTCATTCAATTATTTTATAATATACAATATGGTTCCTAATTTTAAGGCGTCACAACTAATTAAGGTCTTCAATTGCTTCACTCGACTTCGACCAGTCAGCAATTTCCCGAGAAGCTCTCCCGTTTAATTATTTTAAGTCCCTATGTTTTCTAATTTTGAAGCTCTTTCATTCAGCTGAGATATTCGGCTTTGAATAGGGTTTATGATTTTGACCGGGCCAATGATTTTTTAAATCAATCAACAGAAACCGGCCTATAAAAAAACATGTCAATCCCGCACACCCTCCCACCACTTAGGAAAAAGTAGCACCACCATGTGATATTGTAACACCAATATAATACATACAACCACCGACGTCGAAATTTCCCCACATAAATATACGTTAGTTCGCGGAAACACAGAAGCACACTGCGAAAGGCTCTTCAAATCACCGAATTATAAATAAAAATAAAATGCACTCCATCATCTCTCCCACCCGCCAAACTAGATATTCCATTAGTTCCAAGATATAAGGGGTATTAGTTTTTTTAAAGTTAAATTACTTTAAATTTGACCAAGTTCGAAGCAAATAATATCGATATCCACAATACTTAACAAAAAGTATGAAAAATCATTTCATGATGAATCTAATCATACTGATTTGATATTATCAATTTTGATATAATTTCCTACAAACTTAAAATATTTGAGCTTTCAAAAAACTAGTATTCCTTATATTTTAAAATAGTGTGAGTAATTTTTTTATAAACCTAACAACACCAAGGAGCAGCAAAGCGCGCTCAACCCTTCTAGTCTTATACACTATGCTCCCTAGTTTTTAAGGTCTCATAATCAACTGAGGTCTTCAATTTATAATTGCTTCGCCCAATTTTAACCAGGTCAACGATTTCACAAGGAGCTCTTACATTCAATTTTTTAGATAGACTATGCTCCCTAATACTTGAGCTCTCCCATTCAACTGAGGTATACAACTTTAATGCCTTGATTTTGACTCACTCAATCCTTGGTTGTAGCGATGAAAAATCTTGTACGCTATGCTCCCTAGTTTTTAAGGCCTCACAATTAATTGAGGTCCTCAATTTAGAAATGGGTCACCCTATTTTGACTGGGTTAATGATTTCACAAGGTGCTCTCTCATTCAAAATTTTTAATACACTATGCTTCCTTATAATGGAGCTCTCCCACTCAATTGTGGTATACAATTTTAATGCTTTGAGCTCCAGGATCCCCGCTCCCAGCTAGTATTCAAGGCCACCAGAAGGAGGAGATTTTAGGTTAATTCTGTCACAGGGGGTGAGGGTCTTAAAGAAGACGATGAGGTAGAGCGGTTCAGATTCAGAGATCACAAACCGGTGTCGGGTGCCAAGGGCTTCTTCAGGCGCACCTCCCTGCTACTTCTCGAGCTTGCGTTGTATTCCCTCGAAGAGGAAAGGGTGATGCAGCACAGTAGCATACCTATTTCCCTCAGTTTTTGAGAACCAAGGTATCAATCCAGTAGGAGACCACTCGCGACTCCCTCGCACCTCCACACACAAATAAGAGTTTCGCAGCCAATGCGATAAGGGGTTGTCAATCCCTTTACGGTCACTTACGAAAGTGAGATCTGAAAAGATGATAGTTTGATAGTTTTGGTATTTTTGGGTATAAGAATAAAAAGTAAAAGTGGAAAAGTAAAGTAGATTGTAGATTGATATGTTGAGAATAGACCCGAGGGCCATAGTTTTCTCTAGTGGCTTCTCTCATGATAGCGATATTCTACGACGGGTAAACAAGTTACTGTCGAGCAATTGATAGAAAAGCGAATACTTATGAGACTATCTAGGCATGACCATTATATATAGGCATCACGTCCGAGAAAAGTAGACCGAAACAATTCTGCATCTACTACTGTTACTCCACACATCGACCGCTATCCAGCATGCATCTAGAGTATTAAGTTCATAAGAACAGAGTAATGCCTTAAGCAAGATGACATGATGTAGAGGGATAAACTCAAGCATAGTGATATAAACCCCATCTTTTTATCCTCTATGGCAACAATACAATACGTGCCTTGCTGCCCCTACTGTCACTGGGAAAGGACACCGCAAGATTGAACCCAAAGCCAAGAACTTCTCCCATTGCAAGAACTATAGATCTAGATGGCCAAACCAAACCAATAATTCGAAGAGACTTGCAAGGATATTATAATCATACATAAAGAGTTCAGACAAGAACCAAATATTTCTCATAGATAATCTTGATCATAAACCCACAATTCATCGGATCTCGACAAACACACCGCAAAAAGAGATTACATTGAATAGATCTCCTCGAAGACCGAGGAGAACTTGGTATTGAGATCCAAAGAGAGAGAAGAAGCCATCTAGATACTAGCTATGGACCCGAAGGTCTATGGTAAACTACTCACAACTCATGGTGAGGCGATGATGATGATGTAGAAGCACTCCGTGGAAGATCCCCCCCTCCGGCTGAGCTCCGGAACAGGCCCCAAGATGGGATCTGACGGGAACAGAAGGTTGCGGCGGTGGAACTAGGGTTTTCTCTGTTCTTCTGATGGTTTCGGGGTACGTAGATATATATAATAGGGCACCGGGGGCCAAACGTAGGGCCCACGAGGCAGGGGGCGCGCCCTATAGGGTGGGGGCGCGCCCCCCACCGTCGTGGACGCCACGTGTGCCCTACTCCGTGGTTTTCAAGTCTCCCGTGCGTATTTTGCTACAAAAATATCTCTCCCGAAGGTTTCATTCCGTTTGGACTCCGTTTGATATTCCTTTTCTGTAAAACCCTGAAGTAGGCAAAAAAATAGCAATCTGGATTGGGCCTTTGGGTTAATAGGTTAGTCCCAAAAATAATATAAAAGTGTATAACAAAGCCCGTTAAACATCCAAAACATCATAAATAATAGCATGGAACAATCAAAAATTATAGATACGTTGGAGACATATCAAGCATCCCCAAGCTTAATTCCTGCTCGTCCTCGAGTAGGTAAATGATAAAAACAGAATTTTTGATGTGGAATGCTAACCAACATAATTTTCAATGTAGTTCTCTTAATTGTGGCATGAATGTTCAGATCTGAAAGATTCAAGACAAAATTCTATATTCACATAAGAAATAATAATACTTCAAGCATACTAACAAAGCAATCATTTCTTCTCAAAATACTATGGCTAAAGAAAGTTATTCCTACAAAATCATATAGTCTGGCTATGCTCCCTCTTCATCACACAAAATATTCATATCATGCACAACCCCGGTTTCAACCAAGCACTTGTTTTCATACTCTATTCTTTCAAACCTTTCAACTTTCACGCAATACATGAGCATGAGCCATGGACATAGCACTATGGGTGGAATAGAGTGGTGGTTGTGGAGAAGACAAAAAGGAGGGAGATAGTCTCACATCGACTAGGCGTATCAACGAGCTATGGAGATGCCCATCAATAGATATCAATGCGAGTGAGTAGGGATTGCCATGTTACGGATGCACTGGAGCTTAAAAAATGTATGAAATCTCAACAAAAGAAACTAAGTGGGTGTGCATCCAACTTGCTTGCTCACGAAGACTTAGGGCATTTGAGGAAGCCCATCATTGGAATATACAAGCCAAGTTCTATAATGAAAATTACCACTATTATATGAAAGTGACTAAGAATGATACTCTCTATCATGAAGAACATGGTGCTACTTTGAATCACAAGTGTGGAAAAGGATAGTAGCAATTGTCCCTTCTCTCTTTTCTCTCTTTTTTTTGGAGGGGGTTTCTCTCTTTTTTTTTATCCCCTCTCTATTTTTTTTGGGCCATCTCTTTTTTTATTGGCCTTTCCTCACATGGGACAATCCTCTAATAATTATGATCATCACACTTTTATTGATTTACAACACGATACTAGAACAAAGTATGACTCTATATGAATGCCTCCGCGGTGTACCGGGATATGCAATGAATCAAGAGTGACATGATTGAAAAAATATGCTTGGTGGCTTTGCCACAAATACGATGTCAACAACATGATCATGCATGGCAATATGACAATATGAAGCGTGTCATATGAACGGAACGGTGGAAAGTTGCTTGGCAATATATCTCGGAATGGCTATGGAAATGCCATGATAGGTAGGTATGGTGGCTGTTTTGAGGAAGGATATATAGTGGGTGTATGGTACCGGCGAAAGTTGCGCGGTACAAGAGAGGCTACCAATGGTGGAAGGGTGAAAGTGCGTATAATCCATGGACTCAACATTAGTCATAAGAACTCATATACTTATTGCAAAAATTTACGAGTCATCAAAACAAAGCAATCAACGCATGCTCCTAGGGGGGAGGTTGGTAGGAGTTAACCATCGCGCGCCTCCAACCTTCACACAAAGGATGACACTCTACAAATACCTCATGCTCTAACTTCGTCACATAGCGGTTCACCATACGTGCATGCTACGGGAATCCCTAACCTTAACACAAGTATTTCTCAATTTCATAATAACTCCACTAGCATGACTCTAATATCACTATCCTCATATCTCAAAACAATTATCAAGCATCCAACTTCTCATCATATTCAATGCACTTAGTATGAAAGTTTTTACTACATTCATCTTGGATGCCTATCATGTGAAGGCTAGTTTTTTAGCCAAAGCACATTACCATGCTGTTTTAATAGACTATCAAAAGGATATAAGTGAAGCACGAGAGATCAACAATTTCTACAAAATATAATCACCACCGTGCTCCAAAAGATATAAGTGAAGCACTAGAGCAAAAACTATTCAACTCAAAAGATATAAGTGAAGCACATAGAGTGTTCTAACAATTCCTAGGCCATATTTAACTCTCTCAAAAAGGTGTGTCCAGCAAGGATGATTGTGGCAAACTAACAAGCAAAGACTCAAATAACACACGACGCTCCAAGTAAAACACATATCATGTGGTGAATAAAAATATAGCTCCGAGTATAGTTACCGATAGATGAAGACGAAAGAGGGGATGCCTTCCCGGGGCATCCCCAAGCTTAGGCTTTTGGTTGTCCTTGAATTTTACCTTGGGGTGCCTTGGGCATCCCCAAGCTTAGGCTCTTGCCACTCTTTGTTCCATAGTCCATCAAAGCAATACTCATAACTTGAAAACTTCACAACACAAAACTTAGACAAAAATATCGTGAGCTCTGTTAGTATAAGAAAACAAACCACTACTCAAAGGTACTGAAATGAAATCATTCTTTGTTTATGTTGGTGTTAAACCTACTGCATTCAAACTTCTATATGATTCATATCCTCCAATACTACTCACAGATTCATCAAAATAAGCGACAACATTCGAAAAATAGAATCTGTCAAAAACAGAACAGTCTGTAGTAATTTGTAACTTTTGCATACTTCTGTAACTCCAAAAACATTAAATAAATTGGTAAACATGAGGAATTTGTCTATTAATCATCTGCAAAAAGAATCAACTAAATAGCACACTCCAGTAAAATCTGGTGACCACTCTAGCGAGCGCTAACGATTCTGTTTTTCACAGCACGATCATATAAACTTCACACAAGTCTTCCCAAAGGTTCTACTTGGCACAAACACTAATTAAAACACAAAACCACATATAAATAGAAGCTAGATGCAATATTTATTCCTAAACAGAAGAAAAAACAAAAAAATATAAAATTGGGTTGCCTCCCAACAAGCGCTATCGTTTTACGCCCCTAGCTAGGCACGATACATGGATAGATCTAGGGAATTCCATAATGATAAGATATATCGCGAAAAATCATCTCATATTCCCTATGCTCAGCAGCAAGTTTCCTTTGTGGAAAGAAAAATTAATCAAAAGGGCTAAATTTAATGGGACAAAAGTCACCCATATCAAGCTCAGGAGGAATAGGTTCCTCTTTTGGCCCTTTATAGTGTACAACCAATTCATCATTATAGGCATTCTTTTGGCAGAAGGTCATAAGCCTTCGCTCAAGGGAGAAGCCCAACCCATTGTTTTGAATAGCAAAATCATCGTTCAACTCAGAAATTCTATCAACTAAGACATCGGTAGGAACCTTTTTTCTAAGGTTTTCATTAAAAGCAACATGATCAGGAGATCGCAACCGCATTATGTCTTCTTGATTAAATAAGATAGCCTCTACGGGAGGTCGACCAGCATCTACCCCGTAATGAGCAAAGATTTCTTTGTCCTCTTTCATGATAAATCTAAATTCATGAGCCAAAAAGATAGTAGTTGCGCGATTAACAGAAGAATGCTCAATATTGGAAAACTCCAGAAAGATTCTCTGAATACGGGGATGCATATGGATAAATTGCCTTTCAATTTCTACTATAAGCATAGATATGGAATCCGCAAGGCTACTAATTCTGTGAAGAATAGAGCCACCCATGGTGGGCAAAGCACCGGCACAAGTAAAGAAGTCTTGAAGAACTCCTTTCCCAATGATATTACAACTACCAACCCGGAACTTCTTAATATGTAAAGTGGTAGTTTCATCCGGAGGGTCAACATAGACGTTGCCCTCAACATTACTACCCTTCTCGATAAGATCTTCCCCCATCCCAGACATGAGGGCAAGAGAACTGTAAACAGACGGCAAAAGAAGGGCAAATAAAATGGCAAGGGTGAAGTGGGGGAGAGGAAAACGAGAGGCAAAAAATGTAATGCGAAGGATAAGGGTTTGTGATAGGTACTTGGTATATGACTTTTGCGTAAGCCTCCCCGGCAAGGGCGCCAGAAATTCTTCTTGCTACTTCTCGAGCTTGCGTTGTATTCCCTCGAAGAGGAAAGGGTGATGCAGCACAGTAGCGAACGTATTTCCCTCAGTTTTTGAGAACCAAGGTATCAATCCAGTAGGAGACCACGCGCGAGTCCCTCGCACTTGCACAAACAAATAAGAACTTTGCAGCCAACGCGATAAGGGGTTGTCAATCCCTTTACGAACACTTACGAAAGTGAGATCTGATAGAGATGATAGTTTGATATTTTTGGTATTTTTGGATATAAGAACAGAGAGTAAAAGCGGAAAAGTAAAGTAGATTGTATATTGATATGTTGAGAGCAGACCCGGGGGCCATAGTTTTCTCTAGTGGCTTCTCTCATGATAGCGATATTCTACGGCGGGTAAACAAATTACTGTCGAGCAATTGATAGAAAAGAGAATACTTATGAGACTATCTAGGCATGATCATTATATATAGGCATCATGTCCGAGACAAGTAGACCGAAACAATTCTGCATCTACTACTATTACTCCACACATCGACCGCTATCCAGCATGCATCTAGAGTATTAAGTTCATAAGAACAGAGTAGCGCCTTAAGCAAGATGACATGATGTAGAGGGATAAACTCAAACATAGTGATATGAACCCCATCTTTTTATCCTCGATGGCAATAATACAATATGTGCCTTGCTGCCCCTACTGTCACTTGGAAAGGACACCACAAGATTGAACCCAAAGCCAGGCACTTCTCCCATTGCAAGAACTATAGATCTAGTAGGCCAAACCAAACCAATAATTCGAAGAGACTTGCAAGGATATTATAATCATACATAAAGAGTTCAGAAAAGAACCAAATATTTCTCATAGATAATCTTGATCATAAACCCACAATTCATCGGATCTCGACAAACACACCGCAAAAAGAGATTGCATCAAATAGATCTCCTCGAAGACCGAGGAGAACTTGGTATTGAGATCCAAAGAGAGTGAAGAAGCCATCTAGATACTAGCTATGGACCCGAAGGTCTATGGTAAACTACTCACAACTCATGGTGAGGCGATGATGATGATGTAGAAGCACTCCGTGGAAGATCCCCCCTCCGGCGGAGCTCTGGAACAGGCCCCAAGATGGGATCTCATGGGAATAGAAGGTTGCGGCGGTGGAACTAGGGTTTCCTCTGTTCTTCTCATGATTTCGGGGTACGTAGATATATATAGGAGGCACCGGGGGCCAGACGTGGGGCCCATGAGGCAGGGGCGCGCCCTATAGGGGGGGCGCCCCCCACCCTCGTGGACGCCACATGTGCCCTACTCCGTGGTTCTCTAGTCTCATGTGCTTATTTTGCTCCAAAAATATCTCTCCCGAAGGTTTCATTCTGTTTGGACAGCATTTGATATTCCTTTTCTGTAAAACCCTGAAATAGACAAAAAAACAGCAATCTGGACTGGGCCTTTGGGTTAATAAGTTAGTCCCAAAAATAATATAAAAGTGTATAACAAAGCCCATTAAACATCCAAAACATCATAAATAATAGCATGGAACAATAAAAAATTATAGATACGTTGGAGACGTATCACTCCCCCTGGCCTAGGGTTTGGAGCGCGCGCACGGGGAGGGTTGGTGACCAGGCGCTGCTGAAGCTTGGAAACCGGTGATGTCGTTGGTTTGTCACGGCAGATGCCCTTGTGAAAGGACTTAGCTGTGAGGCCATGGTCATGGTGATTATCGTGAAGGGGTTGAGCGAGACGAGAGACACGGGTTTACATAGGTTCGGCCCCTCACCAACGAGGTAAAAGCCTACTCCTGCTTCTTGATGTATTGCTATAATCTCGATTACAAGGGAGCAAATATGCTTGACCTAGCTATCGATCAACTCTTTCTTGGCCTAAGCCGCCGCCGGGTCTCATCTTTATATACACAGGTTGACGCCCGGCGACTTACAGGAGTCCAGGTCGGGTTATACAACATAACCGACTCTGGTTCTAAGTCGCCTTGCCTTGCTAGGCAAGTTACCATATGGCGGCTATACTTTCGGGTCTTGAACCGCCTCCGGGTTATGGGCTTCCAACGAGCCTGCTCGTAAGCCGCCCCTTGGTCTTCTCATCAGGCCTTCTTGAGCCTTCTCTATTGAATCGCCAACAGTAGGACCCGACCCCTACTAGGCAGGTCATATCACGGGGCTATATCCCCAACATTAAGCCCTAGGTTGATTTGAACTTTTTCATATCAATCTTCATCCCTTGATTGGCCAGTCTCATGTATCTTTTCACCATCTGGTCCATATAAAGTTTGGTAACCCGCCATGACAAAAGATGACATCATATTTATTAATCTTAAAGACCCTGAGGACGTCATAACAGATCTCTGCATTGATTGATCATCCCGAGAATCGAGGCACTTATGTTGTTTAAGATAATGAATTTGCCTCCTCAATTTCCGTGTCTGCCATTTTAGTGTTCACCTTTCTTCTTATAAATAGACATGAAGGGGGGTTATTTTACCTTTTACCTCGTTGCTCTTCATCTTCCTTGCACTGCCTGTTGCTCTTCGAGCTGTGCCGCCGCCGTCGACCTTCGCTGTCAACTCTAGGTCAGTTGCTGCATCAAGCTGAATGTACCAGAAAACAGCGGCGCCCTTTCGCGATCCATCAGATTCATCAGGTACTCAATTCTCCCTCCCCAATCTGCATTAGGGTTTCCTCCTTTTCTGTGTTCATCGCCGTTCAACTGTCCATTCGTAGTACTTCCTTCCTTTCGCCTAGTTGAACATCTGGTGCAGTACTGAAATCATGCGGCTGTAATCTTCAATATCCGCGATTTATTTATAGATCTATCATGCATCTATAAGATCCATCTTCGGTATACTAGTTCTTCCATAGCCGTTTTAGGTCTATGAATAATTTTTTTCTTGAGCTATCGTAGACCCATAAACAAACATGTGATCTGCGGAAACTGTTTGAGCAACACTTAGCTGAATTCTGGCCCTTCTTATTCTCATGGACCTCTGATTAGTTGTACCATATTCGGCGACTCATAAACATGCTCGTATAACCCACCAGCCTCTGGACGGCTTAACACTTGCAAATTAGCTTTACCCTGTGACGCTTAAATTTATTGTATTTTCTTTATGTTCATAGCTTCACGATCTCTGGCTCATCATGACTAAGGCTCTAGTAACCAAGGCTCCCACAATGTGACACCCCGAGACCGGTGCGCCTGGTGTCAGCTAGTTATTCGTTGTTAGTGCCATGTCATCTGCTTGCGTGTTGCATCTTGCCATGTCATCGTGTGTGTTGCATCAGCATGTTTTCAAAACTTGCATCCGCCTGAGTCCCCTCGTCCTTTCCGTTGTCCGTTCTGAGCCCAGACACACTTGCACGCGCCCGCGGTGCCTCCGAATATTTATTTTGTGAGTGGCCGAAAAATGTTCTCGGAATGGGTTAAAACTTTTCATGTGGTCTTATTATAGTGTAGACAGGCCGCCTGGCAAATTTCATCGCATTCGGAGCTCGTTTGATAGCCCAACGGATATATATATAGCGGCACTAGTCGCCAGTTATTTCATCGGATGTTTTTGGTCTCCGAAAACCTCCGCGGGCCTTCCTCTCTCTTCTCTTCCCTAAGCCCAAGGCCCTCTGCACAGCCCACTAACCTCCCCTAGGCCCATCCTACCTCACCTCGCGATCGGATCCGTCGGATCGCGATCGGAGGGCTCTAAAACCCCTTCAAACTCCAAACCCTAGCCCTCCTGCTATAAATGGACTCCCCCTAGTCCATATTTGGCCTTCCCCTACCTCCCTCCTCAAATTCCGCGCAGCGCTTCCACCGCCGCCGCCCCGAGTTTCCACCCTCGTCGCGCCGTGTTTCCACCCTCGCCGCCCAGTGCTTCCACCCTCGCCGCGCCGTGTTTCCACCGTCGCCGCGCCGTGTTTCCACCTTCGCCGCGCCGTGCTTCCGCCGAAGCCGCCACCTTCTTCCCCCACCGCGCGGGCCTGCGGAAGCCCAGATCCGGCCCGCCCGAGCCCGGATCCCGTCCGCCGCCAGCCCGCAGGCGCCCGTTCCGAGCTCCTCCCGAGCCAGGAGCTCCTCGCCGCTGCCCCTCGGCCTCCCGTCAGCCGCGCCGCCGCCACGGAGTTCCTCCGCCGCCCTGCTGCGTAGCTCCGCCGCCGGTGCTACCCGCCCCCGTCCGACACCGGGAACGGATCCCAGCTGGCCGGATCCGGCCGCCCCGGCATCCTCCTCCACGGATCCGGTGGTCTCCCACCCAGCTGCCTCGCCGGAGCAACCCAGCGCAGCCGCCGTTGCTGCCTCGTCGGGAAGGACGACCACGACCGGTCCGCCTCCTGGGCCTCCCTCAAGCCAGCGAGCCGGCCCAGTGCCTCCCTCAGCCGGCCCAACCCCAGGCACTCCCGGCCCAGCAGCGGTGCGCCCAGCCAGCCGCCCCTCTGCGCGTCTCGGGCCGGACCCGAGGCCCAACTCCTCCAACCCCGGCCCAGCCAGCCGCACCGGCCTGCCTCACCTCTTCTGGCCTGGGCTCAGCCCGTGGTGAGCAACCCCTATCTCTTGCCCGCGCGTAGTTTAACTATCTTGCGCCGTTCTTGTTTTTTCAGAGTATAAAATCTGATAAGTCTTTATTTCTGTCAGCATATTGTTGCATCTTTGCATAGTGATATCTTTTTGTGTGCTTATCTGTTTTGAGTGAACGACATGTCAAAATGATCGTGGTGATATGCTCTACACTTTGTTCCATTATGCCATGCTCATTTGAGTTCATCTAGATGCTTAAATATCTGTTGCAAGGGTGCTACTTGTTATAAACTGCTGCTATTAGTTATTTTCATGCCATGTTTGTGATATGATAACTTGGTGCATGTTTATCTGAATGATGCAAATGATATGTCAAAATGTTCATCATGAGATGCTCTACATGTTGGTTGCTATAGCATGCTTGTTTGAGTTCATATTGCCATGCTTATCTATGTTACAAAAGTGCAATTGACTGTTATGTTCTGAAACTTGTAACGAGATGCCTAGTTGAGGAGCTCGTTGCTATTGATGTGTTTGTCCCCTTGTCACATGCCTAGATGTTTTAGAATACCCATGATGTGTTCTTTGATGTGGTGCATTTAACTTTCCATGATATGCCTTGTGTTGACTTAAACATGCTTGCAAACTTGCCTTGTTGCTGTCACTGTTTTAACACTTAGTGAAATTTCACGAAGTCTGGAATTTGTAATATCCAGATGCCATGTTTGCTTGTTGTTCTAGGCAAATCCATGTTAGTTTTGGGGTGACTATTGATGATTCCTTGTTGTATATATTGTTGGCTATCCATTCATGCTCTCACATGCTCATTTGGGTGGCTGTAGCATATTTAACTCTTGCTCCCAAGTTGCTATAAATTACTGTTGTCAGATTTTTGTTGTCATGTTCAAAATGTTGTAGCTTGTTGCTATTGATCCATGCCTCCTATGGGGATGCTCCAATGGAGTTGTTTGCTGTAGGATATGTCTACTCCATGTTCATGCTTATTATCACCATGTTTGAGTGCTGTAGCTTATATTTATCATGCTCCAAAGTTGCTATGTGGCTGTTAATTTCAGCTTGTTGTTATATCTTGTTTCTTGTGTATCTTTTAGTCCGTTGCTCCGTTTGGGGTGTTCCTTATATGAAACTTGTGTGATTTTTCTTGTAGAATCATAATATCATCTTTTTAACATGTTTGGAGTGAGTTTGGTTGATGTTTGGGTGCATCTTTCACCGTTGCCATGTTGTGCTTCCTACCTTGTCAAGTTATGTTTCCTACCTTGCCATGTTATGATTCCTGTATATGCTTGTTGTGCTTCCTGTATAGATTTGTCATGCATCATATCTTGCCATGTATTGCATCATATAAACTGGTGTTGTCTTCTGTGCTTCCTACCTTGCCATGTAATGCTTCCTGTATAGACTTGTTGTGCTTCCTATATAGACTTGTTTGCATCATACTTGCTTAAGCACATTGCCATGTTTCCTGTGATGTTTTCTGTGCTTCCTACCTTGCCATGTTATGCTTCCTGTTTAGTCTTGTCATGCATCATACCTTGCCATGTATTGCATCATTTATAAACTTGTGCTGTTTTGTTGTGCTTCCTACCTTGCCATGTTTTGCTTCCTTTGTAAACTTTCTGTGCATCATAAGTAGACTTGTTTTGCATCATACTTGGAAGTGCATATTTTCATGTTCTTGAGTGGTTTGTTTACCGTGTTGCTTGCTTCTTCTCGTTAGTGCTTGTTCTGTTGCATCGTGAGGATTCGTTCGTCTACCCGTGGTTCTTCTTCAAGGCTTCTTCTCCGTCTTCTTCACGGAACCGTTCCTCTTCCTTGAGGGATCTCAGGCAAGATGACCATACCCTTGGATACCTTTACTACCATTGCCATGCTTAGTTGTCTCGATGCTATCGTTACATGTCGCGCTACCCATCTTTTATGTCAGCCTCTCCTTGTTGCCATGAAACCTCTAACCTTTGACACCTTCCTAGCAAAACCATTGTTTGGCTATGTTACCCGCTCGCTCAGCCCCTCTTATAGCGTTGTTAGTTGCAGGTGAAGATGAAGATCGTTCCAGGTGGGAACTTGTTGTTGGAATATCACAATATCTACTATTATAATTAACACACCTATATACTGGGCATGGGTGGAAGGCTTGGCCTTTTGCTCGGTGTTTTGTTCCACTCATGCCACCTTAGGCGCCGATAAACCGGCATTATGTTCCTTGATTTTGTGTTCCTTACATGATGGGTATATGGGGACCCCTTGACACTTCGACTTTGAATAAAACTCCTCCAGCAAGGCCCAACATTTGTTTTAATTTGCTCATAATAACAACTTAATTAATTAATTAATTTGCATAAGGGGGACGCTCCTTGGAGATTCTTTTCTACATAGCAGGGGGCCAGTGCTGGTGGTGTTGGTCCCAAACGGGGAGCCTGCGGGGCCACCACGGGGAAACTCAAGGTTTGGTTTTACCTGTAGCATCACCCATCTGGACGTGGCCTGAGACGAGATACGCGCGGCCTGATCGGATTTCCCTAAGATAAGGGGTGATGATATTATATTTATCACTTCAGCTAATCGTGAGAGCTTGTGATGGGATAAGTTGGGACACCCCTGCAGGGTTATGATCTTTCGAAAGCCGTGCCTGCGGTTATGTGGCAGATTGGAATTTGTTAATGTCCGGTTGTTGAAAACTTGACAGAGGATCCGAAGTAAAATACACAACTGTGTGAGTAACCGTGACTGTGTCTTTTCACTTTGAGAAGAGAACACGGTGGGGTTATGTTTGACTCGTAGGTAGTTCAGGATCTTTAGCGATCACTACTAGTTTGCGACCGTTTTGCGTAGATGCTCATCTTTTTCTTGTACTCGTAAGTTAGCAACCATACTTTTGCTTAGCCGTTGCTGCAACCTCACCACTTTACCTCTTCGTACCTATTAAGCTTTGATAGTCTTGTTACCCATGGTTATGGGATTGCTGAGTCCTCGTGGCTCACAGTTACTACAACAACAGTTGCAGGTGCATGTTTCCGATGTCTTGACGTGAGAGCGATGATCGTTGTTTGGAGTTCTTTCTTCTTCTTCTTCTTCTTCTTCTTCTTCAGTCTTGGGTTAGGTTCCGGGTCGGCAGCCTGGGATAGCAGATGGATGTCTTTGTGCTTTTATTGTTTGTATCCGTAGTCGGATACTTTGTTTTGATGTTGTACCGAGGTGACTTGTATGTATTATTGTATCCCCCATGTATGTATGTAATGGTACGATGTAATGATATCCATCTTGCTAAGCGCCCAAAATGCGGTTGTGCCCCAATCACGTAAGTGTCACGTGATCGGGATAGAATCGCATCTTGGGCCTGCCACACAATCTGTAATTGGATTCCCTCTAAAGTCACCGAAGAATCTCTCAATGATTTCGTAAACATGGGCATTTTAGCTACCAAGGAGGTTATCCATTGGCGGGTTCTGTGTCTCGAAAGTACTCCTATGCCTCAAGATGATGAGGTCATAGTCTTCACAGACCACATGCTTCATGGCTTTGCTCCTCCCAGGTCTAAATTCTTCCGACATGTTCTACATTACTACAATCTTCATCCGCAAGATATTGGCCCCAACTCCATCTCAAGCATATGTAATTTCCAAGTATTCTACGAAGTGTATCTTGGTGAAGAACCTTCTGTTGACTTATTCAGATACTATTATAATATCAACCGCGAGACTGAGATGACTGACGGACCTAGCCTCGAACTCGGAGGTGTTTCCATTCATAGGTGGTGGGACATAATATTTCCACCAGGTGCTTTGCCAAGTCACCCGAAAGGCTGGAACTTTACTTGGTTTTATTGCAAAGATACCTCCCCAGATGGAGAGAACCCCTTGTCGGGTTTCTGACCCAACCGGCTCATGACCAACACCCCACTTCCGAATAAACTAACTTTGAAGAGCGGGTTCCTTTCACTTCTGCCTTATCAAATATCCGAGCTCTGGTTGCCAACAGATTAATGATACGTCCATTTTGCATCATGCTTTCATATCGATATTTATTTCATTATGGGCTGTTATTACACATTATGTTACAATAGTTATGCCTTTTCTCTCTTATTTTACAAGGTTTACATGAAGAAGGAGAATGCCGACAGCTGGAATTCTGGGCTGGAAAAGGAGCAAATATTAGAGACCCATTTTGCACAACTCAAAAAGTCCTGAAACTCCACCAAAGTCAGTTTTGGAATATATTAAAAATATTGGGCGAATAAAGCACCAGAGGGGGCCACCCACCGTCCACGAGGGTGCGGGGCGCGCCCTACCCCCTGGGCGCGCCCCCTGCCTCGTGGGCCACCTGGCAGCCCCCCGATGCCCATCTTCTGGTATAAGGTGTCTTCTACCCTGGAAAAACTCAGAAGAAAGCTTTCGGGACGAAGCACCGCCGTCTCGAGGCGGAACCTTCGATCCTCTCATCGGGAGGGGGTCAATCTCCATCAACATCTTCACCAGCACCATCTCCTCTCAAACCCTAGTTCATCTCTTGTATCCAATCTTTGTCCCAAAACCTCAGATTTGTACCTGTGGGTTGCTAGTAGTGTTGATTACTCCTTGTAGTTGATGCTAGTTGGTTTATTCGGTGGAAGAGTATATGTTCAGATACATTATGCATATTAACACCCCACTGATTATGAACATGAATATGATTTGTGAGTAGTTACATTTGTCCCTGAGGACATGGGAGAAGTCTTGCTATAAGTAGTCATGTGAATTTGGTATTCGTTCGATTTTTTGATGAGATGTATGTTGTCTTTCCTCTAGTGGTGTTATGTGAACGTCGACTACATGACACTTCACCATTGTTTGGGCATAGAGGAAGGCATTGGGAAGTAATAAGTAGATGATGGGTTGCTAGAGTGACAGAAGCTTAAACCCTAGTTTATGTGTTGCTTCGTAAGGGGCTGATTTGGATCCATATGTTTCATGCTATGGTTAGGTTTACCTTAACACTTCTTTTGTAGTTGCGGATGCTTGAAATAGAGGTTAATCATAAGTGGGATGCTTGTACAAGGAAGGTAAGTACCCAAGCACCGGTCCACCCACATACCAAATTATCAAAATAATGAACGTGAATCATATGAACGTGATGAAAACTAGCCTGACGATAATTCCCATGTGTCCTCGGGAGCACTTTCCTTTATATAAGAGTTTTTCCAGGCTTGTCCTTTGCTACAAAAAGGATTGGGCCATCTAGCTGCACCTTATTTACTTTTATTACTTGTTACTCGTTACAAATTACTTATCACAAAACTATCTATTACCGATAATTTCAGTGCTTGTAGAGAATACCTTACTGAAAACTGCCTATCATTTCCTTCTGCTCCTCGTTGGGTTCGACACTCTTACTTATCAAAAGGACTACGATAGTGAAGGAAATATGCCCGAGAGGCAATAATAAAGTTATTATTTATTTTTCCTTATATCTTGATAAATGTTTATTATTCATGCTAGAATTGTATTAACCGGAAACTTAGTACGTGTGTGAATACATAGACAAAACAGAGAGTCCCTAGTATGCCTCTACTAGACTAGCTCCTTAATCAAAGATGGTTATGTTTCCTAACCATAGACATGAGTTGTCATTTGATCAACGGGATCACATCATTAGAAGAATGATGTGATGGACAAGAACCATCCGTTAGCTTAGCAACTTGATCGTTTAGTTTTACTGCTATTGTTTTCTTCATGACTTATACATGTTCCTATGCCTATGAGATTATGCAACTCCCGAATACCGGAGGAACACCTTGTTTGCTATCAAACGTCACAATGTAATTGGGTGATTATAAAGATGCTCTACAGGTGTCTCTGAAGGTGTTTGTGGTGTTGGCATAGATCGAGAATAGGATTTGTCACTCCG
The DNA here is from genome assembly GCA_902687465.1 of Secale cereale. Taxonomy (NCBI): domain Eukaryota; kingdom Viridiplantae; phylum Streptophyta; class Magnoliopsida; order Poales; family Poaceae; genus Secale; species Secale cereale. The sequence goes on from LR738714.1 coordinate 445,971,777, forward strand.
AGTGTCGGAGATGTGTCTCTGGGCCCTCTCGGTAATACACATCGTAATAAGCCTTGCAAGCAAATGACTAATGAGTTATTCACGAGATGATGTATTACAGAACGAGTAAAGAGACTTGCCGGTAAAGAGATTGAACTAGGTATGATGATACCGACGATCGAATCTCGGGCAAGTAACATACCGATCACAAAGGGAACAAGTATGTTGTTATGCGGTTTGATCGATAAAGATCTTCACAGAATATGTAGGAGCCAATATGAGCATCCAAGTTCCGCTATTGGTTATTGACCGAAGATGAGTCTCGGTCATGTCTACATAGTTCTCGAACCCGTAGGGTCCGCACGCTTAACATTTGATGACGATCGATATTATGAGTTTATGTGTTTTGATGTACCGAAGGTAGTCCAGAGTCCTGGATGTGATCACGGACATGAAGAGGAGTCTCGGAATGTCCGAGACATAAAGATCGATATATTGGAAGCCTATGTTTGGACATCGGAATGGTTCCGGGTGAGTTCGGGCATTTACCAGAGTACCGGGGGGCTACCGGAACCCACCGGGGAGTTAATGGGCCTTAATGGGCCATAGTGGAAAAGAGGAGGAGGCGGCCAAGGTGGGGGCGCATCCCCCACAAGTCCAATCCGAATTGGCAAGCCCCCCCCTTTCCTTCTTCCTTCTTCCTCCTTCCTTCCTCTCCTACTCCAACTAGGGAAGGGGGGGTCCTACTCCCCGTGGGAGTAGGACTCCCCTAGGGCGCGCCATTGAGATGGCCGGCCCCTCCCCTCCTCCACTCCTTTATATACATGGGGAGAGGGCACCCCATAGACACACAAGTTAATTTTACCCGTGTGCGGTGCCCCTCCCCACAGTTACACACCTCGGTCATATCATTGCAGTGCTTAGGCGAAGTCCTGCGCCGGTAGCTTCATCATCACCGCCACCACGCCGTCGTGCTAACAAAACTCTCCCATGACGCTCAACTGGATCAAGAGCTCGTGGGACGTCATCAAGCTGAACGTGTGCTGAACGTGGAGGTGCCGTACGTTCGATGGTTGGATCGGTTGGATCGCGAAGACGTTCGACTACATCAACCGCGTCTCTTGACGCTTCCGCTTTCGGTCTACGAGGGTACATAGACACACTCTCCCCGCTCGTTGCTATGCTTCTAGTAGATAGATCTTGCATGATATTTTTGAAACTTTACGCTCCCCAACAGTGGCATCATGAGCCGGGTCTATGCGTAGATGATATGCACAAGTAGAACACAATGAGTTGTGGGCGATAGTAGTCATACTGCTTACCAGCATGTCATACTTTGATTCGGTAGTATTGTGAGATGAAGCGGCCCGGATCGACATTACGCGTACGCGTACGCGAGACTGGTTTCACCGTTACGAGCACTCGTTGCTTGAAGGTTCTTCGTGCTGAGACACCACGTGATGATCGGGTGTGATAGGCTCTACGTTCACATACAACGGTTGCAAGACGGTTTTGCACATGCGGAATACTCGGGTTAAACTTGACGAGCCTAGCATGTACAGACATGGCCTCGGAACACTGGAGACCGAAAGGTCGAGCGTGAATCATATAGTAGATATGATCAACATAAGATGTTCACCATTGAAAACTACTCCATCTCACGAGATGACCGGACATGGTTTAGTTGATTTGGATCACGTGATCATTTAGATGAATAGAGGGATGTCTATCTAAGTGGGAGTTCTTTAGTAATATGATTAATTGAACTTTAATTTATCATGAACTTAGTCTTGGTAGTATTAGCATATCTATGTTGTAGATCAATAGCTCGCGATGTAGCTCCCCGCTTATTTTTATATGTTCCTAGAGAAATAGAAGTTGAAAGATGATAGTAGCAATGATGCAGACTTGTTCCGTGATCTGAGGATTTTCCTCATTGCTGCACAGAAGAATTATGTCCTTGATGCACCGCTAGGTGACAGACCTATTGCAGGAGCAGATGCAGACGTTATGAACATTTTTACAAAAGCTCAGTATGATGACTGCTTGATAGTTTAGTGCACCATGATTTACGGCTTAGAACCGGGACTTCAAAAATGTTCTTAATGCCATGGAGCATATAAGATGTTCCTAAGAGTTGAAATTGGTATTTCATACTCATGTCCATATCAATAGGTATGAGAACTTTGACAGTACTTTGCCTACAAGATGGAGGAGAATAGCTCAACCAGTGAGCATGTGCTCCGATTGTCTAGGTACTACAATTGCTTGAATCAAGTGCGAGTTAATCTTCCAGATAAGATAGTAATTGACAAAGTTCTCTAGTCACTATCTCCAAGTTACTAGAACTTCGTGATGAACTATAATATGCAAGGGATGACGAAAGTAATTCCCGAGCTCTTCGCGATGCTGAAATCGACGAAGGTAGAAATCAAGAAAAACAATCAAGTGTTGATGGTTGACAAGACAACTAGTTTCAAGTAAAAGGGCAAAGGAAAAGAATGGGAACTTCAAGAAGAATGGCAAGCAAGTTGCTACTCCCATGAAGAAACCCAAAGCTAGACCCAAGCCTGAAACTGAGTGCTTCTACTACAAAGGAAATGGTCACTGGAAGTGGAACTCCCTAGAAACTTGGTGGATAAGAAGGATTGCAAAGTGCACAAAGCTATATTTGATATACATGTTATTGATGTGTACTTTACTAGTGTTTATAGCAACCCCTCGGTATTTGATACTGGTTCAATTGCTAAGAGTAGTAACTCAAAACGGGAGTTGCAGAATGAACAGAGACTAGTTAAGGGCGAAGTGACGATGTGTGCTAGAAGTGGTTCCAAGATTGATATGATCATCATCGCACACTCCCTATACTTTCAGGACTAGTGTTGAACCTAAATAAATGTTGTTTGGTGTTTGCGTTGAGCATGAATATGATTTGATCATGTTTATTGCAATACGTTTATTCATTTAAAGTCAGAGAATAATTGTTATTCTGTTTACATGAATAAAACCTTCCATGGTCATACACCCAATAAAATAGTTTGTTGGATCTCGATCGTAGTGATACACATATTCATAATATTGAAGCCAAAAGATCCAAAGTTAATAATGATAGTGCAACTTATTTGTGGCACTGCCGTTTAGGTCATATTGGTGTAAAGCGCATGAAGAAACCCCATGCTGATGGGCTTTTGGAATCACTTGATTATGAATCATTTGATGCTTGTGAACCATGCCTCATGGGCAAGATGACTAAGACTCCGTTCTTCGGAACAATGGACCGAGCAACTGACTTATTGGGAATAATACATACTGATGTATGCGGTCCGATGAGTGTTGAGCCACGTGGCGGGTATCGTTATTTTCTGACCTTCACAGATGATTTGAGCATATATGGGTATATCTACTTGATCAAACATAAGTCTGAAACATTTGAAAAGTTCAAAGAATTTCAGAGTGAAGTGGAAAATCATCGTAACAAGAAAATAAAATTTTCTACGATCTGATCGCGGAGGCGAATATTTGAAGTTACGAGTTCGGCCTTCATTTAAAACAATGTGAAATAGTTTCACAACTCACGCCACCTAGAACACCACAGCGTAATGGTGTGTCCGAACGTCGTAACCGCACTTTATGAGGTACGGTGCGATCTATGATGTCCCTTGCCGATTTACCACTATCGTTTTGGGGTTATGCATTAGAGAAAGATGCATTCACGTTAAATAGGGCACCATCAAAATCAGTTGAGACGACACCGTATGAACCATGGTTTGGCAAGAAACATAAGATGTCGTTTCTTAAAGTTTGGGGCAGCGATGCATATGTGACAAAGTTTCAGCCTGATAAGCTTGAACCCAAATAGGAGAAATGTGTCTTCATAGGATACCCAAAGGAAATTGTTGGGTACACCTTCTATCACAGATCCAAAGGCAAGATATTCGTTGCTAAAAATAGATACTTTCTAGAGAAGGTGTTTCTCTCGAAAGAAGTGAGTGGGAGGAAAGTGGAACTTAATGAGATAATTGTACCTTCTCCCGAATTGGAAAGTAGTACATCACAGAAACTAGTTCTAGTGATTCCTACACCAATCAGCGAGGAAGCTAATGATGATGATCATGAAACTTCAGATCAAGTTACTACTGAACCTCGTAGGTCAACCAGAGTGCGTTCCGCGCCAGAGTGGTACGGTAACCCGGTTCTGAAAGTCATGTTACTAGACCATGATGAACCTACAAACTATGAGGAAGCGATGATGAGCCCAGATTCCGCAAAATGGCTTGAGGCCATGAAATCTGAGATGTGATCCATGCATGAGAACAAAGTGTGGACTTTGGTTGACTTGCCCGATGATCGGCAAGCCATTGAAAATAAATGGATCTTTAAGAGGAAGACTGACGCCGATGGTAATGTTACTGTCTACAAAGCTCGACTTGTTACGAAAGGTTTTCGACAAGTTCAAGGAGTTGACTACGATGAGATTTTCTCACTCGTATCAATGCTTAAGTCTGTCCGAATCATGTTAGCAATTGCCGCATTTTATGAAATCTGGCAAATGGATAACAAAACTGCGTTCTTTAATGGATTTATTAAATAAGAGTTGTATATGATGCAACCAGAATGTTATGTCAATCCTACAGGTGCCAACAAAGTGTGCAAGCTCCAGCGATCCATTGATGGACTCGTGCAAGCCTCTCGGAGTTGGAATATATGCTTTGATGAGGTGATCAAAGCATATGGATTTATACAGACTTATGATGAAGCCTATATTTGCAAGAAAGTGAGTGGAAGCACTGCAACCTTTCTGATAAGTATATGTGAATGACATATTGTTGACCAGAAATTATGTAGAATGTTCTGGAAAGCATAAAGGATTGTTTAAAAAAGTTTTTCAATAAAAGACCTTGGTGAAGCTGCTTACATATTGGGCACCAAGATCTATAGAGATAGATTAAGATGCTTGATAAGATTTTCAATGAGTACATACCTTAATAAGATTCTTAAGAAGTTCAAAATGGATCAGTCAAAGAAGAAGCTCTTGCCTGAGTTGTAAGGTATGAAGTTGAGTAAAGACTCAAAACCCGACCACGGCAGAAGATAGAAAAAGAATGAAAGTCATTCGCTATGCCTCAGCCATAGGTTCTATAAAGTATGACATGCTATGTACCAAACCTGTTGTGTACCTTGCCCTGAGTTTGGCAAGGAGGTACAATAGTGATCCAGGAGTAGATCACTAGACAGCGGTCAAAAATTATCCTTAGTTACTTGATGACTAAGGAAATATTTCTCGATTATGGAAGTGATAAAGAGTTCGTCGTAAAGAGTTACACCGATGCAAGCTTTACACTAATGCAGATAACTCTAAGTATCAATCTGGATGTGTATTGAAAGTGGGAGCAATAAGCTAGAGTAGCTCCATGCAAAGCATTGTAGACATAGAAATTTGCAAAAGACATACGGATCTGAATGTAAGAGACCCGCTGACTAAATTTCTCTCACGAAGCAAAACATGATCACACCTTAGTACTCTTTTGGGTGTTAATCACATGGCGATGTGAACTAGATTGTTGACTCTAGTAAACCTTTTGGGTGTTAGTCACATGGCGATGTGAACTATGGGTGTTATTCATATAACGATGTGAACTATCGGTATTAAAATACATGGCGATGTGAACTAGATTATTGACTCTAGTGCAAGTGGGAGATTGAAGGAAATATGCACAAGAGGCAATAATAAAGTTGTTATTTATATTTCCTTATATCATGATAAATGTTTATTATTCATGCTAGAATTGTATTAACCGGAAACTTAGTACATGTGTGAATACATAGAAAAAACAGAGAGTCCCTAGTATGCCTCTACTATACTAGCTCGTTAATCAAAGATGGTTATGTTTCCTAACCATAGACATGAGTTGTCATTTGATCACCGGGATCACATCATTACAAGAATGATGTGATGGACAAGACCCATCCGTAGCTTAGCAACTTGATCGTTTAGTTTTACTGCTATTGCTTTCTTCATCACTTATACATGTTCCTATGACTATCAGATTATGCAACTCCCGAATATCGGATGAACACCTTGTGTGCTATCAAACGTCACAATGTAACTGGGTGATTATAAAGATGCTCTACATAGTTATTGGTTATTTACTAGAGATGAGTCTCGGTCATGTCTACATAGTTCTCAAACCCGTAGGGTCCGCACGCTTAACGTTTGATGACGATCGGTATTATGAGTTTATGTGTTTTGAAGTACCGAAGGTAGTTCGGAGTCCCGGATGTGATCACGGACATGACGAGGAGTCTCGGAATGTCCGAGACATAAAGATCGATATATTGGAAGCCTATGTTTGGACAGCGGAATGGTTCCGGGTGAGTTCGGGCATTTACCGGATTACCGGGGGGCTACCGGAACCCCCCGGGGAGTTTATGGACCTTAATGGGCCATAGTGGAAAAGAGGAGGAGGCGGCCAAGGTGGGGGCGCGCCCCCCACAAGCACAATCCAAATTGGCAAGGGGGCCGGCCCCCCATTCCTTCTTCCTTCTTCCCCCTTCTTTCCTCTCCTATTCCAACTAGGGAAGGGGGGTCCTACTACCGGTGGGAGTAGGACTCCCCTAGGGCGCGCCATAGAGAGGGCCGGCCCCTCCCCTCCTCCACTCCTTTATATACGTGGGGAGGGGTGATACGTCTCCAACGTATCTACTTTTCCAAACACTTATGCCCTTGTTTTGGACTCTAACTTGCATGATTTGAATGGAACTAACCCGGACTGACGCTGTTTTCAGCAGAATTGCCATGGTGTTATTTTTGTGCAGAAATAAAAGTTCTCGGAATGACCTGAAATTCAACGGAGAATTATTTTGGAATATATAAAAAATATCTGCGGAAAGAACCAAGCAAGGGGGCACATACCCTGTCCACGAGGGTGGGGGGTCTCCCCCTCCCCCTGGGCGCGCCCCTGCCTCATGGGCCCCATGTTGCTCCACCGGCGTACCCCCGGACTACATATATTCACTTTCAGTGAGAGAAAAATCAGAGAAGAAGAGTTATCGCGTTTTACGATACGGAGGGCTGCCAAGCCCTAATCTCTCTCGGGAGGGTTGATCTGCAGTCCGTTCGGGGCTCCAGAGAGTGGACATCGTCGCCATCATCATCATCAACCTTTCTCCATCACCAATTCCATGATGCTCACCGCCGTGCGTGAGTAATCCCATCTTAGGATTGCTGGACGGTGATGGGTTGGATGCGATTTACCATGTAATCGAGTTAGTTTTTTTAGGGTTTGATCCCTAGTATCCACTATGTTCTAAGATTGATGTTGCTATGACTTTGCTATGCTTAATGCTTGTCACTAGGCCCCGAGTGCCATGAGTTCAGATCTGAACCTATTATGTTTTGATTAATATATGTGTGTTCTTGATCCTATCTTGCAAGTCAATAGTCACCTACTATGTGTTATGATCCGGCAACCCCGAAGTGACAACAATCGGGACCACTCCAAGTGATGACCGTAGTTTGAGGACTTCATGTATTCATTATGTGTAAATGCTTTGGTCCGGTACTGTATTAAAAGGAGGCCTTAATATCCCTTAGTTTCCACTAGGACCCCGCTGCCACGGGAGGGTAGGACAAAAGATGTCATGCAAGTTCTTTTCCATAAGCATGTATGACTATATTCGGAATACATGCCTACATTACATTGATGAACTGGAGCTTGTTCTGTGTCGCCCTAGGTTATAACTATTACACGAGGAATCGCATATGACATAATTATCCATCACCGATCCAATGCCTACGAGCTTTTCACATATTGCTTGTTGCTTATTTACTTTTCCGCTGCTACTGTTACAATCACTACAAAAACACTACCGCTACTTTCGCTACCGTTACCGTTACTTCCATATTACCTTGCTACTAAATTACCTTGCTGCAGATACTAAGTTTCCAGGTGTAGTTGAATTTACAACTCAGCTGCTAATACTTAAGAGTATTCTTTGGCTCCCCTTGTGTCGAATCAATAAATTTGGGTTGAATACTTTACCCTCGAAAATTGTTACAATTCCCAACACTTGTGGGTTATTAAGGCTATTTTCTGGCGCCGTTGCCGGGGAGCATAGCTATATTCTTTAAGTCACTTGGGATTTATATCTGTTGATCACTATGAAGAATTTGAAGGACTCAAAAACCAAGATCTTTCTCTCAACTACGAGGGGAGTTAAGGAACTGCCATCTAGCTCTGCACTTGATTCACCATCTGTTATGAGTAAATTTGCTACACATTCTCCTGCTATTGAATCTAATATGTCGCATGTTCTTAATGATGCCACTTCCGCTATGTATGATGAAACTACTTCTATGCTTGATAATACTGTGCCACTAGGTGAATTTCTAGATGAACAAATTGCCAAGGTTAGGGAGAATGCAAATATTGAAACTGGTAATATTTATGAAAGTGATGATGAAGATTCTCCCCCTAGATATGAATTGCGTGTTATTCCTCAGGGTTATGTTATGGATGAAGAAACTGCTAGAGACTTTCTTGCTTGCAACAATAGATATGATCTTAAGAAATTATTAGCTAAGCTGAAAGAAAAGTCTTTGAATGCTAGAATGAAATATGACCCTGCTTTTGCTACTTCACCTATCTTTGTTATTGATGAGGATTATGATTTCTTTGTTGATCCTGAGTTAATTACTTTGGTTGAATCTGATCCTTTCCATGGCTATGAATCTGAAACTTTTGTGGCACATGTTAGTAAGTTGAATGATATAGCCACCCTGTTCACCAACAATGAAAAGATTCGTTATTACTATATCCTTAAGCTATTTCCGTTCTCGTTAAAGGGTGATGCTAAGACATTGTTTAATTCTCTTGATCCTGGTTGTGTGCGTAGTCCCCAGGATATGATTTATTACTTCTCTGCTAAATATTTTCCTGCTCATAAGAAACAAGCTGCCTTTCGGGAAATATATAACTTTGTGCAAATTGAAGAAGATAGTCTCCCACTAGCTTGGGGGAGGCTTCTCCAATTACTTAATGCTTTGCCTGGTCATCCTCTTCAGAGGAATGAAATACTCGATGTCTTTTATAATGGACTAACCGGTGCTTCCAGAGACCACCTGGACAGTTGTGTTGGTTGTGTTTTCACAGAAAGAATAGTTGATCAAGCTGAATTACTATTGAATAATATGTTGTCCAATGAAAATAATTGGACACTTCCTGAACCAGCCCCTAAGCTGTAATGCCCAGGATGGGACTATACCTCCTACGTGTCGAGGCACGACTTAAAGGTATAAGCCCATCCTAGAATGATCTCAAGTTTGGTATCTTTGCACGACTCATGTAAAAGAGGGATTAAATGCAAAAGAGATAGTTGGCTTACACTCGCCACTTCACACAATACAATACATGAGCAAAACATCATTCAAAAGATCACAACCCGACTACGGGCGAAGAACCAAAAGAAAGATACCAAAAACAACATAAAACCACAGGTCAGGATCGAATCCTAGTAGAAACCACTACTGAACATCGAAACGTCACAAGCATACGGTCAAACTCTTCATCGGACTTCCTGGTGAAGTACTGAACCAGCTCCTGCATCAAACTCGGCTGAACCTGCATCTGGTGTGGTGAAGTAACTGTGAGCCACAGAGGACTCAGCAATCCCGTTCCCGGGTAACACGACTATTTAAGCCTTGGGTGAGGACAAGGCTGAAGAAAGAACGAGAGGTGAAGGAACAACAAGAGTCTGCAGCAGCAACTAGCACTAACTTACGTAAAAGAGAGCGAGAAGAGATGAGCATCGGTCGAAAGATGATCACGAAGTGATCCTAGCTAAAGCCGGTCAAACATAACCCCACCGTGTTCAACTCCCGAATCCCTATTCGGAAATTGACAGTCACGGTACACACGTTGGTAGTGTATTGGAAACATTGTGTCAAGTTATCTACAACCGGATATTAACAAGCTCCCATCTGCCACATAACCGCGGGCACGGCTTTCGAAAGTTCAAACCCTGCAGGGGTGTTCCAACTTGGCCCATCACAAGCCCACGATCCGCGAAGTCGCAACTCCATAGGTGGAAAGACCCGAGTATTCTCGGAATCCCGTGCTCAAGTTAAACCGAACTAAGGTAAGGCTAATCCAGCAAATCCTCCCGGCGTGTCGACACCCTGATAGTAGCCGCGCGTATCTAAGTCTCAGGACACGACCGGATGGGCGATGCTACAGGTTATACCAGATACCTCGGGTTTCCCCAAGGCGGCCCTGCAGGACCCCCGTTTGGGACCAACGCCATCAGCACTGGCCCCCCTGCTATGTAGAATTAAGAATCCTCGGGGACATGACCCCCTATGCAATTAATTAATTATTTAAGTTGTTATTATGAGGCAAATAGTACCAAATGTTGGGACTTGCTGGAAAAGACTTAGCACTTAGCGGTTTATCAAGGGGGTCCCATACACCCCAACCGTGTTAGGAACGCATAATCAAGGAACATAACACCGGTTTATACGGTTCCTAACGGCATGAGTGGAACAAAACACCAAGCAAAAGGCTTAGCCTTCCACCCTGCCAGTATATAGATGATTTCATTTTAAGCATTTATATAGTGTGATATAACCCAACCAAACTTCAACATGAAGCGAGCATCTTCAATCTTCACCTGCAACTAACAATGCTATAAGAGGGGCTGAGCGAAGCGTACTTAGCCAAGCAACGGTTTGCATAGGTAGGTTGGTTAAACATGGCAATGGTTACAAGTAGGAGGCTGACAAGAAGAACATGGGCATCGAGGCAAAACTAAAGAATGATACTCTAGCAATAGGCAAAGATAGTAATGGTATCCGGGTTCGGTCATCTTGCCTGGGATTCCACAAGGGAGAAGAACGGATCCACGAAGAAGACGAAGCAACACAGTCGAGCGAATCCTCACAACTCCGGAACGAAACCGAAGCTAACAAGAGAAGCAACCGGAAAGAAAGAAACAACACGGTAAACACACAAGCATAAACATGGCATACAATGCACATCCAAGTATGATGCATGTCCAGTTTAATTATGCATGGCATGGCAAAGTGCACAAACAAAACTACAAGTTAAGTGGAGCTCAATATGCAACGAGTTGCATATTGACGAAACACCACATTTAATTATTTAGTTGACTCTCATTATTTACAAGACAAGATTAATTGTTTTTAACATGGCAAGAGGTGAAGCTTAAAGAAACTACACTATTTAGGCATTTTAAATGAGGCCGGAAAATAACAACAACAATTCCCGGAAAATCCCCATGAGCATGTTTAATAATTATTAAAGCAACAACAATTCACACATATATAATGTTGTTAACATGATGCGGATGACATGAACAAGTTTATGCAATTTTATTAAAAGGTTAACAAGAAGAGATATAGATGATAAGGAGAATTAGTCCTCGTGGTGGAAAGAAAGGGTGCCACGACAACGATCCGAAAATGATGCAACGGCATCATATCGGTACCGGTAATTCGTTGAGGGACCGGTGCAAAAGGAAAGATGGCGTGAGCGAGTCAAACAAGATGAAAGGTGGGGTGATCCCGTTTCCGGGTTCCCACGAGTCGGCGACGAGGCAACCGAGGAACATGACAAACGGACGAAACGGACACGGAGCACACACGGGAGGCATTTCATACAACCACAAGCAAGCATTCACACGGGTCATCCACGGGGTCGTCTCGTTATACCTTTGAAGCGTGCGTTTCGGGGCGGTTCGAGACGTAGAGGAAGAAGGCGTTCACGTTCGGAGAGGAAGTAGTCGTTCCGATTCGTAGGCGTTCGGGTCGTCGTGGTACTCGTTCGGGTCACGAAGAGGTACTTGCCGCATCGGCGTTCGTAGTGGTACTTGGGGGTTCTCGTTTGCGACGGTAGTGGAAGTAGTGGTACTTGTCGCATCGGTAGGGGTACACGGCGACGGTAGACGAACTCGTTCGTAGATGTACTCGGTCGTCGTGGTACACGTTTGTAGATGTTCATCCGTCATGTCGTGGTACTTGGCGAGTCATCGTGTAGTCGTGTAGGTGTTCCCGTTCGTAGAGGTACATGCCATCGGAGGGGTACTTGGGGTCTCGGTCTCGAGTCGTACACGGGTCTTCGGACTTGCCGATCTCGTAGATGGCAGTAGAGGTACTTGAGGTCTTCCGGTCAACATGAACATGAGGCGAAGATGTCGAATCTGCGGTTTCCTGTAGGCAAAACAAAGGCAACAAAAAAAAGACGGCAGCAGCGACTCGACGAGGCCAGGGCGCTGGTAGAGGCGCACGCCTTCGACCTGGCTGGCCGGAGTGTGCTGCTGGACGATGGAGGCAGCAGGACGGCGACCTGCGCACTGGACGTCGCCGGCGCGGAGGCAGCCAGCGGGGCTCCAAGGCGAGGTGAGGAAGGGACCGGAGGGAGGCGGGAGCAGACCGCGGGGCTCCGGCGCGGAGGGAGCCGTGAACCGGCGCTGGAGAGGAGGCCGGGCGCATCGGGCGCCAGGAGAAGGGAGGCAGGGGCGCGGCTGCGCGTCGCGGAGGAGGGAGCCCGCGCGCGGGGCGGCTCGTGCCAGAGGAAAGGCCATGGCGACGAGCTGCTGGAGGGCCGGCTCGCGGCAGGGAGATCGGCGCTGGAGGAGAGGCGATGTGCGGGCGAAAGGGAGCTCGAGGAGGGGCGCGGGGTCCGACCCGGCTGGGAAGGGCGCTGGTGCCTGGGCTCCTGGCCGCGGGAGCTCGGAGGAGAGGAGGGGCTCGTGCCTGGCCGGAGAGGAAGGCCGAGGGGAATCGCCGCGGCGGCATGGCTCGCGGGAGGTCGAGGGGTGAGGAACGAGGGACTCGGGGAGATCCAAAGGGGATCAAAGGGAACGAGGGGGCTTCGGTCGCGAGAGGGACAGAAGGGAAATAGCGGCGGCGGCGCTGGTTCGATGGGAGGAGGAGCGAGCGAGGAGACTGTGGTCGCTAGGGTTGGAGGAAAGATGGGCCGCGGGCCTGAGAAGGGAGGAGATGGACCAGGAAGAGTCCAAGAGGCTGGAGGCTGGAGGGCCGGCTGGGCTGGGCTCTAGGAAGGCCTGGAGGCTGGCTGCCTTCTTATTTATTTTCATTAACAGAAAATAAAAGAGAAGAAAGAAAAGAGGAGGGGAGTTAGGAAAAAGTTAGCACATGGAATTATATTTTTCTCGGGCTCATAAAAATAAGCACGACCGGAGAAAAATACAAAAGGCCAGATCGGAAAAATAATTCAAACATATTTGAATTTAATTCAAATAGGTTTGAACTAAGACGTGATTATTGAAGTGTCCAAAAATGTTCAAATTTTGGGAGGAACCTCGAAACAACGGAAAAGAATTATGGCAAGGTTTAGAAGTAGAAACTCGAAGTGAATAAACATGGGGAATTTGCAAGTGTGTTGGGGTGATCCCAAACAATTGGAATATTTTTAATATAGCTCCCTAAATACTGAGAGGCTTTTATATGTTATAAAGAGAAGACATCTTCCCTCGATTTAAATGGACCGAAGGTCCACACGATTTATTTAGGTAGAGATGCAAAAAATAAAATATGACATGATGGCATGATGACATGATGCAATGCAAAAATAAATAACACAAGCACAAAAGAAACACACGGGCAACCCGGAACGTCTGGAACTTCGGGAATCTTCTGGAATCTTCTGGGACGTCGGTCTTCGGGCGTCACATAAGCCAACTCCGAAGAAATGGGGTGTTCTATTTCTCAGTCCTGAAGATATGCAAGAGGCAAAGAAATCTATGAAAGAGAAAGGTATTAAAGCTGAAGATGTTAAGAATTTACCACCTATTGAAGAAATACATGGTCTTGATAACCCGACACAGGTAGTAAAGGTAAACCCTCTTTATAGATTTGATGAAGGTGATATTCCTTGTTATAAGTTTGCTAGCCAATGCTTAGATGAGTTTGATAATTTTATTGTGAAGCAAGAAAACTTCAATGCTTATGTTGGTAGACAATTGCAACGTAAAGCTTATATGATTGAACGCTTGAGTGATTATATGTCTAGAGTTAAAGGTGAACTGAAACTCATTAGTAAACATGCTTCTATGGTTACCACTCAAGTAGAACAAGTACTTAAGGCTCAGAATGATTTGCTCAATGAATTAAATAGTAAGAATAATTTTTATGCTGTTAGAGTTGCAACTAGAGGTGGTAAAGTGACTCAGGAACCTTTGTATCCTGAGGGCCACCCTAAGAGAATTGAGCAAGATTCTCAGAGAGCTAATTTAGATGCACCTAGTCCTTCTAAGAAGAAGAAAAAGAAAAACGATAGGACTTTGCATGCTTCTAGTGAACCTGTAGCTGACACACCTGAGAATCCCAATGATATCTCTGTTTCTGATGCTGAGAAACAATCTGGTACTGAACATGAACCTGGCGATAATGTTAATGATGATGTCCATGATGATGCTCATGATGATGCTCAACCTAGGAATGATAATGATGTAGAAATTGAACATGTTGTTGATCTTGATAACCCACAATCAAAGAATCAATGTTTTGAAAAGAGAGAGTTTGTTGCTAGGAAGCACGGTAAGGAAAGAGAACCATGGGTTCAGAAACCCATGACTTTTCCTCCTAAACCATCCAAGAAAAAGGATGATGAGGATTTTGAGCACTTTGCTTAAATGATTAGACCTATCTTTTTGCGTATGTGTTTGACTAATATGCTTAAAACAAATCCTTATGCTAAGTATATGAAAGATATTATTACCAACAAAATAAAGATACCCGAAGTTAAAATTTCCACCATGCTTGCTAATTACACTTTTAAGGGTGGAATACCTAAGAAACTAGGAGATCCAGGATTACCCACTATACCCTGCTCCATTAGAGGAAACTATGTTAAAAGTGCTTTATGTGATCTTGGAGCCGGTGTTAGTGTTATGCCTCTTTCCTTATATCGTAGACTTGACTGAGTAAGTTGACACCTACTGAAATAGCTTTGCAAATGGCCGACAAATCAACTGCTATATCTGTCAGTATTTGTGAGGATGTGCCTGTTGTGGTTGCAAATGTTACTATTCTAACAGACTTTGCTATCCTTGATATTCTCGAGGACGATAGTATGTCTATTATCCTTGGTAGACCCTTTTTGAATACTGCAGGGGCTGTTATTGATTGCAAGAAAGGCAATGTCACTTTTCATGTCAATGGTAATGAGCATATGGTACACTTTCAGAGGAAACAACCTCGGGTCCACAGTATCAATTCTATTGGAAAAATTTCAACTATTACTATTGAAGGTTTTGAATTTCCTCTTCCTACTGTTAAGAAGACATATGATATTCTTATTGTTGGGGACATACATATCCCCATTGAGGTAACCTAGTGTTATTCGAAAATTCTCCGGTTTCATGTTATTCGGAAAGAGTTTATTAACAAGACCTGATCAACCTTGTTAATGGATCACTTTTGATGAGCATGAGATGGGTGAATCTAGATAGCACAACCTTCTGTACCCTTCTTTTACTTTCTGTTAATTAGATTAAATAAAAAATAGTATTTTATATCTATTTCAGACTTATCCGTGCAATAAAAAAGTACCCCGAAAATAAAAGTTCTCCAAATGCCCTGAAAATGAAATATGATTTTTTCTATAATATTTGAGAATATTTGGCACAGAGAACACAGCAGGGGGAGCCAGCACCTGGCCACGAGGGTCCAGGGCGCGCCCACCCTCACTGGGCGCGCCCCCTGCCTCGTGGGCCCCACATGCCCCCCTCCACTTATTCCTGCACCCACACACTCATTCTTCCTCCCAAAAAATCACTATCCAGCTCAAGCACGAGTTCTAGCTCATCTTGTTGCCATTTTCGATCTCCTTGCTCAAAGCTCCATTCACAAAACTATTTGGGGAGATTGTTCCTTGGTATGTGACTCCTCCATTGGTCCAATTAGTTTTTGTTCTAGTGCTTTGTTTATTACAAATTTTTGCTGTTGTGGTGACCTTGTTCTTGAGCTTGCATGTCAAATTTATTTGGTCACAAGTAGTTCTAATGCATGATATAGTCTCTAGACACTTGTAGGAGTTGTTGCTATCAATCTTGTTGAGTCTGGTTCACTTTTATTTTGAGTTACTAAAAGTTTCAGAAAATTTCAGAAAAATGCATAGGAAAAATCTTCCAATGTGGTTCCTCAAGAAATCAAGAACCAAGGCTCGCGATGCGTGAGCCGGACGATGAATTTCCGAGGGAAGCTGAAGTGAGGCCTTGTGAATGGCCGTCAGAGGAGTTTATGGTTCAGGCAAGCATTAAGGAGGAGTTTGACGCATATGTGCGCAATGCTGACCTCGAGGGCTTCATGCAAGATAAGTGACCTCAGTACCATTACTTGACTGATACCTTTGTGAGAAGGTTTAAATTTTCATCTTCACGTAATTCTCACACTGTCCTGTTTGATCTTTATGATATAATCTTATACCATGGACCTAGAAGATTTTAATGATGCTTGTAAGCTCCCACAGTGGGGCAATATTAGTGATCCTCGCAAATCTGAATATAAAGACTTCCTTGCTAGTATCACTGTGGGGGAATCTAGAGAGATCACACAAGCTACCATAGGGAGCATACATTTTCCTGCTATTCATTACTTTGCTCTCTTTATTGGTAGATGCATAAACGGTAAGATGAGGCTTTCCATATGTGCGTCCCAGACCTTAGTGCTCTCAAGAGTGCTGTGTTAGGAGATAGACAATATAACTTGGGAGCCATTGTTGCACGTAGGTTACATCATAATGGTTTAGATGGAGATTTATTTGGTGGGATTTATGCCACTCGCATAGCCCGCCGTCTTGGTGTGCCTATACATGAAAATGATGAACTATTACCGCCTGCTTATTTAGATTATAATGCTATGGTTAGCCATCAGTTTATAGAGAGGGATGAAAAATCCCTCCAGTATCGACTAATATTTGACAGGCGTCACACTGTCCATATTTCTCTCCCTGCTCCTACCTTCTTTGACTTTTAGGCAAAAGGGAGATATATTATAACCAGGGAGGAGGCAAATGAGTATAAGGAGATAATGAGAGCAGCTCGTCTCTAGGATGCAGCTCGCCAGGCAGTTGCCGTTGCATCTCAGTATAACCCCAACTACGAGTTTGGATATCCACCAGGCCAATATTGGCCATAGACTAACTTAGGACAAAAGCCTAAGCTTAGGGGAGTACGTATTTCTCACCGACATTACATTCATGTTCACACACCTATTCTAGTTGTCGGTGCTCACACTCTTTCATTGTACTATCCATGCTAGTTTCAATTCTTTTCTTAGTCTTTTTCTTGTGTGCTAGAAAAACCTTAAGAAAAACAAAAAAAAATTAGTTGTAGCTTTTAGCTAGTTTACTTTCCTTGCCTGTAGTAGTTGTAATTAAAAGAAAACCCAAAAAGATTTATCGTTCTTCTTTTGCTTGTTGGGAGCTTTCCCGTGTAAATAGTTTCTTTTCTTTTCTTTGGGGGTCAAGAGTAGAAGACCATGATTGAAAATGCTTAGTGGCTCTCATATACTTTATTGTTAATTTAACCATGAGCCATATTACCTTGTCTTCTCTCTTGTATTAAATGCTTGCAGATTCCATCTTAGTCCAATGCACGTGCACTATTATTATTATCCAAACCTTTCGGTCGTGCGAGTGAAAGGCAATAATGACGATATATGATGAACTGATTGAGATGAGAAAAGCTGGTATGAACTCAACCTCTCTTGTTTTTGTAAATATGATAGTTCATCGTTCCTGATTCAGCCTATTATGAATGAAACATGCTTGCAATGACAATTAGAGATCATAGCTGCTCATGCCATGCTTAATTATCTAGGAGTTTATAATGGTCTATCTTGCGTGCCAACATGATATTAAAATGGTTGTGATGTGGTATGATAGGGTGGTATCCTCCTTTGAACTATTCAAGTGGTCTGACTTGGCACATGTTCACGCATGTAGCTGAAACAAAATCAACATAGCCTCCATGATATTTATGTTTATGGTGATTTATATCCTACTCATGCTTGCACTCATTGTTGATTAATTTGAATGCATGTTCATGATTGTTGTCGCTCTCTAGCTGGTCGCTTCCCAGTCTCTTTCTAGCCTTCACATGTACTAAGCGGGAATACTGCTTGTTCATCCACTTCCATAAACCCCAAAGTTATTCCGTATGAGTCCACTATACCTTCATATGTGCGGTATCTACCTGCCTTCCAAGTAAATTTGTATGTGCCAAACTCTAAACCTTCAAATGAAATTCTGTTTTGTATGCTCGAACAGCTCATGTATCAACTAGGGTTGTCTATATCTTCCATGCTAGGTGGGTTATTCTCACGATGAGTGGACTCCGCTCATCATTCATGAGAAAATGGCTGGTAACTGGGATGCCCAGTCCCATGCTCAAATCATAATAATTAAACAAAACTCCCCCAGGGCTGTTGCTGGTTTGGACGGTACCCGTTGTTTCGGGCTAGCAGTGGAGTGTGCTTGTTGGTGGTTGGGGGAGTATAAACTTTACCATTCTGTTTGGGAACCGCCTATAATGTGTGTAGCATGGAAGATATCGAGATTCTGGTTGCTATGTTGACAATGAGAGTATACCGCTCAAAATATTATTCATCTCTATTTAAAAATCGAGCTCTAGCACCTCTACAAATCCCTGCTTCCCTCTACGAAGGGCCTATCTATTTACTTTTATGCTGAGTCATCATCCTCTTATCAAAGAGCACTAGTTGGAGAGCACCGCTGTCATTTGCATGTACTGCTATTAATTTGCATTGAGTATGATTATGACAGGATCTCTTTTACAATGAATTACAATGTCTAGGCAGTCCTTGATCTTTAAAGGTGCTCTGGATTTATGTCTTGCGGTCTTAGAAAGGGCTGCGAGATACCATCTTGTTATATCATATCATGATTGTTTTGAGAAAGTGTTGTCATCCGAGGTTTATTATTATTGCTCGCTAGTAGATTATGCCATTGATATGAGTAGACATGAGACCTGAAAGTCATTGTGAATGTGGTTAGTTCATGATCTTTGCTGAAAACTTGAATGCTGGCTTTACATATTTACAACAACAAGAGCAAACAGAGTTTGTCAAAGTTTTTCTTTATCACTTTGAGTTTATCAACTGAATTGCTTGAGGATAAGCAAACGTTTAAGCTTGGGGGAGTTGATACGTCTCCAACGTATCTACTTTTCCAAACACTTTTGCCCTTGTTTTGGACTCTAACTTGCATGATTTGAATGGAACTAACCCAGACTGACGCTATTTTCAACAGAATTGTCATGATGTTATATTTTTGTGCAGAAATAAAAGTTCTCGGAATGACCTGAAATTCAACGGAGAATTATTTTGGAATATATAAAAAATATATGCGGAAAAGAACTTGAGGAGAACTATTACATGAGGAGTCGCATCCGACATAATTATCCATCACTGATCCAATGCCTACGAGCTTTTCACATATTGCTTGTTGATTATTTACTTTTCCGCTGCTACTGTTACAATCACTACAAAAACACTACCGCTACTTTTGCTACCATTACCGTTACTTCCATATTACCTTGCTACTAAATTACCTTGCTACAGATACTAAGTTTCCACGTGTGGTTGAATTTACAACTCAGCCGCTAATACTTAAGAGTATTCTTTGGCTCCCCTTGTGTCGAATCAATAAATTTGGGTTGAACACTTTACCCTCGAAAACTGTTGCGATCCCCTACACTTGTGGGTTATCAAGGGGGCACCCCATAGACACACAAGTTGATTTTAGCCATGTGTGGTGCCCCTCCCCACAGTTACACACCTTGGTCATATCGTTGTAGTGCTTAGGCGAAGTCCTGCGCCGGTAGCTTCATCATCACCGTCACCACGCCGTCATGCTGACCAAACTCCCCCGTGACGCTCAACTGGATCAAGAGCTCGTGGGACATCATCAAGCTGAACGTGTGCTGAACGCGGAGGTGCCGTACGTTCGGTGCTTGGATCGGTTGGATTGCGAAGATGTTTACCTACATCAACCGCGTCTCTTGACGCTTCCGCTTTCGGTCTACGAGGGAACGTAGACACACTCTCCCCACTCGTTGATATGCTTCTAGTAGATAGATCTTGCATGATCGTAGAATTTTTTTGAAATACTACGTTCCCCAACAGATAGGTCCCCTATACTTGTGGGTCATCAAGACTCTTTTTTGGCGCCATTGCCGGGGAGTGAAGCGCCTTTGGTAAGGAAAAAATTATATAGTGTGCTGAAATTTACTGCCACTTGTTACTATGGAACATAATCCTTTGAGGGGCTTGTTCGGGGTATCTTCACCCCGACAAGTAGAGCAAATAGTTGCTCCTCAACCTACTAAACCTACTTAAAATGTTTACTTTGAAATTCCTTCGGGTATGATAGAGAAACTGCTAGCTAATCCCTTTACAGGAGATGGAACATTGCATCCTGATTTGCATCTAATCTATGTCGATGAAGTTTGTGGATTATTTAAGCTTGCAGGTATGCCCTAGGACGTTATCAAGAAGAAGGTCTTCCCTTTATATTTGAAGGGAAAAGCATTGACATGGTTTAGGCTATGCAATGATATTGGATCATGGAACTACAACCGGTTGAAATTGGAATTTCATCAGAAGTTCTATCCTATGCATCAGGTTCATCATGATCATAATTATATATATAATTTTTGGCCTCGCGAAGGATAAAGTATCGCTCAAGCTTGGGGGAGGCTTAAGTCGATGTTATATTCATGCCCCAATCATGAGCTCTCAAGAGAAATTATTATTCAAAAAATTATGCTCGGATTTCTCTTAATAATCGCTCCATGCTCGATACTTCTTGTACTGGTTCTTTTCTGATGAAGACTATTGAATTCATATGGGATTTATTGGAAAGAATTAAACACAACTCTGAAGATTGGGATCTAGACGAAGGTAAGGAGTCAGGTATAACACCTAAGTTTGATTGTGTTAAATCTTTTATGGATACCGATGCTTTTCATGAATTTAGCACTAAATATGGACTTGACTCTGAGATAGTAGCTTCTTTCTGTGAATCATTTGCTACTCATGTTGATCTCCCTAAGGAGAAGTGGTTTAAATATCAGCCTCCCATTGAAGTAAAAGTAGTTGAACCTGTTAAAGATGAAGAAAAGACTATCACTTATTAAGTTGATCCTATTGTTCCTACCGCTTATATTGAGAAACCACCCTTCCCCGCTAGAATAAAGGATCATGCTAAAGCTTCAACTGTGGTTCGTAAGAGTAATACTAGAACACCTGGGTGCTAGTGCGAGTGCAATACCTCATTCCTTATACGAAAAAATTATGCATGATATTGCACCTGCTGAGTTAGAAGGTATTGATGTTACAATTAAGCTTGCTAACAGAGATACTATTTCACCAATTGGGATTGCTAAAGATGTTGAAGTTTTGTGTGGGAAAGTTAAATACCCTACTGATTTTCTTGTTCTTGGTTCCCCACAAGATGATTTTTGTCCCATTATATTTGGTAGACCCTTCTTGAATACTATTAATGCTAAGATAGATTGCAAAAAAGGATGTTGTTACTATTGGATTAGGGTATATGTCTCATGATTTTAACTTTGCTAAATTTTGTAGACAACCCCATAATAAAGAATTGCCTAGTAAGGATGAAATTATCGGTCTTCCTTCTATTGTCGTGCCTCCTAACGATCCTTTAGAACAATATTTGCTTGACCATGAAAATGATATGTTTATGAATGAAAGAAGGGAAATAGATGAAGTATTATTTAAACAGGGACCTCTATTGAAACACAACGTGCATGTTGAAATCCTAGGAGATCCTCCTCCACCCAAGGGTGATCCCGTGTTTGAGCTCAAACCATTAGCTGACACTCTTAAGTATGCTTATGTTGATGAAAAGAAGATATATCATGTTATTATTAGCGCTAACCCTTCAGAGCAGGAAGAAGAGAAATTATTGAAAATTCTGAAGAAGCACCGTGCTGCTATTGGATATACTCTTGATGATCTTAAGGGCATTAGTCCCACTCTATGCCAACACAAAATAAAATTGGAGAAAGACGCTAGACCAGTTGTTGATCACCAACGACGGTTAAATCCTAGGATGAAAGAAGTGGTAAGGAAAGAAATACTAAATCTTCTAGAGGCAGGTATAATTTATCCAGTTGTTGATAGTAAGTGGGTAAGTCATGTACATTGTATCCCTAAGAAGGCATGTATTACTGTTGTTCCTAATGATAAATATGAATTGATCTCACAAAGAATTGTTACAGGTTATAGAATGGTAATTGATTTCCGCAAATTAAATAAAGCTACTAAAAAGGATCATTACCCATTACCTTTTATTGATCAAATGCTAGAAAGATTATCCAAACATACACATTTTTGCTTTCTAGATGGTTATTTTGGGTTCTCTCAAATACCTGTGTCCAAAGAGGATCAAGAAAAGACCACTTTTACTTGCCCTTTCGGTACATTTGCTTATAGACATATGCCTTTTGGTTTATGTAATGCACCTGCTACCTTACAAAGATGCATGATGACTATATTCTCTGATTTTTGTGAAAAGATTGTTGAGGTTTTCATGGATGATTTCTCCGTGTATGGAACTTCTTTTGATGATTGCTTAAGCAACCTTGATCGAGTTTTGCAGAGATGTGAAGAAACCAATCTTGTCTTGAATTGGGAGAAGTGCCACTTTATGGTTAATGAAGGTATTGTCTTGGGGCATAAAATTTCTGAAAGAGGTATTGAAGTTGATAAAGCTAAAGTTTATGCTATTGAAAAGATGTCGTGTCCTAAGGACATTAAAGGTATAAGAAGTTTCCTTGGTCATGCCGGTTTTTATAGGAGGTTCATTAAGACTTCTCAAAAATTTCTAGGCCTCCGACTAATCTCTCTCAAAAAGATGTTCCATTTGTCTTTGATGATGATTGTGTATAAGCATTTGAAATACTTAAGAAAGCCTTTATTTCTGCACCTATTATCCAGCCACCTGAATGGAATTTACCCTTTGAAATTATGTGTGATGCTAGTGATTATGTTGTAGGTGTTGTTCGAGGACAAAGAGTTGATAAGAAATTAAATGTTATCCAATAGGCTAGTAAAACTCTATACAATGCCCAGAGAAATTATGCTACTACTGAAAAAGAATTTTTTGAAGTTGTATTTTCCTGTGATAAGTTCAGACCTTACATTGTTGATTCTAAAGTAACTGTTCACACTGATCATGCTGCTATTAAATATCTTAATATGGAAAAGAAAGATGCTAAACCTAGATTTATTAGATGGGTTCTCCTACTATAAGAATTTGATTTGCATATTATTGATAGAAAGGGAGTTGAGAACCTCATTACAGACAACTTATCTAGGTTAGAGAATATTCTTGATGACCCACTACCTATTGATGGTAGCTTTCCTGATGAACAATTACCTGTCATAAATGCTTCTCGTGCTGCTCCATGGTATGATGATTATGCCAACTACATTGTTACTAAGTTTATACCACCTAGTTTCACATACCAGCAAAAGAAAAAGTTCTTATATGATTTAAGACATTACTTCTGGGATGACCCACACCTTTATAAAGAAGGAGTAGATGGTGTTATTAGACGTTGTGAACGTGAGCATGAACAGGAACAGATCCTACGCAAGTGTCACTCCGAGGCTTATGGAGGACACCATGCTGGAGATAGAACTGCACATAAGGTATTGCAATCCGGCTTTTATTGGCCTACTCTCTTCAAGGATGCCCGTAAGTTTGTCTTGTCTTGTGATGAATGTCAAATAATTGGAAATATTAGTAGACGTCAAGAAATGCCTATGAACTATTCACTTGTTATTGAACCATTTGATGTTTGGGGTTTTGATTATATGGGACCGATTCCTTCCTCTAATTGGTATACACATATTTTAGTTGTTGTTGATTATGTTACTAAGTGGGTAGAAGCTATTCCAACTAGTAGTGCTGATCATAACACCTCTATTAAGATGCTTAAATAAGTTATTTTTTCCGAGGTTTGGAGTCCCTAGATACCTGATGACTGATGGTGGTTCACATTTTATTCATGGTGCTTTCCGTAAAATGCTTGCTAAGTATGATGTTAATCATAGAACTGCATCCCCATACCACCCATAGTCCAGTGGTCAAGTAGAACTGAGTAATAGAGAGCTGAAATTAATTTTGCAAAAGACTGTTAATAGATCTAGAAAGAATTGGTCGAAGAAACTTGATGATGCATTATGGGCTTATAGAACTACATATAAAAATCCTATGGGTATGTCTCCGTATAAAATGGTTTATGGAAAAGCATGTCACTTACCTCTCGTACTAGAAGATAAGGCATATTGGGCCATTAAAGAGCTCAATTATGATTTCAAACTTGCCGGTGAGAAGAGGTTATTTGACATTAGCTCACTTGATGAGTGGAGAACCCAGGCTTATGAGAATGCCAAACTGTATAAAGAAAAAGTTAAAAGATGGCATGACAAAAGGATACAAAAACGTGAGTTTAGTGTAGGTGACTATGTTTTGCTATACAACTCTCGTTTAAGATTTTTTGCAGGAAAACTCCTCCCTGAATGGGAAGGTCCTTACGTTATCGAGGAGGTCTATCGTTCCGGTGCCATAAAAATCAACAACTTCGAAGGCACATATCCAAAGGTGGTGAACGGTCAAAGAATCAAACATTATATCTCAGGTAATCCCATATATGTTGAAACTAATGTCATTGAAACCGTAACCCCGGAGGAATACATAAGGGACACTTTCCAGAATGTTTCAGACTCCGAAAAGGAATAGGTATGTGGTACGGTAAGTAAACCGACTCCAAAACAGTTCTAATAGCAATTTTTCTCCGTTTTGGAATATTTAAGAAAATAGGAAAATAAGTAGTAGTCCGAAAGGGACACGAGGCATCCACGAGGGTGGAGGGCATGCCCAACCCCCTGGGCGCGCCCCCCTGCCTCATGGGTACCTCGTGTGCCCTCCGGACTCCGTTTTCTTGTGTGATACTTCTTTTGTTCAACAAAAATTCATTATATAATCTCCAGAAGGTTTTGACCACCGTACCACGACACAATCTTCTGTTTTTGTTCTGACTTGTTTTTGCCACATATTAGAGTAATATGTCGTCCCGGGAATCGGAGGGAGAAAGCTATGTGGCTGATTACCTTGCAGACCCTAAGGTCTACGGGGACTTGGAGCATTGTGGTTGGACCACGGAGGAGGAAGAAGACTATGATTGTAAGGGAAAGGAAGAGACGAGCTCAGATGAAGATGAAGTACCATTACCTCAACCTGGGAACATGCATGTGGAGTTCAAAAAGTCAAGCCTCCCTGATAGAGCAAAGAAACCTAAGATCGAGTTTATCCCTTTTTGCCTCTTGCAGGAGAACAAACAGGAACTATGCAAAAAGATATTAAGCCTTGAGCAGGAGATCGATGACCTAAGGGAGCAAAATTCTATTCTCAAGCACAAATTAAGGAAGAAGCCTACGTTATCAACAACTCCATCATGACCACCTCCAAAGAAAGAGACATAATCACATGGGTATGGGCACTCCCCTCGGCATCCGTCAAGCTTGGGGGAGGTGCCCCGGTATCGTATCACCATCACACTCCTATCTTTATCATGTTTCTTAGTTCGATCCTTCTGGTAATATCTTGATCTAGTAGAATAAAGTTTTAGTATGATTTAGCTTTGAGCTTTGCCTCATGATCCTTCTATGTAATCGAGTCTATGAGCTTTATATAATAAAGATTAGTCTTGAGTCGAGGGCTTGGTTATCTTGCTATGATCTTGAGAAAATAATAAAAAGAAAGAAAGAATAAAAAGAAATAAAGAGATCATATTGATCTTATGGAGAGTAATGACTTCACATATAAAGAGTATGATGAATAAAAGTTGTTGAGAGTTGACAAACATAGTTTTGGTCATCGTTTCAATTAATAGGAAGTAATAAAGAAAGAGAGGTTTTCACATATAAATATATTATCTTGGACATCTTTTATGATTGTGAGCACTCATTAAAATATGACATGCTAAAAAGTTGATGTGGACAAGGAAGACAACGTAATGAGTTACGTTTTCCTATATCCGAAATAAAGTATATTGTCATGGATCATCAAAATGTTGAGCTTGCCTTTCCCCCTCATGCTAGCCACACTCCTTGCACCAAGTAGAGATACTACTTGTGCTTCCGGATATCCTTAAACCCAGTTTTGCCATGAGAGTCCACCATATCTACCTATGGATTGAGTAAGATCCTTCAAGTAAGTTGTCATTGTTGCAAGCAATAAAAATTGCTCTCTAAATATGTATGATCTATTAGTGTGGGGAAAATAAGCTTTATACGATCTTGTGATATGGAAGCACTGTTCAAGAAATCTTCTGATTCAGCGATTTATCGTCCGATTTATCGCTACTCTTGGGGTGACCGATAAGATTATGCATTATCTTCATCATTTATCATTTGGGCCGATTTATCGCTATGACAAGCGATTTATCGGGAATCTACCGATAAATCGGGCCTATTCGTAGCACTATGTTTGCAAGAACTATGTCTATTTGTGTTTTGTGGACCTTGTTACACAATATGTAATGTTTTTCTATTTGTTTGTCATTATATCAGGATTCAAGGTAATACTTCTGTCTAATATTGTTTTGGTGTTGAATATAGCATATTTTAGTGTTGGGAACCTAGGATTTGAAAAAAATGGCCGATTAATAGTCGACCGATAAAATCGATTAATCTCTAATCCCCAGGTGACCGAGACGATAACGATAAGCGATATCCTCAACATTGTATGGAAGCAATAAAAGCGACGGACTGCATAATAAAGGTCCCTATCACAAGTGGCAATATAAAGTGACGTTCTTTTGCATTAAGATTTTGTGCATCCAACCATAAAAGCACATGACAACATCTGCTTCCCTCTGCGAAGGGCCTATCTTTTATTTTTGTCTTATACCTTATACAAGAGTCATGGTGATCCTCACCTTTCCTTTTTACATTTTATCCTTTGGCAAACACATTGTGTTGGAAAAGACCCTGACATATATAACCAACTGGATGTAAGTTATCATAAACTATTATAGTTGACGTTACCCTTGAGGTAAAAGTTTGGGAGGCAAAACTATAAGCCCTTATCTTTCTCTGTGTTCGATTAAAACACCATACCCATAAGTATTGTGTGAGTGTTAGCAATTGTGAAAGACTAAATGATAGTTGAGTATGTGGACTTGATGAAGAGCTCTTATATGGAGTCTTTCCGATGTTATGATAAATTGCAATTGCTTCAATGACCGAGATCATAGTTTGTTAGTTTTCAATGAGGTTTTTGATTCATACTTGACATTGTGAATAGATTGTTACTTTAGCATAAGAAATCATATGACTATACATTCTTATATATATCTACCTATAAATATGAATAGATTGTTACTTTAGCATAAGAAATCATATGACTATAAAAGCGATGGATCATGTTGATGTTACCTATAGATTGTTACTTTAGCATAAGAAATAATATATATATGTTGCTGCTATAAGAATGATCATGATGCCCTCATGTCCGTATTTTATTTTATCGACACCTCTGTCTCTAAGCATGTGGACATATTTTTCGATATCGGCTTCCGCTTGAGGACAAGCGAGGTCTAAGCTTGGGGAGTTGATACGTCCATTTTGCATCATGCTTTTATATTGATATTTATTGCATTATGGGCTCTTATTACACATTATGTCACAATACTTATGCCTTTCCTATCTTATTTTACAAGGTTTACATGACGAAGGAGAATGTCGGCAACTGGAATTCTAGGCTGGAAAAGGAGCAAATATTAGAGACCTATTCTGCACAACTCAAAAAGTCCTAAAACTCCACGAAAGTCAGTTTTGGAATATATTGAAAATATTGGGCGAAGAAAGAACCAGAGGGGGCCACCCACCGTCCACGAGGGTGGGGGCGCGCCCTACCCCCTAGGCGCGCCCCTGCCTCGTGGGCCACCTGGCAGTCCCCCGATGCCCATCTTCTGGTATAAGGTGTCTTCTGCCCTAGAAAAAAATCAGAAGAAAGCTTTCGGGACGAAGCGCCACCGTCTCGAGGCAGAACCTTGGCGGAACCAATCTAGGTCTCCGGCGGAGCTGTTCTTCCGGGGAAACATCCCTCCGGGAGGGGGAAATCATCACCGTCTTCATCACCATCGATCCTCTCATCGGGAGGGGGTCAATCTCCATCAACATCTTCACCAGCACCATCTCCTCTCAAATCCTAGTTCATCTCTTGTATCCAATCTTTGTCCCAAAACCTCAGGTTGGTACCTGTGGGTTGCTAGTAGTGTTGATTACTCCTTGTAGTTGATGCTAGTTGGTTTATTCGGTGGAATATTATATGTTCAGATCCATTATGCATATTAATACCCCTCTGATTATGAACATGAATATGATTTGTGAGTAATTATGTTTGTTCCTGAGGACATGGGAGAAGTCTTGCTATAAGTAGTCATGTGAATTTGGTATCCATTCGATATTATGATGAGATGTATGTTGTCTTTCCTCTAGTGGTGTTATGTGAATGTCGAATACATGACACTTCACCATTGTTTGGGCCTAGAGGAAGGCATTGGGAAGTAATAACTAGATGATGGGTTGCTAGAGTGACAGAAGCTTAAACCCTGGTTTATGCGTTGCTTCGTAAAGGGATGATTTGGATCCATATGTTTCATGCTATGGTTAGGTTTACCTTAATACTTCTTTTATAGTTGCCGATGGTTGCAATAGAGGTTAATCATAATTGGGATGCTTGTCCAAGGAAGGGCAGTACCCAAGCACCGGTCCACCCACATACCAAATTATCAAAGTAAAGAACGCGAATCATATGAGCGTGACGAAAACTAGCTTGACGATAATTCCCTTGTGTTCTTGGGAGCGCTTTCCTTTATATAAGAGTTTGTCCAAGCTTGTACTTTGCTACAAAAAGGATTGGGCCATCTTGCTGCACCTAATTTACTTTTATTACTTGTTACTCGTTACAAATTACCTTATCACGAAACTATCTGTTACCGATAATTTCCGTGCTTGCAGAGAATACTTTACTGAAAACTGCATATCATTTCCTTCTGCTCCTCGTTGGGTTTGACACTCTTACTTATCAAAAGGACAACGATAGATCCCCTATACTTGTGGGTCATCAATTAACCGGAGTCAATTTGGTTCGCTACTGGGTGGCATGGAGGATTTTCCCCTTAAGTCGCTGCTCCGGCTTAATGTGTGAATACACCGGGGAGCCCAACGATCCACTATGCTATACTTATGTAGAACTTACTGAAGAGGAGATCAACAATACTGTCAAGTCACTCCTTGGTGATCCATTCGAAAACTGCTGCAAGACGGGTCTCGCCCCTTTCTGCGTTCTTAACCCGGCTTCGGCTATAAGTGTCTACAGATTTTGTCCCCTTATCAACCTTTTGTATATCAGATGCTTACTTTTGTACATAAATAGGTCAACTCCACTTTTTGGAAGAAGAAGCTACCAACCTCTACTGCTCCTAAGAGGGTTAAAATAACTGGTCGTGGCCCGGGTCGCCCCAAGAAGACCACTACTCAAGACTTACCTGAATTAGATGAGTCAGAGGTAGAACCCGACTCACTTGGCACTCTTTTTATGCATTTTATTGATGGCAATTTACTTCAAGAGGACGCAGATGCAAGTCGTGCCAATGTTGTCGAGGTAATCCATGTTTCCTCCGACTCTAAACCTTTGCCAAGAGAGAAAGAACGGTGGGTCATCAGGAAAGTTAGGTTTTCCCATCCTCTTTCTTACATGGACCCAAATTTTCTATTGAAGAAACAACAACATGAGTCTAGGCGTAGCACACGGAGTAGCGGCCAAGAAGAACATGTGGCCAGCTTACCAAATACCCTGGCGGGTCGTAAACGTTTTCAAGAGGTGCCTCATCATCCTACTTTATCCTTTCCACAAGCCGGCCTCATACGACAACATCTTAATCCATCTGATTCGGCATACCAGGAATCATCTAACTCTTCTGGCGAATCTACTGCTACACAACTCCTCGCTTTTGTGGTTAACCCGGAGTAAGTGTCAATATGTGCTGAGTAGATATTCTTTCTGGTTTATACTTAGCAACTCTGATTATTTGTTTTGTAGAGCTAAAGTCAAGACGGGTAAAAAGCGAAAGGTGACCGGGTCTTCCGAAGCCGCGGAAGAAAATCAAGCTGCCAAAGCTGATAAAGTACCAGTTGAAAATCCTGAAGTTTCTGAGAAGCAGCGGGATGAGCCGCCCCCACAAGTTGAACCATCTTCAATTGTCCAAGATGACCCGGAAAACACACTTAATCCACCAAGTCCTAAACCGGCTTCGCCCGTCAAGAATTATGCTCAAGAGCATGCTGAGGATGGGTTCATAACAAGGTCAGTTTTTAAGCCGCCTGGAGCCCCGATAGTTATTGCCAAGCATTCTGCTAAGGATGAGCTCTTTGGTACTGAGAAGGATAAAACCAAGTTTGATTTTGCCAGCTATTCCCAGCTGGATGTAAATGAATTGTATTCTGGCTATTTGAACCGCCTACACACCATCCATGATCTGGAAGCTGAATTGGTGAAACGGATGCGGCAAAAATATTAGGTATGGCCATTTTGTCTCCCCTGCATATATAATTACCCAGATCTTAAGTCTTATTCATAGGAAAGGTCATACTGAGTATGGATAAGACTTAGTAGCCTATATGTATTTGAATTTAAGTCATAGCCCTCGAGAGCCGGCTTATCTGATGAAGATGAGTCGGGTCTGCAACAATATAATTATCCAATAAAATCTGCCGTAGCCCTCAAGGGCCGGCTTATCTGACATAGATAAGCCGGATCTTCGGTAATAAAATTTGAGAAAAGCTTTGTGACATATTAGTCCCCAAGGGCCGGCTCATCTTATACAGATGAGTCGGGTCTTCAATAATATAATATGAGAAGAGCTCTGATGCATTAGTCTTCAAGGACCGGCTTATCTTATAAAGATGAGCTGTATTTTTTAGTAAAATATTAGAGAAGAGCTTCATCACACATTAGCCCCCAAGTGCCAAGTGTATTGCTTTCAATGTGCTTGGGACTTGTATAATTTCTGCTTTTTTATTGCTATCCAGTTTGAAATACACATGTATTCTTTTATCTTCTATTGCAGGATGCATTGAATTCGGCTGACTCACAAGTTGTTGAGTTGAGAAAACTGCTGAAGCACCATGAGGCTGAAACTCTTAAGGCCGAAACCAATTTAGCTTGGATGAAAATGAAAAGCTGAACATTATCTTGGCCAATGAAAGAGCCGCATGGGAAGAAGAGAAGACCCGGCTATTACAAAGGGCTGAGGCTGTTGAATCCTCGTTAAAAGACACCACTTTGGAATTGTCCGTCTTAAAACACCGTGTTACTCAGATGACAGCTGCCATATTTGGTAAACCTCACTTGACCCAAAATTGTTTATATTACACTGTTTTAATCCGCTTGGCGACTCACACATAACTTTTGTTAAAACAGGTCGTACAAGTGCCAACCTTGGCCCGGACATGTTGCTTAAATTGAAAGTTGTGTACTCTCTGGTAGAGCAACTTTACATTGGCACTCAACGGGCCCTTGTTGCATATTCTAATGGGAAAGAGCCGCCCACATTGATCCAGGATGTGTTAAACAATCTCTCCATAATACCTGAGAAGTTGGCAGAGATAAAATTATCAGCCGCTGTCACACCCTGCATTTTGTAACATGTTATTTGTAACTTTGAAGCATGGAAATTTGGACCAGCAAAATTTTTTAGCATCATTTGGCTTTTATTTGGAGTTGAGTTTTCTTCATGTGCTTTTTCATGTGCTCATTAAAGTCAACTATGACCTCTTGTAGAATTCATCTCCATACCCAAAACTTCTGCCCAATGATCATGCCAAGTGTTATATAACAGTATAGTATTTTCTTACAAAATTAATTTGGCCAAATAGTATTTTATAAATTTAGTTTTCCAAAAACCCCTGAATTGAGATTTGCACTGCAAGTACTTGATTTAGGGTGAGAAAATTATTTCAAAAGGTTTATTTGAGACCTAGTAGTCATAGGACTCCCAGAAACCACAAAGGTATAATTTTAAAAGTTATTTTCCTATTTTATTTAAAAGCTTTTTCTTAAGGCCAGAAATGGTCTTTAATAGGAGAAAATTATTTAACTGTTTCAAAAATATTTGCCAAAATTCAGAGAGACTCAGAGGACATATATTGTCCATATATAAGAGTTTCAACACTTGGTCATGTTCAAAATGATGGGCTAAACCCTCTAAAACCCTTTCTGGATATTTCAAGCTTTTGAAATATTTACAAAGGAAACTTTCTCCAAAAATTCCAGGGAAATTCTATCATGTCATATATGACATATTTGATGATCTTGCCAAGTCCCATGCCTTGGGAAGCAAGAAAACATCCTCATACCCCTTCATAACCATTCTGTCCATATTTGAAGTTTGAGCAACTTTACATTGCCAAACTTGTCCAAATGCTCTCAAACTTGGTGCACATGCTAGAATGACCTAATAAGGCATCTAGACCAAATGGCACAAGAATTTGAATAGAGTAACTTGATCAGATCACCTCAAAACCGTTTCTGTTCAAATGCAAATTTGAACAACTTTACATTACCAACTTTTTATCTGGAGCTTCAAACTTTGTGGGCATGATCAATACCCCAAATGATGATGCTACACCAAGTGGTGCATCAAGGGGAGATGATTAGCTTGACTCAATCAAGATGAAACTGTTTCTGTTGATTTCTAGGGTTCACCAAAGTTACATTGGCTAGTTTCTTCAAATGGGCCCAAACTTGGTGAAGCACCTTATTTTCTCATGTCTTTCAACCCTGTCAAGTGCCATGTCAAGTAGAGTTAATTTACTTGACCAAACACTGATCAAACACCTTCTGCAGAATTGCTAAAACCTCCAACTTGATCACTTTTACTTTCTCCATGGCCTCAACTTCTTACCACATGCTCATTGAGTTACCAGCTACCTCCAGTAACTCCCCCAGCACCCCAGCTCCATGATTGAGGGGTGAAATCCCTGTTTTACCTTGCTGGACAGCAGGTTTCCACCATTTCACCAGCACTCTCACTCTCTCTCAGCATCTCCAGGGCATCCAAGGCCTCAGGCCCTTTCTTTACTCCTCGCTCAACGTGCTGGACACTGTTGGACACGCTGGTTTGGACCAAAACGGTGAGAGCACGCTGATGCCAGCAATACGCACGCTCTGGAGCGTGCAATAGTGCACCTCCACACGCTGGCTCCGGCCAATCAACCTCCCCCGACAGCCTCGAGCCTCCCCCTCGCGCCAGTCGAGGCCCCTCGACGTCCGCGACCTCCCCGGCGCTGTCCCCCCTCCTCCTGCGCCCTCCAGTGGCCGTCGTCGCACGCGCGCTGGCCGCCCGCGGCGGCCACTCCTCTGCCTCGCACGCGCGCGCGCTTCTGACGCTCCCCCACTCCTCCTCTCACCTCTACTGGACGTGGAGATCGTCCAGGAACTCCACGGACTCACTCCCTTGGCCTCCCGTGCGCTGTAGCCTCGAGCCGGAGCTCGCCGGCGCACTGGACCACGGGTCTCCGTTGAGCTCCTATAAATAGCCCCTCCCGAGCCTCTCCAGCAGCACCAGCGACCTCACTCCACTCCACTGAGCCCCCCAGCATCTCCAGTTCGACCCCAAGAGGTCCCAGTGCTCGGGATCGACCGGAGCTCCGCCGCGTCGGGCCGCCGGTGATCTCGAGGTACGGGCCTCCCCTGCCTCTCCTTCCACCCGTTTCGGAACCGCCGTGCTCCACTGATCCATTCCCCCCTATTTCCCCCTCCGTTTGCAGTCGGAAACAGCCGCAGCCACCACCCTCCGACGAGCCTCCGCCGTCCCACCTCGTCGCCGGCGAACCAGGCCTCCCCGTCGTGCCGCACCACCACCCCTGCAACCGCCACTCGACGCTGAGTCCATCCCTGGCCTCCGTTGCCGTCGCCGTAGCCGGAAACCTCACCGGTGAGCTCGCCGTCGCCGTGGCCGTGGGGTTAGAGATGACAGGCGGGCCCCGCCTGTCATCCCCTCACCTCTCTCCTCCTCCTCTGTGCCACTGACCCACGGGCCCCGCCCATCAGGTTTGAAAACCTGACGTGCGCGCGCAGGCTCCCGTGCGGCTGGGCCGATCCGTCTGGGCCGTGCACTGTGGCCTTCTCTAGCCCAGTGCACAGGACCCTTTTTCCTTTTCTTTTCTGTTAATATTTTAAACATTTCTACAGAAAAGAAAAATGATCCAAATTAAATAATTCCAACTCCTAAAATCTTGTAATATTCCAACCTATTTAATGGTACTACTTTCACTCAAATCCATGAAACTTTGTTGTACTGTTCAAATTTAAATTCAAATTTGGGCAGTAATACTCCTGTTCAAAAATCAATATATTCTATTCTGTTACTCCAAAACTCCAACTAAGATTTTTCCCCATCTTAGAAACCCCTCTAGTATTTTACAAAAATGAGTTGACATTTTTCTGAGCACTTTGATTTTTCTGTTTTGTTTGTATTCTTATTTTTCCGTTATTATTGTGCGACGTATAGATCCCGTATTTGACGAAGTTGCTGTGGAAGAAGAAGGAGAAGGATTTGAAGACTTTGAAGACCAAGCCAATCCAGGCAAGCAGCCCTTTGACCATGATACACTTGTTCCTCGGAACCCGTTTGTTTCCGATGCATGATATTAGGGTTACGATGGTAACCTAGTTGATTCCACCACATGATGCATGCTTGATCTTGATCTTGCTAAGTGCTAGATGTCATGCAAATAGATGGTCATGATGCTTATATGATGCATGTGTGATATGAACCCTCGTAGTTGAAATCTTTGCATGAACCCATTGGGTGCCCCTAATGCCCGAGGGTGATGATGTGTTAGGTCATCACTTGAGAAAGAAGTGATGTGCCGGTAATATCTTGTGCATGGTGGAATGATGGATTAGATTTATGTGTGACTACCGTCCCAACCAAACATGTGCAACCACACTACCCCTTATGGGACGGGGCTTTATTGTTTACTTAGGTCGATACTAGCATGGTGCCCGCATTACTAGTGACGGGAAGACTTGAGGTCTTTCCCGGGACGGGGTCGTGCTTGGATAGACGGCCATGACTGTTTTTACAGGGCACCGGACACACCATTGGTCCCTTCGGGTACGCGTGACATTGAATTTAGGCAAGTCCCATGATCTATTGTTTGTACCCGAGGGCCGTGTACCAACGAGTGGACTCTATGTTAGTGTCGTCTAAGGAAAGGTAATGACCGGGTGCTTACCCCGGGTACTTGAGGTACCGCGGGTCGTGGATGACACGGAAGTACCCCGGATCTTGTGGGTAAAGTGCGCAACCTCTGCAGAGTGTAAAACTATTCGAATAGCCGTGTCCACGGTCATGGACAGTTGGGTGGTGCTACTTAAACTATGTCCAGAATTTTACTTCATCAGTGTTGGAATGTGTGTGATAAGTCAAGGATGGTGACTTGACTCGATGAGTTGAATCATATTCATGTTGATATCGGTAACCTGTCTTCGAGGTTACGCGAGGTTATTGATGCATAAACTTGAAGATAGCACATTGTTCTAGCCCTGCTAGATTGATCATTATTATTCAAATGCATTGTTACTTTGAACCACATCATGGGTTGCTTGCGAGTACATTCAAAGTACTCATTGGCTTGCCACTGGTTATTTAATTGGCCAGGCACGGAAGAACAGGATTATGAGGAAGAGTTCTTTGGAGACGAACATGCGAACTAGGACGCTATCCCAGTCAGAATGCCTGTAGGGTTAAGGCAGATGGCATGGGTTCTACCCGTTTATCGAAGACTTCCGCTACTTGAGTTATTTCCTATTCAGCCCGTGAGGCTCTATCTATGTAAGACTTGGCCATAATGGCCTTAATTCGTGTAAGACTATTTGTATGGATGTAAGACTCTTGTTATTTCAGCTTCTGTGTGTTCAGTGAGCATTGATCTCTGGGATCACTGTACACGTGCATTCGGTGATCTCGACTTCTAAGTCGGGGTCCCCACAGAGCTGGTATCAGAGCCATCCTGACTGTAGGAAGCCTTAGTTAGCATGGGCGTTAGTTAGTTGAGACCCCTTTTCAAAAACCTTCCGAACCTCTCTTCTTTTCTAAACCTGAGATTTCATCAGCTTGTTAACCCCTCCTATTCCACCTTTGTAGATGGCCGTTGTTCCCGAAGAGCACCTGACCACTGGGTTTCCCTTACTTCTCGAGGATAGCCTCCAGGAGTGTCAGTTCCACCGAGCACCCATCCTCACCTACCTTGAGCATTGGGTGAGCGATACAGAGGTGGAGTACCATGTGGAAGTGATCGTAAAGGCAAACAATCCTCCCACAAGTTGGTTCTTCGAGGGACCCCAGATGGCAACACTACCACTCGCTGCCGAGGCTTCTGCACTCAAGGCATTAACCCGTCTCCGCGAGCTTCTTCCGGAGATGGCAGCCAAGATGGCAACTCGCTTCTTACCTTACCGGAAGGAAGGTGACGAAGAAAGCAGCGCACTAGCCCCTCCACGGAAGGAAGGACTCTCGCTTCGATTCCAGACCTACTTCAGTCTGTGTGCCGACAGCTTGGCACAAGACTTGGCCTCGGAATCAATGAAGCTTCGAGAAGAACTACACAAGACCAAGGCACTTCTTCGTCGAGCTCAAGAGAAGGCAAACAGGATCAAGAAGGAAGGAGCACCTTCTGGACAATCCGCTATCGCATATCGAGGCGGACGGCCCTCCGAGGATGTATCTTCCAAGGGTGAAGAACCACCTCGGCGACGCCGGATGACGGCAAGGGAATATCGCAAGCTTTTCCCTGCACCACCGTCGAAGCACCGTCGTATCCAACTCCTCCACTCCCCCACTCCCTCAAGCGACAAGGGAGCCCAGACAGATGAAGACAAGGAGGAAGACCCGGAAGAGCCGGAATACGCGACCGAGCATTCCGCCGCTTAGGCATTATTCGCTACTCGGATATGCCAGTTGTGACCTCTACGGTAGGATAGGTCGTGTAACCCCTATGCGCAGTCGAGTCCTTGTATGGTTCATATGAAACCATCTAGTGTTTGCTTTTGTTGTGTCTGGATGTGAGTCGTATTCTTCCTTCGGGAATGTGTAAACGACTACATCACCCATTTGGATTTTAATGAATGTGTTTTGGCCTTACGGCCCTTGCATGATTTGATTCAGTGTCACACCCACCCCCTTACTAGGAACCTATCTATCTTGCTTTCCCTCTTCCGAGTCATGAGACCTTTTACCGCTCCAACAGGATGCCTGTTGTAACTCGTACTGGTACCTCTACCCAGCAGCCCGAAGCCGGAGCATCCTCTCAGCCAGAGGCAGGCCACGACCAAACCAACGACCAAGCTCCACCACCACCTCCTCCAAGCATGGACATGGCTCAGCTTCTCCAAGCTTTCCGAGAGGAATGCCAAGCCAACACTGCAGCTCTTCAGCTGATTGCTCAAGCTGTCACCAACAACCGCCAGCCGGCGGGGAATGGCAATGGACGTTCCACGTTGGCAGAGTTCAAGAAGCATGCACCGCCAACCTTCATCGAGATTGCAGAACCCCTAGATGCTGACGACTGGGTCCGTTCCATTGAGGAGATTCTGGAACTAGTCGGATGCACCGAAGATCGCGAGAAGGTGGCTTATGCAGCCCACTGCCTCGGGGGAACTGCTAGAGCTTGGTGGGATGGATTCAAGGTCATGCACGCTGAACAAGACATCACTTGGGTTAACTTCAAGGCAGAATTCCGCAAGTCCCACATTCCTTCCGGAATCATGGCTATCAAAAAGCGTGAGTTCCGAGCCCTGAAGCAAGGAAGTGGCACTGTCAAGGAGTACATGCAGAAGTTCAGTGTTCTGTCAAGGTATGCCCCTGAAGATGTCAGCACTGATGCTGCCAAAAGGGAGCGCTTCATGGAAGGCCTTAATCAGACTCTGCAATACTCGCTTGTCGTGTGCGACTGCCCGTCTTTCCCTGACCTGGTGAACAAGGCACTCATGCTTGAAGACAAGCGGCGTGCTTTGGAAGACACTCGCAAGCGCAAGTTGGTCAGTAAGGGAAGTTCCAGCAACCAGAAGCCTCGTCCGTGGCTGTCAGCCCCGGCCAAGCCAACCTATCAGCAG
This sequence comes from Secale cereale, assembly GCA_902687465.1. Taxonomy (NCBI): domain Eukaryota; kingdom Viridiplantae; phylum Streptophyta; class Magnoliopsida; order Poales; family Poaceae; genus Secale; species Secale cereale. Next base: position 446,010,044 of record LR738714.1, read on the forward strand.
CCAAGAGCTCCTGCACCTCGTGCCAATCCTCAGCCACAGCAGTATGCCAACCCCAGGCCAGCTTTCAACCCCAATGTCAGTGGTGGCAACAAGATCAACACTCCAAACCAAGTCACTTGCTTTGGATGTGGTCAGCCCGGACACATCTCAAGGGTGTGCCCCAACAAGAAGCCTGATGCCCCGCGCCTCAATGCGCAGAACCAGGGACAAGGCCGTGGAATGCCACCAAGGAACCCAGCTCCTCGCAATCCACCGAACCATGGGAAGGGGCGTGTGAATCACGTCACTGCTGAAGAAGCCCAGGAAGACCCGGACGTCGTGCTGGGTACGTTCCTTGTCAACTCAGCACCTGCAACTGTCTTGTTTGATTCTGGAGCAACGCATTCATTTGTCACTCAAAGATTTGCATTAAAAAGTGGCATGACCCCTACACCCCTGAATAACCCTATGGTGGTACAAACCCCCGGAGCCGAGATGAGAGCCAAGATAGGCTGTAAGGGAGTCAGTGTTACCATTAACGGTGTAGACTTCCTAGCAGACCTTATCGTCCTGAGATCGCAAGGCTTGGATGTGATCCTAGGCATGAATTGGCTCATCAAGCACCAAGGCTTGTTAGACTGTGCCAATCGGACAGTCACTGTGACCAATGACCAAGGAGTCGAAGTCAAGTTTGCTCCCAACTCCTCTTCCGCTCAAGCCGCTAAAGTCAACTGTCTGTCTGAAGTTGGGCTAGATCAAGTACCGATGGTATGTGAGTATCCTGATGTCTTTCCGGATGAACTACCGGGAATGCCCCCTGACCGTGACATTGAGTTCATCATCGAGCTCGTGCCCAGAGCAGGACCCATCTATAAGAAGCTTTATAGAATGGGGACGGAAGAATTAGACGAGTTGAAGAAGCAGCTAGAAGAGCAGCTAAGGAAGGGATTTATCCGCCCAAGTGCCTCCCCTTGGGGATCTCCTGTTCTGTTTGTGGCCAAGAGGGACGGTACCATCCGCTTATGCATTAACTATCGTTCCCTCAATGAAGTTACAATCAAGAACAAGTACCCACTTCCCAAGATCGAAGATCTGTTTGATCAACTCAGCGGAGCCAAGGTATTCTCCAAGATCGACCTCAGATCTGGGTATTACCAGCTGAAGATCATACCCCAAGATATTCCGAAGACGGCATTCGTAACCAGATATGGCCTGTACGAGTGCACGGTCATGTCTTTTGGGTTAACCAATGCCCTAGCTTACTTCATGTATCTCATGAATAAAGTCTTCATGGAATATTTGGACAAGTTTGTTGTTGTCTTCATTGATGACATTCTTGTGTTCTCGAAGTCGGAGGAAGAGCACGAGCAGCATCTGAGGATGGTCCTAGACAAGCTTCGTGAGCACCAACTGTATGCCAAATTCAGCAAGTGTGAGTTCTGGCTGCATAAAGTTGGATTCTTAGGTCATGTCTTGACCGAGGAAGGATTATCTGTTGATCCTGCAAAAATCAAAGCTGTGACCCAATGGCAATCTCCAACGACCGTCAAGGAAGTTAGAAGCTTCCTCGGACTAGCGGGCTATTACCGCAAGTTCGTGGAAGGATTCTCTAGCATTGCACGACCAATGACTCAGCTCCTTAAAAAGGACAAGAAGTTCGAGTGGACGCCAAAATGCGAAGAGAGCTTCCAAGAGCTCAAGAAGAGATTGACCACCGCCCCAGTTCTGGCAACACCTGATATTCACAAGGAGTTCGTGATATATTGTGATGCCTCTCGAACCGGATTGGGAAGCGTTTTGATGCAAGAAGGCCGCGTCATAGCATAACTCTCCAGGCAGCTACGACCCCATGAGGAGAACTACGCTACTCACGATCTTGAGCTAGCGGCAGTAGTTCATGCCTTGAAGACATGGCGGCATTACCTCCTAGGGAAACGGTGTGAGATTTACACAGACCACAAAAGTCTGAAGTACATTTTCACCCAAAAGGAATTGAACATGAGGCAGCGGAGATGGTTGGAACTCATCAAATACTATGACCTCAGTGTTCAGTATCACCCTGGGAAGGCTAACGTGGTGGCCGATGCCTTAAGCAGGAAGGCTTGCTCTTTGAATGTCGTTATTCAAGAAAGGCAGCCAGCCTTGTTTAAGGAGATCGAACAATTCAGTTTGGAATTGGTCACCCCTGGATTTCTGGATCATTTGGAAGTCAGACCGACCCTGATGGACGACGTCAAGAAGGCACAAGATGGACACGCAAGCATTGAAGGCATCAAGAAGAAGATGAAGCTGGGCAAGGCCCCAGGATTCTCCGAAGACGAGCACGGGATTGTTTGGTACAAAGGTCGCCTCTGCGTACCAAACAACACCGAGCTGAAGACGCTGATTCTGCAAGAAGCCCACGACACTCCGTATTCCATCCACCCCGGAGGAACCAAGATGTACCAAGACTTGAAGGCACGATTCTGGTGGCACGGTATGAAGAGAGAGATTGCAACCTATGTTGCAAAGTGTGATGTGTGCCAAAGGGTCAAGGCTGAATATCAGCGACCCGCTGGATTGCTTCAACCACTCAAGGTTCCTGAGTGGAAGTGGGATAAAGTCGGAATGGACTTCATCACTGGATTACCAAGGTCGAATAGAGGACATGACTCCATCTGGGTCATAGTCGATCATTTGACCAAGGTGGCCCATTTCATTCCTGTCAAGAACACTTATGATGGCAACCGGCTGGCAGCTCTCTACATCGACCGAATCGTAAGTCTTCATGGTGTTCCCAAGGATATTGTGTCAGATCGAGGAACCCAGTTCACCTCAAGGTTCTGGAAGAAGTTCAAAGAAGCCTTGGGAACCAAGTTGTCTTTCAGCACAGCTTTCCACCCACAGACCGGAGGTCAAACTGAGCGAGTCAATCAGATTCTTGAAGACATGCTCCGAGCCTGTGTCCTGGCGTATGGAGCCAAGTGGGAAGACTGTCTCCCTTTTGCCGAGTTCTCCTACAACAACAGTTACCAGTCAAGCCTTCAGATGGCACCATTTGAGGTGTTGTACGGACGCAGATGTCGCACACCCCTCAACTGGTCAGAGACTGGAGAAGGACTAGTCTTTGGACCGGATAATCTCCGCGCAGCAGAAGAGCAAGTCCAACTAGTCAGAGAGCGATTAAAGGCAGCCAAGTCAAGGCAAAAGAGTTATGCTGACACTCGACGCCGAGACATGAGATTCCATGTCGGGGACCATGTGTACCTGCGGGTAACTCCTCTGAAGGGAACCAAGCGTTTCCATGTCAAGGGGAAGCTCGCACTGTTGGGGAACATAGTATTTTAAAATATTCCTACGATCACGCAAGATCTATCTACCAGATGCATAGCAACGAGAGGGGAGAGTGAGTCTACGTACCCTCGTAGACCGAAAGCGGAAGCGTTAGAACAACGCGGTTGATGTAGTCGTACGTCTTCACGGCCCGACCGATCAAGCACCGAAACTACGGCACCTCCGAGTTCTAGCACATGTTCAGCTCGATGACGTCCCTCGAACTCCGATCCAGCCGAGTGTCGAGGGAGAGTTCCGTCAGCACAACGGCGTGGTGACGATCTTGATGTTCTACCGTCGTAGGGCTTCGCCTAAGCACCGCTACAATATTTATCGAGGAGAACTATGGTGGAGGGGGGCACCGCACACGACTAAGAGATTAAGAGATCAATTGTTGTGTCTAGAGGTGCCCCCCTGCCCCCGTATATAAAGGAGGGAGGGAGAGGCCGGCCCTAGAGGGGGTGCACCAAGTGTGGGGAGTCCTACTAGGACTCCCAAGTCCTAGTAGGATTCCCCTTTCCTTTCCGTAGTAGGAGAGAAGGAAAGAGGGGGAGAGGGAGAAGGAAAAGGGGGCTGCACCCCTTGTCCAATTCGGACCAGAAGGGGGGGTGCACGCCTCCTTCCTTTTGGCCTCTCTCCTCTATTCCCGTAAATCCCCGGTACTCCGAAAATACCCGAATCACTCGGAACCTTTCTGATGTCCGAATATAGTCGTCCAATATATCGATTTTTACGTCTCGACCATTTTGAGACTCCTCGTCATGTCCCCGATCTCATCCGGGACTCCGAACTCCTTCGGTACATCAAAACTCATAAACTCATAATAAAACTATCATCGAAACCTTAAGCGTGCGGACCCTACGGGTTCGAGAACTATGTAGACATGACCGAGACATGTCTCTGGTCAATAACCAATAGCGGAACCTGGATGCTCATATTGGCTCCCATATATTCTACGAAGATCTTTATCGGTCAAACCGCATAACAACATACATTGTTCCCTTTGTCATCGGTATGTTACATGCCCGAGATTCGATCGTCGGTATCTCAATACCTAGTTCAATCTCGTTACCAACAAGTCTCTTTACTCGTTCCGTAATACATCATCCCGCAACTAACTCATTAGCTGCAATGCTTGCAAGGCTTATAGTGATGTGCATTACCGAGTGGGCCCAGAGATACCTCTTCGACAATCGGAGTGACAAATCCTAATCTCGAAATACGCCAACCCAACAAGTACCTTCGGAGACACCTGTAGAGTACCTTTATAATCACCCAGTTACGTTGTGACGTGTGGTAGCACACAAAGTGTTCCTCCGGTATTTGGGAGTTGCATAATCTCATAGTCATAGGAACATGTATAAGTCATGAAGAAAGCAATAGCAGTAAAACTTAAACGATCATAGTGCTAAGCTAACGGATGGGTCTTGTCCATCAGATCATTCTCCTAATGATGTGATCCCGTTGATCAAATGACAACTCATGTCTATGGCTAGGAAACATAACCATCTTTGATCAATGAGCTAGTCTAGTAGAGGCATACTAGGGACACTCTGTTTTGTCTATGTATTCACACATGTATTAAGTTTCCGGTTAATACAATTCTAGCATGAATAATAAACATTTATCATGATATAAGGAAATAAATAATAACTTTATTATTGCCTCTAGGGCATATTTCCTTCAGTCTCCAACTTGCACTAGAGTCAATAATCTAGTTCACATCGCCATGTGATTTAACACCGATAGTTCACATCGTCATGTGATTAACACCCAAAGGGTTTACTAGAGTCAATAATCTAGTTGACATCGCTATGTGATTAACACCCAAAGAGTACTAAGGTGTGATCATGTTTTGCTTCGTGAGAGAAGTTTAGTCAACGGGTCTGTCACATTCAGATCTGTATGTATTTCGCAAATGTCTATGTATCTACAATGCTCTGCATGGAGCTACTCTAGCTAATTGCTCCCACTTTAAATACGCATCGAGATTGATACTTAGAGTCAGCTGGATTTAGTGTCAAAGCTTGCATCGGCGTAACCCTTTACGACGAACTCTTTATCACCTCCATAATCGAGAAACATTTCCTTAGTCATCCAGTTACTAAGGATAATTTTGACCGTTGTACAGTGATCTACTCCTGGATCACTATTGTACCCTCTTGACAAACTCATGGAAAGGTACACAATATGTTTGGTACACAGCATGGCATACTTTATAGAACCTATGGCTGAGGCATAGGGAATGACTTTCATTCTCTCTATATTTTTCTGCCGTGGTCTGGCTTTGAGTCTTACTCAACTTCACACCTTACAAGTCAGGTAAGAACTCCTTCTTTGACTGATCCATTTTGAACTACTTCAAAATCATATCAAGGTATGTACTCATCGAAAGTCTTATCAAGCGTCTTGATCTATCTCTATAGATCTTGATGCCCAATATGCAAGCAGCTTCACCAAGGTATTTCTTTGAAAAACTCCTTTCAAACACTCCTTTATGCTTTCCAGAAAATTCTACATCATTTCCGATCGACAATATGTAATTCACATATACTTATCAGAAAGGTTGTAGTGCTCCCACTCACTTCTTGTAAATACAGGCTTCACCGCAAGTCTGTATAAATCTATATGCTTTGATCAACTTATCAAAGCGTATATTCCAACTCTGAGATGCTTGCACCAGTCCATAGATGGATCGCTGGAGCTTGCACATTTTGTTAGCACCTTTAGGATTGACAAAACCTTCTGGTTACATCATATACAAGTCTTCTTTAATAAATCCATTAAAGAATGCAGTTTTGTTATCCATTTGCCAGATTTCATAAAATGCGGCAATTGCTAACATGATTCGGACAGACTTAAGCATCGCTACGGGTGAGAAAGTCTCATCGTAGTCAACTCCTTGAACTTGTTGAAAAACTTTCACAACAAGTCGAGCTTTGTAAACAGTAACATTACTGTCAGCGTCAGTCTTCCTCTTGAAGATCCATTTATTTTCGATGGCTTGCCGACCATCGGGCAAGTCAACCAAAGTCCACACTTTGTTCTCATACATGGATCCCATCTCATATTTCATGGTCTCAAGCCATTTTGCGGAATCTGGGCTCATCATCGCTTCCTCATAGTTCGTAGGTTCATCATGGTCCAGTAACATGACTTCCAGAACCGGGTTGCCGTACCACTCTGGTGCGGAACGTACTCTGGTTGATCTACGAAGTTCAGCAGTAACTTGATCCGAAGTTTCATGATCATCATCATTAGCTTCCTCACTAATTGGTGTAGGAATCACTGGAACCAGTTTCTGTGATGTACTACTATCCAATTCGGGAGAAGGTACAATTACCTCATCAAGTTCCACTTTCCTCCCACTCACTTCTTTCGAGAGAAACTCCTTCTCTAGAAAGGATCCACTCTTAGCAACAAAGACCTTGCCTTCGGATCTGTGATAGAAGGTGTACCCAACAGTTTCTTTTGGGTATCCTATGAAGATTTACTTCTCCGATTTGGGTTCGAGCTTATCATGTTGAAACTTTTTCACATAAGCATCGCAGTCCCAAACTTAAAGAAATGACAGCTTAGGTTTCTCGTCAAACCACAGTTCATACGGTGTCATCTCCACGGATTTAGATGGTGCCCTATTTAACGTGAATGTATCTGTCTCTAATGCATAACCCCAAAAGCGATAGTGGTAGATCGGTAAGAGACATCATCGATCGCACCATATCTAAAAAAGTACGGTTATGACGTTCGGACACACCATTACACTATGGTGTTCCAGGTGGCATGAGTAGTGAAACTATTTCACATTGTTTTTACTGAAGGCCAAACTCGCTAACTCAAATATTTTACCTCTACGATCATACCGTAGAAACTCTTATTTTCTTGTTACGATGATTGTTCACTTCACTCTGAAATTCTTTGAACTTTTCAAATGTTTTAGACTTGTGCTTCATTAAGTAGATATACCCATATCTGCTCAAATCATCAGTGAAGGTCAGAAAATAACGATACCTGCTGCGAGCTTCAACACTCATTGGTCCACATACATCTGTATGTATGATCTCCAACAAATCTGATGCTCGCTCCATTGTTCCGGAGAACGGAGTTTTAGTCATCTTGCCCATGAGGCATGGTTCGCAAGCACCAAGTGATTCATAATCAAGTGATTCCAAAAGTCCATCACTATGGAGTTTCTTCATGCGCTTTACACCATTATGACCTAAACAGCAGTGCCACAAATAAGTTGCACTATCATTATTAACCTTGCATCTTTTGGCTTCAATATTATGAATATGTGTATCACCACGATCGAGATCCAACAAACTATTTTCATTGGGTGTATGACCATCGAAGGTTTTATTCATGTAAACAGAATAACAATTATTCTATGACTTTAAATGAATAACCGTATTGCAACAAATATGATCAAATCATATTCATGCTCAACGCAAATGCCAAATAACATTTATTTAGGTTTTACACTAATCCCGAAAGTATAGGGAGTGTGCGATGATGATCATATCAATCTTGGAACCACTTCCAACACACATCGTCACTTCACCTTTAACTAGTCTCTGTTCATTCTGCAATTCTCGTTTCGAGTTACTAATTTTAGCAACTGAACCGGTATCAAATACCCAGGGGTTGCTATGAACACTAGTAAAGTACACATCAATAATCTGTATATCAAAATATACCTTTGTTCACTTTGCCATCCTTCTTATCCGCCAAGTATCTAGGGCAGTTCCACTTCCAGTGACCATTTCCTTTGCAGTAGAAGCACTTAGTTTCAGGCTTGAGTTTTAGCTTTGGGTTTCTTCACGGGAGTGACAACTTGCTTGTCATTCTTCTTGAAGTTCTCCTTCTATCCCTTTGCCCTCTACTTGAAACAAGTGGTCTTGTTAACCATCAACACTTGATGCTTTTTCATGATTTCTACCTTCGCCGACTTCAGCATCGCGAAGAGCTCGGGAATTCCTTTCGTCATCCCTTGCATATTATAGTTCATCACGAAGTTCTACTAACTTGGTGATAGTGACTAGAGAACTTTGTCAATTACTATCTTATCTGGAAGATTAACTCCCACTTGATTCAAGTAATTGTAGTACCCAGACAATCTGAGCACATGCTCACTGGTTGAGCTATTCTCCTCCATCTTGTAGGCAAAGTACTGTCAGAAGTCTTATACCTCTCGACACGGGCATGAGTATGAAATACTAATTCAACTCTTGGAACATCTTATATGCTCCGTGGCGTTCAAAACGTTTTTGAAGTCCCGGTTCTAAGCCGTAAAGCATGGTGCACTTAAACTATCAAGTAGTCATCATACCGAGCTTTTGTCAAAACGTTCATAACGTCTACATCTGCTCCTACAATAGGTATGTCACCTAGCAGTGCATCAAGGACATAATTCTCTGTGCATCAATGAGGGTAATCCTCAGATCACGGAACAATTCCGCATCATTTCTACTAACATCTTTCAACTTAGTTTTCTCTAGGAACATATAAAAAATAAACGGGGAGCAACATCGCGAGCTATTGATCTACAACATAGATATGCTAATACTACGAGGACTAAGTTCATGATAAATTAAAGTTCAATTTAATCATATTACTTAAGAACTCCCACTTAGATAGACATCCCTCTAGTCATCTAAATGATCACGTGATCCAAATCAACTAAACCATGTCCGATCATCACGTGAGATGGAGTAGTTTCAATGGTGAACATCTTATGTTGATCATATCTACTATATGATTCACGCTCGACCTTTCGGTCTCCAGTGTTCCGAGGCCATATCTGCATATGCTAGGCTCGTCAAGTGTAACCCGAGTATTCTGCGTGTGCAAAACTGGCTTACACCCGTTGTATTTGAACGTAGAGCTTATCACACCCGATCATCACGTGGTGTCTCGGCACGACGAACTTTCGCAACGGTGCATACTCAGGGAGAACACTTATACCTTGAAATTTAGTAAGGTATCATCTTATAATGCTACCGTCGAACTAAGCAAAATAAGAAGCATAATAAGATAAACATCACATGCAATCAAAATATGTGACATGATATGGCCATCATCATCTTGTGCTTTTGATCTCCATCTCCAAAGCACCGTCATGATCACCTTCGTCACCGGCGCGACACCTTGATCTCCATCGTAGCATCGTTGTCGTCTCGCCAACTATTGCTTCTACGACTATCGCCACCGCTTAGTGATAAAGTAAAGCAATTACATTGCGATTGCATTTCATACAATAAAGCGACAACCATATGGCTCCTGCCAGTTGCCGATAACTTTACAAAACATGATCATTTCATACAAAACCGTATAACTCATCATGTCTTGACCATATCACATCACAACATGCCCTGCAAAAACAAGTTAGACGTCCTCTACTTTGTTGTTGCAAGTTTTACGTGGCTGCCACGGGCTTAGCAAGAACCGTTCTTACCTAGCATACAAAACCACAACGATATTTCGTCAAGTATGTGATGTTTTAACCTTCACAAGGACCGGGCGTAGCCACACTTGATTCAACTAAAGTTGGAGAAACTGACACCCGCCAGCCACCTTTGTGCGAAGCACGTCGGTAGAACCAGTCTCGCGTAAGCGTACGCGTAATGTCGGTCCGGGCCGCTTCATCCAACAATACCGCCGAATCAAAGTATGACATGCTGGTAAGCAGTATGACTAGTATCGTCCACAACTCACTTGTGTTCTACTCGTGCATATCATCTACGCATAGACCTGGCTCATGATGCCACTGTTGGGAACGTAGTATTTTAAAATTTTCCTACAATCACGCAAGATCTATCTACCTGATGCATAGCAACGAGAGGGGAGAGTGAGTCTACGTACCCTCGTAGACCGAAAACGGAAGCGTTAGAACAACGCGGTTGATGTAGTCGTACGTCTTCACGGCCCGACCGATCAAGCACCGAAACTACAGCACCTCCGAGTTCTAGCACACGTTCAGCTCGATGACGTCCCTCGAACTCCGATCCAGCCGAGTGTCGAGGGAGAGTTCCGTCAGCACGACGGCGTGGTGACGATCTTGATGTTCTACCTTCGTAGGGCTTCACCTAAGCACCGCTACAATATTTATCGAGGAGAACTATGGTGGAGGGGGGCACCGCACACGGCTAAGAGATCAAGAGATCAATTGTTGTGTCTAGAGGTGCCCCCTTGCCCCCGTATATAAAGGAGGGAGGGAGAGGCCGGCCCTAGAGGGGGCGCACCAAGTGTGGGGAGTCCTACTAGGACTCCCAAGTCCTAGTAGGATTCCCCTTTCCTTTCCGTAGTAGGAGAGAAGGAAAGAGGGGGAGAGGGAGAAGGAAAAGGGGGCTGCACCCCTTGTCCAATTCGGACCAGAAGGGGGGTGCACGCCTCCTTCCTTTTGGCCTCTCTCCTCTATTCCCGTAACTCCCCGGTACTCCGAAAATACCCGAATCACTCGGAACCTTTCCGATGTCCGAATATAGTCGTCCAATATATCGATTTTTACGTCTCGACCATTCTGAGACTCCTCGTCATGTCCCCGATCTCATCCGAGACTCCAAACTCCTTCGGTACATCAAAACTCATAAACTCATAATAAAACTATCATCGAAACCTTAAGCGTGCGGACCCTACGGGTTCGAGAACTATGTAGACATGACCGAGACACGTCTCTGGTCAATAACCAATAGCGGAACCTGGATGCTCATATTGGCTCCCACATATTCTACGAAGATCTTTATCGGTCAAACCGCATAACAACATACATTGTTCCCTTTGTCATCGGTATGTTACATGCCCGAGATTCGATCGTCGGTATCTCAATACCTAGTTCAATCTCGTTACCAACAAGTCTCTTTACTCGTTCCGTAATACATCATCCCGCAACTAACTCATTAGATGCAATGCTTGCAAGGCTTATAGTGATGTGCATTACCGAGTGGGCCCAGAGATACCTCTCCGACAATCGGAGTGACAAATCCTAATCTCGAAATACGCCAACCCAACAAGTACCTTCAGAGACACCTGTAGAGTACCTTTATAATCACCCAGTTACGTTGTGACGTGTGGTAGCACACAAAGTGTTCCTCCGGTATTTGGGAGTTGCATAATCTCATAGTCATAGGAACATGTATAAGTCATGAAGAAAGCAATAGCAGTAAAACTTAAACGATCATAGTGCTAAGCTAACGGATGGGTCTTGTCCATCAGATCATTCTCCTAATGATGTGATCCCGTTGATCAAATGACAACTCATGTCTATGGCTAGGAAACATAACCATCTTTGATCAATGAGCTAGTCTAGTAGAGGCATACTAGGGACACTCTGTTTTGTCTATGTATTCACACATGTATTAAGTTTCCGGTAAATACAATTCTAGCATGAATAATAAACATTTATCATGATATAAGGAAATAAATAATAACTTTATTATTGCCTCTAGGGCATATTTCCTTCACGCACCAAGGTTCATTGGACCCTTTGAGATCACTGCACGACGAGGAGAAGTGGCTTATCAGTTGGAACTACCACCTGAGCTATCCGATGTGCACAATGTATTCCATGTGTCACAACTCCGGAAATGTCTCCAAGTTCCAGACAAGCCCAATCTCTACAAGGATGTGGATCACCAAGCCATTGATCTGCAGCCTGATTTGACCTACCGCGAGAAGCCCATTCGTATTCTGGATGAAGCAGAACGACGTACGCGGAGCCGTACCATCAAGTACTTCAAGGTCCAGTGGAGCAACCACACCGAAGCAGAAGCAACCTGGGAACGAGAAGACTATCTTAGATCCGAGTTTCCCGATCTCTTTTAAGCCCTAGTTTAGGAATCTCGGGGACGAGATTCTTGTAAGGGGGGTAGGTCTGTCACACCCTGCATTTTGTAACATGTTATTTGTAACTTTGAAGCATGGAAATTTGGACCAGCAAAAAATTTTAGCATCATTTGGCTTTTATTTGGAGTTGAGTTTTCTTCATGTGCTTTTTCATTTGCTCATTAAAGTCAAATATGACCTCTTGTAGAATTCATCTCCATACCCAAAACTTCTACCCAATGATCATGCCAAGTGTTATATAACAGTATAGTATTTTCTTACAAAATTAATTTGGCCAAATAGTATTTTATAAATTTAGTTTTCCAAAAACCCCTGAATTGAGATTTGCACTGCAAGTACTTGATTTAGGGTGATAAAATTATTTCAAAAGGTTTATTTGAGACCTAGTAGTCATAGGACTCCCAGAAACCACAAAGGTATAATTTTAAAAGTTATTTTCCTATTTTATTTAAAAGCTTTTTCTTAAGGCCAGAAATGGTCTTTAATAGGAGAAAATTATTTAACTGTTCCAAAAATATTTGCCAAAATTCAGAGAGACTCAAAGGACATATATTGTCCATATATAAGAGTTACAACACTTGGTCATGTTCAAAATGATGGGCTAAACCCTCTAAAACCCTTTCTGGATATTTCAAGCTTTTGAAATATTTACAAAGGAAACTTTCTCCAAAAATTCCAGGGAAATTCTATCATGTCATATATGACATATTTGATGATCTTGCCAAGTCCCATGCCTTGGGAAGCAAGAAAACATCCTCAAACCCCTTCATAACCATTCTGTCCATATTTGAAGTTTGAGCAACTTTACATTGCCAAACTTGTCCAAATGCTCTCAAACTTGGTGCACATGCTAGAATGACCTAATAAGGCATCTAGACCAAATGGCACAAGAATTTGAATAGAGTAACTTGATCAGATCACCTCAAAACTCTTTCTGTTCAAATGCAAATTTGAACAACTTTACATTACCAACTTTTTATCTGGAGCTTCAAACTTTGTGGGCATGAACAATACCCCAAATGATGATGCTACACCAAGTGGTGCATCAAGGGGAGATGATTAGCTTGACTCAATCAAGATGAAATTGTTTCTGTTGATTTCTAGGGTTCACCAAAGTTACATTGGCTAGTTTCTTCAAATGGGCCCAAACTTGGTGAAGCACCTTATTTTCTCATGTCTTTCAACCCTATCAAGTGACATGTCAAGTAGAGTTCATTTACTTGACCAAACACTGATCAAACACCTTCTGCAGAATTGCTAAAACCTCCAACTTGATCACTTTTACTTTTCTCCATGGCCTCAACTTCTTACCACATGCTCATTGAGTTACCAGCTACCTCCAGTAACTCCACCAGCACCCCAGCTCCATGATTGAGGGGTGAAATCCCTGTTTTACCTTGCTGGACAACAGGTTTCCACCATTTCACCAGCACTCTCACTCTCTCTCAGCATCTCCAGGGCATCCAAGGCCTCAGGCCCTTTCTTTACTCCTCCCTCAACGTGCTGGACACTGTTGGACACGCTGGTTTGGACCAAAACGGTGAGAGCACGCTGATGCCAGCAATACGCACGCTCTGGAGCGCACAACAGTGCACCTCCACACGCTGGCTCCGGCCAATCAACCTCCCCCGACAGCCTCGGGCCTCCCCCTCGCGCCAGTCGAGGCCCCTCGACGTCCGCGACCTCCCCGGCGCTGTCCCCCCCTCCTCCTGCGCCCTCCAGTGGCCGTCGTCGCACGCACGCTGGCCGCCCGCGGCGGCCACTCCTCTGCCTCGCACGCGCGCGCGCTTCTGACGCTCCCCCGCTCCTCCTCTCACCTCTACTGGACGTGGAGATCGTCCAGGAACTCCACGGACTCACTCCCTTGGCCTCCCGTGCGCTGTAGCCTCGAGCCGGAGCTCGACGGCGCACTGGACCACGGGTCTCCGTCGAGCTCCTATAAATAGCCCCTCCCGAGCCTCTCCAGCAGCACCAGCGACCTCACTCCACTCCACTGAGCCCCCCAGCATCTCCAGTTCGACCCCAAGAGGTCCCAGTGCTCGGGATCGACCGGAGCTCCGCCGCGTCGGGCCGCCGGCGATCTCGAGGTACGGGCCTCCCCTGCCTCTCCTTCCACCCGTTTCGGAACCGCCGTGCTCCACTGATCCTTTCCCCCCTATTTCCCCCTCCGTTTGCAGTCGGAAACAGCCGCAGCCACCACCCTCCGACGAGCCTCCGCCGTCCCACCTCGTCACCGGCGAACCAGGCCTCCCCGCCGTGCCGCGCCACCACCCCTGCAACCGCCACTCGACGCTGAGTCCATCCCTGGCCTCCGTTGCCGTCGCCATAGCTGGAAACCTCGCCGGTGAGCTCGCCGCCGCCGTGGCCGTGGGGTTAGAGATGACAGGCGGGCCCCGCCTGTCATCCCCTCACCTCTCTCCCCCTCCTCTGTGCCACTGACCCACGGGCCCCGCCCGTCAGATTTGAAAACCTAACGTGCGCGTGCAGGCTCCCGTGCGGCTGGGCCGATCCGTCTGGGCCGTGCACTGTGGCCTTCTCTGGCCCAGTGCACAGGACCCTTTTTCCTTTTCTTTTCTGTTAATGTTTTAAACATTTCTACAGAAAAGAAAAATTATCCAAATTAAATAATTCCAACTCCTAAAATCTTGTAATATTCCAACCTATTTAATGGTACTACTTTCACTCAAATCCATGAAACTTTGCTGTACTGTTCAAATTTAAATTCAAATTTGGGCAGTAATACTCCTGTTCAAAAATCAATATATTCTATTCTGTTACTCCAAAACTCCAACTAAGATTTTTGCCCATCTTAGAAATCCCTCTAGTATTTTACAAAAATGAGTTGACATTTTTCTGAGCACTTTGATTTTTCTGTTTTGTTTGTATTCTTATTTTTCCGTTATTATTGTGCGACGTATAGATCCCGTATTTGACGAAGTTGCTGTGGAAGAAGAAGGAGAAGGATTTGAAGACTTTGAAGACCAAGTCAATCCAGGCAAGCAGCCCTTTGACCATGATACACTTGTTCCTCGGAACCCGTTTGTTTCCGATGCATGATATTAGGGTTACGATGGTAACCTAGTTGATTCCACCACATGATGCATGCTTGATCTTGATCTTGCTAAGTGCTAGATGTCATGCAAATAGATGGTCATGATGCTTATATGATGCATGTGTGATATGAACCCTCGTAGTTGAAATCTTTGCATGAACCCATTGGGTGCCCCTAATGCCCGAGGGTGATGATGTGTTAGGTCATCACTTGAGAAAGAAGTGATGTGCCGGTAATATCTTGTGCATGGTGGAATGATGGATTAGATTTATGTGTGACTACCGTCCCAACCAAACATGTGCAACCACACTACCCCTTATGGGACGGGGCTTTATTGTTTACTTAGGTCGATACTAGCATGGTGCCCGCATTACTAGTGACGGGAAGACTTGAGGTCTTTCCCGGGACGGGGTCGTGCTTGGATAGACGGCCATGACTGTTTTTACAGGGCACCGGACACACCGTTGGTCCCTTCGGGTACGCGTGACATTGAATTTGGGCAAGTCCCGTGATCTATTGTTTGTACCCGAGGGCCGTGTACCAACGAGTGGACTCTATGTTAGTGTCGTCTAAGGAAAGGTAATGACCGGGTGCTTACCCCGGGTACTTGAGGTACCGCGGGTCGTGGATGACACGGAAGTTCCCCGGATCTTGTGGGTAAAGTGCGCAACCTCTGCAGAGTGTAAAACTATTCGAATAGCCGTGTCCACGGTCATGGACAGTTGGGTGGTGCTACTTAAACTATGTCCAGAATTTTACTTCATCAGTGTTGGAATGTGTGTGATAAGTCAAGGATGGTGACTTGACTCGATGAGTTGAATCATATTCATGTTGATATCGGTAACCTGTCTTCGAAGTTACGCGAGGTTATTGATGCATAAACTTGAAGATAGCACATTGTTCTAGCCCTGCTAGATTGATCATTATTATTCAAATGCATTGTTACTTTGAACCACATCATGGGTTGCTTGCGAGTACATTCAAAGTACTCATTGGCTTGCCACTGGTTATTTAATTGGCCAGGCACGGAAGAACAGGATTATGAGGAAGAGTTCTTTGGAGACGAACATGCGAACTAGGACGCTATCCCAGTCAGAATGCCTGTAGGGTTAAGGCAGATGGCATGGGTTCTACCCGTTTATCGAAGACTTCCGCTACTTGAGTTATTTCCTATTCAGCCCGTGAGGCTCTATCTATGTAAGACTTGGCCATAATGGCCTTAATTCGTGTAAGACTATTTGTATGGATGTAAGACTCTTGTTATTTCAGCTTCTGTGTGTTCAGTGAGCATTGATCTCTGGGATCACTGTACACGTGCATTCGGTGATCTCGACTTCTAAGTCGGGGTCCCCACAGCCGCCCGCTCTGGCGCAATTACTGCTCTGAGCCGTGCCAAAGCATGGCAAGCAGGGTTAGACCCGGTAGAAATGGCCACCGGTTGCCCAGGTTTGAAAGAAGATGGGTCCCCTTTTAATGAGGCAGATTTTTCCAAATGTGTAAAGGAGATGCGTCCCTTAGCGTGCTTGTTGGCCAAGGAAACTGATCTGTCCAGATATCAGGCAGATTACGATATGAAAAATAACAAATCTAAAACGCCGGCTTATGACATCGTGGATCTTACTCCTCCAACCCGTAAGCATAATTTTGCTCCTGATGTTGATCCATCTGTAATTATCAACGATGAAGCTTTCTTTGAGGCCTTAACCCGCATCAACTGGACGGCTCGTGATCTTCAGATGAACGAAGAAAAAGAGCGAGAGCGGGATGACCCGGAGTCATCAACTCGCCAGAATGACAACTAAAGGCATAACAGCTCTTCAATTTTTCTATACAGCTCCAAAGAACTCTTTGCTCCAATGTTGCCGGCTTATGATAGCCTTGTAATAGGCTAGTTTAAAACAATGATCCGCCATGCCATCGTGCATATTTTATGCTTGGAAACTACCTTATCATGATTATTGCAATGGATGTGGTTTATGATCAAAATATGTGACGTGGTCTTTAATATTCCCTACAACTTTATTCTTCTGCAAGATGCACTGGCGACTTAGTAGTCGACATAAAACAAGATTGTAAAACCTTTCATAATAACCTGTCATTTTGCCACTTGTAAACCCATACGGGTTATCATCCAAAAAAGGCAAGGATGAGCCGTCATAAATGGTGATCTAAGGCAAAAATCAGGGCGGGTGAAAACTAGTTAATCCTTAGCCTCATAACTAGAATCTAATGACTCGACGACTCATATTCCGGTTCAAAAAACAAGAACTTTAGTGTAAAAACAAATGCAAAAGAGATGCAAATCTCAAATATGTATCAAGAACTTGTTGTCTGACGCCATATAGTGGGTTGACGCCTCACAATTGCTTTAAACGGTAGCAATGACCTTTGGGCTGACGCCACAGTGTGGGATGACGCCTCACAATTGCTTTAAACAGTAGGAATGACCTTTGGGCTAACTCCACAGTGTGGGCGGACGCCTCACAATTGCTTTAAGTGGTAGCAATGACCTTTGGGCTGATGCCACAGTGTGGGCTGACACCTCACAATTGCTTTAAACGGTAGCAATGACCTTTGGGCTGACGCCATGGTGTGGGCTGACGCCTCACAATTGCTTTAAATGGTAGCAATGACCTTTGGGCTGACGCCACAATGTGGGCTGACTCCTCACAATTGCTTTAAAAGGAAGCATAACATTTCCATTGTTAGCCGGCTCTCACATGACATAAGCCGCCGTGTTTACATTAACAAGTTCAGGGTCTTAAAAAGATTGATTGTTAAAGGCACGGCGGGTCATCTTGGAGTAGCAAGTCGCAAACAGGCAGGGAAGAATATTTTTAAACTCAGCCTCTTAAGTCGGTCATGACGAAGAAAAACATTGGCAATAGCTCCCAAGAAATCTGACGATCACCTAGCAACAACATAGATAGTGAAAAATGGCAGAGGCCCCGTAGTTCAGGGACGCCCTCTTTATTCATGAAAATATATTGTACATTAAAAACTATATACAAGGATATATGTTGATGGCTTAAGTGTAGTATGGCCGGAGATGCGCTATGTTCCACGGACGGCGGGTCTCCTCTTCGGACTTTCTGGAATCCTTATGCTCACGCACATCAATGAGATAATATGACCCGTTATGCAATTTTTTGCTGACCACAAAAGGTCATTCCCAAGGCGGGGATAACTTGTGCATATCGGTCTGATCCTGAATGAGCCGGAGCACCAAATCGCCTTCGTGAAATGTCCGGGTCTTCACTCTGCGGCTATGATAGCGACGCAGGTCTTGCTGGTATATTGTGGAATGACCCGCCGCCAGATCACATTCCTCATCCAGGGCATCAGTTGCGTCTTGTCATGCTTTTTCATTATTAGCTTCAACATAAGCCGCCACACGAGGTGAATCATGACAGATATCGCTTGGAAGAACTGGTTCTACACGTAGACCATGAAGAAAGGCGTATAACTTGTTGATCTATAGGGTGTGGTGTTAATGCTCCAAATGTCTGAAGGCACTTCTTCAACCCAACAACCCGGCGTTCTCTATAAGGGAGGCAAAAGTCGGGGTTTGATGCCTCTCAAAATCTCTTGGTTAGCCCTCTCAGATTGACCATTAGACAGCGGATGAGCCACAGAAGAGACATCAAGACGAATATGCTCTCGTTAACAAAATTTCGCCATAGCACCCTTAGATAAATTTGTGCCATTATCGGTTATAATACTATGAGGAAATCCAAAATGGAAGATCAACTTTTTAACAAATTGAACCGCCGTTGTAGCATCACACTTGCCAACCAGCTCTTCCTGAACCCATTTGGTAAATCTGTCAACCGCCACTAATAAGTGTGTTTTCTTATCCTTAGATCTCTTGAGAGGGCTGACCATTTCAAGCCCCCAGTCTGCAAACGTCCAAGTGATTGGAATCATCCTCAGCTCTTGAGCCAGCACATGAACCCGACGGGAAAATTTCTTACATGCATCGCATTTACTGACTATCTCTTCCACATCAGCATGAGCCGTCAACTAGTAAAACCCATGACGAAAAGCTTTAGCCACCAGTGATTTTGAACCGGCATGCTGACCACAATCACCTTCGTGGATTTCCCATAAAATCACACGGCCCTCTTCAGGAGAGACGCAACACTTGAATATGCATGTGACGCTACACCGGTGCAACTCGCCATTATTGTCATGGACATAGATCGTCGGGTTATCCGTCTGGCTAAGGTCTCATCCTCGGGTAACTCGCCCCGGGTCATATAAGTCAGATAAGGTTGCGTCCAATTAGGAATAGCATGGAGAGCTGCCACCAACTATGCCTCCGGGTCAGGAATAGCAATATCCTCTTCTGATGGTAATTCCACAGAAGGATTCTTCAACACATCAAGAAATACATTATGGGGCACTAGCTTACGCTGAGATCCCAGCCGGCTTAAGGCATCAGCCGCCTCATTCTTCCTTTAGTCCAAATGCTCCACCTGATAACCCTTGAAGTGACCAGCAATATTATCAAGCGCTCGGCGATAAACCGCCATGAGCGGGTCTTTGGAATCCCAAGTACCTGAGACTTGCTGAGCCACCAAGTATGAATCACCAAAACACGTGACCCGGCTTAGATTCATTTCCTTAGCCATTCGAAGACCATGGAGCAAGGCCTCATATTCAGCTGCATTGTTAGTACAAGGAAACATCAGGCTTAAAACATAACGAAATTTATCACCTCGTGGGGATGTTAAAATAATTCCAGCCCCCGAGCCTGATGATTACCTGGATCCATCAAAGTGAGCAGTCCAATATGTGTTATCGGGCTTCTCTTCAAGTGTTTGTAACACTGTTCAATCATTAATGAAATCCACAAGAGCCTGCGATTTGATTGCTGTCCTTGGCACATACCTCAGGCCATGGGGATCAAGCTCAATGGCCCACTTAGCTACCCGGACGATTGCCTCTCTGTTCTAAATAATGTCACCCAAAGGGGCATAACTGACCATTGTAATAGGATGGCCAAGAAAATAATGTTTCAACTTACGACTAGCCATGAACACCCCATACATCAGTTTTTGCCAATGCGGGTATAGTTGCTTGGACTCAATTAGCACTTCGCTGACATAATAAGCCGGCCTCTGGACCGGGTATTCCTTACTCGTTTCCTTGCGCTCCACCACAATCGCCACACTGACAGCCCTGGTGTTTGCAGCCACATATAAAAGCAGAGGGTCTTTCTCAATTGGAGCTGCAAGGACGGGTGGCTCAACTAATTGTTTTTTGAGCGCCTCAAACGCCTCATTGGCAGCATCACTCCAGACAAAGTGATATATTCGTCATCATCTGATAGAAAGGAATTGCCTTCTCTCCCAGGCGGCTTATAAACCGGCTTAAAGCTGCAATACGACCCGCCAGGCGCTGCACATCATTGATACATGCCGGCTTATACAATGAAGTGATAGCCTTGATTTTCTCCGGGTTAGCTTCAATACCCCTCTCCGAGACCAGAAAACCCAAGAGTTTGCCTACAGGCACACCAAAAACACACTTGGTCGGGTTAATCATCATTTTAAATTCGGAGATTGTCAAAGGTCTCTTTCAGACCATCAAGCAAAGTTTCCTTCTTTTTGGACTTGACAACAATAGCATCCACATAAGCATGCACATTACGCCAAATCTGATTATGAAAACAATTTTGCACACAACGCTGATAAGTTGCCACGGCACTCTTAAGCCCAAAAGGCATTGACACATAGCAGAAAGCTCCAAAAGACGTGATGAAGGCCGTCTTCTCTTGGCCCTTAACTGCCATCTTGATCTGATAATAACTAGAGTATGCATCCAAAAAACACAACCGCTCACAACCCGCCGTTGCATCTATGATCTGATCAATACGGGGAAGAGCAAAAGGATCCACTGGACAAGTTTTATTAAGGTCCGTGTAATCCACACACATACGCGAGGTGCCATTCTTTTAAGTACCAGCACCGGATTAGCCAACCACTCCGGGTGAAAAACCTCCACTATGAACCCGGCTGCTAAGAGCCGGGCCACCTCTTCTCCAATGGCCTTACGTCTTTCTTCATTAAACCAGCGCAAGAACTGCTTCATCGAATTATACTTAGGATAAATATTGAGAGTGTGCTCAGCGAGTTCTCTCGGTGCACCTGGCATGTCTGAAGGCTTCCATGCAAAGATGTCCCGATTCTCACAGATGCAAAGGTGTCCGAAGATAACGATGAGGATGCACATTCTGGATGCGCGAGGGTGGATAGTGACAGGAGCAGTTGAATGCGGCATAGTCTGTGAGGTCAGGCCCGTTTGAGCTCGAGAGTAGAGCAGCACGTTGGCTCGTCATTGTCATACTGACGTCCCTTGCTCACCAATTTTCTACTGGTTTAACTTTAGTGCCCACCTATTTTTGATTGATTGGGTCATTGACCTGGGCTTCGTGGTGGGATCTCTCTGTCAAAAGGGTCCCTTGGTAAATGCCTCGATTGGTGTGGGCCTTTCGTTGACAAAGGAAGTGCCACCTATGACACGTTTAGCACAAGCATAGCACACGTGGCCAACAACATAAGTAAATTTCTCATGTATTTGTATTTTATTAAAAGACGCCCTTCAATCACATGGTAAAAAAACCACCCAAACACCTTAACAAAAAAATGAAAAGGATACTACGAATATGTCATATCAAACACTCTCCCACCAATAACTTAGTTGATTTCACCCTTGTGCCACTCTTCCTCTAATCACCAACCATAAAATGACACACCAATCCGTAACTATGATTCCGTAAAATTTATCCGTAGGTGTAGCATCTCTGATAAAAAAAACACTCTTCATTGTTTCTCCCACACGCCAAAACAACCAGCACATAAATAAATTTCACGGCTTAAAAAATTTACCATGTAAAAGTAAAACATGTATAACTCCAAGAACATAAGCGATGCAGCAAAGCGCTAATAAAGACTAAAAAGTGAGGTTCGGGGTTGTCCACCGAAGCTGAAAAGAAAAGGCTCCATCTTTGGCGACTTCCATTACGTGTGTCTCAATCAGTAAACAATGAATTGTTTAACCGTAAGAACTAGTTGTTATACTGCTATAATAATCTTGCAGGGATCAGGACCATTCATAAGATATTCAGAATTTGCGAATAAGCTGATGGCTGATGTTGATAGTAAAAAGGCGACGTTAATGTTACATGGGTTGAAAAATTCTACCCTTTGTCGGAGGGAATGGAATCGGTCTCTGTGTTTGGAGAATGCGGTGAGGGAACCGGTCTCTGTCTTAAGGAAAAATGGAACGAGTAGTGGTGAACAAAACGTTGTGGTCAAAGCACTCAAGCTTTCGCCTGATGAATTATGTCATGCATACATGATTCCTGTACATGCGTCGAAACGGAAACGGAAACGAAAAGACGGTAATTTCCCGGGACGAACCGACACCCTGCCGACTAACGAAAGAATTGTTTGTTGGTTGGTTTCTACTAGTAGTACAATGCAAAATTTACTGCACGATTTGGTCATGACGGGCTGGCGACGGCGCATTTGCCATATGCCATACTCCGGCCGACGTCCGCCGGCGCAGCGGGGTCGACGCCGAGCTCCCGGGCGCGGTTCACGTACTCCTTCTTCACGTTACCTTTCTGCAGCTGCAGCAGCCGTATCACGCTGCGCCGCGCGTCGTACCGGAACGGGTGTCCCGTCGCGGTGAACCCGTCGATGAGGTGCAGGTACGCCTCCAGGTCGTGCCGGCTCGCCGGACCGGCGTCGGGGCGCAGGCACGGCGAGTTTTTGCTGTCGATGCGCAGCTCCACGCCCACGTGCTGGTACTGCTCCTTGGTGAGCGGCAGCCGCGGCGCCACCCCGGGCACCTTCGTCACCATGTCGCCCGCGTTGACGATGCGGAGGATGTTGACCTTGCCGCTCTGCTTGAGCTTTTCCACGAACGCGGCGTTGCCCACCTTCGGCCCGCCGAAGGAGACCACGGCGACCGGCGGGGCGTCGGGGACGGTGGTGGCGATCTCGTCGGCCACCAGGAGCGCCAGGGCGCCGCCCAGGCTGTGCCCGACAATCGTGATGCTGAGCTCCTCGCCCTTGTACTTCTCCATGAGGCGCCTCACCTCGTCCATGACGTCCTCCGAGAGGCTCTTCACCTTTTCCCCGGCCGTCTTGTAGAGGCTCCGGAATCCGCGCGCCACCTTGGGATCCTCCGGTCCGGCCTGCTTGCCCTCGGCGCTCTCGCCGTCGAGGGGCACGAGCGAGGCGCGCAGGTTCTCGGCCCACTCGAGGCAGGTGGCCGTCCCGCGCAGCACGATGGCGATGTCGCGGCGGCCCATGCGGGCGACCTCCCGCTCGGACTCGCACACGGCGACGTAGCCGATCCAGTTGGACTGCTGCGTGAGCCACTCGGGGGTGTTGGGGCGCTTGGCCCACGGCGGCATGGAGAGCGCGGAGGTGGCGAAGAGGCTGCGCGTGGGGCGGTAGGAGCGGTCCGGGAGCATGAGGCCCCGGTGCCTCGCCGCCGCGGTGGGCAGCGAGTGGAAGGCCTGGTACGCCGCCTGCACGAAGTCGCCGTAGCGGAGGAGCTCGCGGCGGAGGTCGGAGTCGAGCGGGTCGAGGAGGCCGGCCCACCCACCCTCCCCGTGGAGGCTGCGCCACCGGGGGCCGATGGTGCTCCTCGGGGACGCGCGCGGGGAGTCGGCCGAGAGGAGCTGCTGCATGTGCATGAGGCTGCGCGGCGACATGTGCTCGTCCGCGGCCATGCGCGCCCGCATCCCGGGCATGGGCACGAAGAAGGAGAGGTTGAGCGCGTTGAGCAGGCCGTGCCTGATGTTGAGCGGCTCCTGCTCGCTGTCCTGCTCCTGCTTGCTGCTGGTCGGCCCCGCGTGGCCCGGCGTCGTCCTGGGCACCGGCGGTGGCTTGCCGAGCACGCGGTCAAGGTTGGCGATATGGGTCCTCACGCCTCCATCCGCGGGTGCCGAGGCCCCGGCGGAGCGCAGCGCCTGCGAGCTCGGGTTGAGCGGCGACTGCTCGCGCCGCCCTGCCGCGCGCTGCGTAGAGGCGTGGTGTGGGGCGAGGTGCACGGGCGCATGCACCGCCGCGGTGGCGGTTCCGGTGACGGCCGCGGCAATTGACATCGGCTTCTCCGTCAGGTTATGTATTGCAAGGATCACTGAGCCGAAGAAGAGATCCACCCACTCGCAAGCCTCCGATTCCGAGCTACTCGTAGTAATCGAGCGAGATGACAGACACACCACGCCTGGGCGGGGCTATATAGCGGGCGGGGTTAAGAGACCCCCGCGGGTCAATTATTAATTGATGAGCGGGGAGCGCAGCGCAGTGGTTGGTCACAAGTTGCCATGCACTTTGACGTCGCGATACGCCGATGGTACCCCAGAGCGTGCGACAAGGTCGCGGGTGCGCTGGCCCCCCGACGCAGAGAGACTCGGCGAGAGCCCACCGCGTGCCGAGCCGAATAGTCTATCCGACGTGCGCGCGCGGAATGGTCTATCCTACGCCCCCCTGCATCTGCATGCGTGGCCGGCTTGCCAGCCTCGCCGAGATGCGGTGTCGATTGTACGGAGTGGGAGTAGTCTAATGGTGCGTAGTTAACCACGCGGTGCCCGGGGTTGGATTTTCATGGATTGACCAAGACGAAGCTAGCAGCACCACCACCATGTCGACGTCCTCGCCAGCGGCCCGGTTCTTTTAGCATTTGTCGAGCTCCCTCTCCCTCCTTCGCATGTGGTTTCATGGTCTTGGTCCAGCAGCTTCGGCTTCACACCGGTCGTGGTGACCTCCTCCTTCTCCTTCTCCTCCTCCCGGTTTGGATGCGTGCGCTGTTGACCGCGGACGCTATTAACTAGTCCGCGACAAAGCTCTGGTGACAAGGGATTAAAAGAGTTTGGTTAATTCGTGGTCAAACCACCGTGTTTATCTCATTTTTAGACGAAAAAACAACCGTGTACATGTCACGTCCACGTATGCTCATCTGATCTCCATTGAGAGAGAAAAAATCATCTGAGGTCACTAAACTTGTTTCGGAACTAGGAACTCACTTTGATCGCTCTACTTCAAAATACCCAAAATAGGGTCACCAAATTTGTCATAGAGGTTCACGTACGGTTAGTACTATGTTTTCTTATACATATTGGCTAATGTGGCGCTGGTCAAGTGGGACATAGTGACATTGACTGGACGCGTTTCTTATGCTACGTATTGGCTAATGTGGCGCTGGTCAAGTGGGACATACCCGAAACAACGTGAATACACAGAGAGTGGAGGTGTTTTTCCGTAAATTGGCACTCCATGTGGCCCATGCTTGTTTCTTATGCTATGTATTCTATGTCTAGTTTCAACAATTTGTTGCATGTCTCGATTATCCTCTCTATCATGTTGATCATGTTTTACGTAGTGTTCCTTCTGAATTAAACTAAACAAAAAATGCCTAATTATCCTTCACCTTTTTTCAACGTGTCGATAGCTGATTAATCGTCAAAGTTATTGTTTCACTGTTAGATCATTAAAGTACATACTAGTTATATGTATACAAGTTTAATGCAACCTAGTTAGTCAATGGCTTCTCCAGGGTTTTCCGCCTTGGCAACCAGATGTCAACCGCCACGCTACCACCGCCGCCGGACGCCGACCCGGCCCCTGGTGGCCCTTTTTTCGTGTCTCTTCCTTGGCAGGACGACGGACTTGTCAGAGCTCTGTCACCCATAGATCACACGTCATCCTCAACCGCCGTGATCCCACCTTGTCAGAATGAAAGTACGAAACTAAGAGGAGTCTGGAAGGGCTATGCCGTCTGAACTGGCTAGGGTTTCTTGGCCCCTCCTCAAGGAACCAGAGGATCATGCCCACATAACGCTGACCAGGGTGAGACCAGAGAGACACAAGAAGCCGGGCAAGCCACCAGATCAATCGTCCCTTGAAGCGTTGTTGTGTCAGAGAGTTGGTGCGGCGATGTCGTCAACTTTGAAATATGCAGGAATGAAGCTGAGCGGCTCTGTGGCGATCCCAGAGGTTGGTGGGGGCGAATATGGGGCTCCCTCTGCAGATGTTGCCTGCCCGAAGCCTTCTGATGGGGGAATACGGCTCCTGTGGTGTCGAACCCGTGAGTACAATCTTTTGGCATTATGGGATCAAATGAAGAAGATGCCTACCACAGTGGTGGCATGGGTGACGGTGTCCTACACAGGGGATGGCTCCCGCAAGGGGGCTCGGCCTCGGTTCCTACTAGGGGCTCACCTGGCCTAGGACAAGGAAGAAGACCTAAGGGAACGTTGCAGACCTTCATGTCCTCCGAAGCGCTTGAACTCTTGGGAGTCTCCGGACGACCTCTCCCAGGACACTGAGCCACTGAGGAAGGCCACCGCTCTTCTAGAAGAGAGGGGCCTGAAGGGGATCCAAATTGTGTAGACCTGGGTGGGATGCCACATGCTTCCTCTCGAGGTCCGTGATGCGCTGATGAGACTACCGTGGTCCATCCAACCCTCCCGGGTGTCGGTGTGAAAACCGGCAGACCTCGAGGGTAGGGGGTCCCGAGCTGTGGATCTCGGATCGGTGGTAACATGAACAAGGGAGAGGATATTTACCTAGGTTTGGGCCCTCTTTATGGAGGTAAAGCCCTACGTGGTGCTCTTAATTACATTGATGGAGATGTATCGAGTACAAGCTTGATCTACCTCGAGATTGTAAGTTGTGTTCTAACCCTAGGGCTGGGTGAATGTAATTGTGATTCGGTCCATGAATATCCTCTATCGACTAGACTGGCCTCGGCTTATATAATGTACCGAAGGCCTAGGATAACCAGTGTCCTAGTCGAATACGTCGGTGGAGAGGAGTCCTTGTCTTTATCACCAAGTCTTCTGGAATCTTCCTCGTATATGTCATGGGCTACCTGAAGTAGCCCAATAGTGAACCGCCATGGGGGTCCTCGGCCCGATCCACATGGTCGGAAGACGACGTGGTGAGTACCCCCTAGTCTAGGACACCATCATCGGGTTTCTTAGGCGAGCTTGAGGATGAGGAGGTATGCCACCGGCTCGCCCTCCTATGGTGCCAGAGGCCGACAAGGTTTCATTGGAGGTTGCCGTGGAGGCCTACAGTCGTGAGCTGTGTCGGCGGAGGTGAGCCTCCTTGCTACCTTTGCTTTAGATAATCAGGTAGATCCTTCACAATTTTTTACCTCTGGATTTTTGATGCCACATGAGTTCATGGGATTTGCAACCCTCGCTACCAGGCCAGAGTTTGAGCTAGGAAATGCAGGTCTTGCCGCGAGTCATTTCTGATCGTCTCCCCCCACCAAAGAAGGGAAAGAGGGTCAAGACCTCTACTGGTGGTGAGGCGACCAGTGAGGTGGTTGGCGATGAAGCCTTGAGGGATGATGGCTCGTCTTCCCATCTTGGGGGGAAGGGGAATGAGGCGATCACAGAGGTCCACGGCAGACCTCCTGATCCGGCCTCTTTTGAAGGGGCCGCGAGGCCAGCAGGCTCCAATGGTGGCCCCTCCAGCCGGGTGCCGGAGGTGACGGTGCTCCACCAGCCCTGGGGTGGCTTGGGGCCTCCTATGAAGCTCGTGGTGCCTTTGGCGTTGCCAATGCCGAAGAGGTGGAACTCATGGAGCACGCTTGGTACTGATACGTCTCCAACGTATCTATACTTTTTTTATTGTTCCACGCTAATATATTATCAATCTTGGATGTTTTATATACATTTACAAGCAACTTTATACCATTTTTTGGAACGAACCTATTAACTTAGTGCCCAGTGCCAGTTGCACTAGTTTGCTTGTGTTTGACTTTGCAGAATATGAGTACCAAACGAAGTCCAAATGCTACGAAAATTACTAGAGATTTTTTTTCTGGAATAAGAGACCCTGGGAGCTTCGAGAAGGAACAAGAAGATGAAGGAGTGGCCCACTAGGCACCAGGGCGCGCCCCAGGCACATAGTGGGGCCCACAAGCCTCCGTTTGACCTAACTCCACCTCAATAAATACTCTAAAATCAGTAAACCGACCAAGGAGTTTACGAAATACTTTTTCCGCTGCCACAAGTTTCAGAACCACGAGATTCCATATGGGGGCCTTTTATGTCACTCCGCCGGATTCGATCACAGAGGGGGCTCTCCACCATCCTTGCCGCCCTCCGATGACGCTTGTGTAGTTTACCACAGACCTATGGGTCCATAGTTAGTACCTAGGTTGCTTCTTCTCTCATTTTAATCTTCAATACAATGTTCTACTCGGTGTTCTTGGAGATCTATTTGATATAATGACTTTTTGCGGTGCGTTTATTGGGATCCAATGAATTGTGAGTTTATGATCAGATCTATCCATGAATATTATTTGAGTTTTCTATGAACTCTTTTATGCATGATTGTGATAGCCTCGTATTTCTTCTTCGATTTAGTGGTTTAGTTTAGCCAACTAGATTGATTCATCTTGCCATGGGTAGAGGTCCTTTGTGATTGGTTCGATCTTGCGGTGCTCAATCCCAGTGACAAAAAGGGACATGACACACATGTATCATTGCTATTAAGGGTAACAAGATGGGATTTATTTGATACGTGAGTTTATCTTGTCTACGTCATGTCATCTTGCTTAAGGTGTTACTCCGGTTTTCCATGAACTAAATACACTAGATGCATGGTGGATAGCGGTCGATGTGTGAAGTAATAGTTGTAGATGCAGAATCGTTTCGGTCTACTTATCTCAGACATGATGCCTATATACATGATAATTGCCTTGGATATTATCATAATTATTTGCTTTTCTACCAATTGCCCAACAGTAATTTGTCTACCCATCGCATTCTATTTTTATGAGAGAAGCCTATAGTGAAAACTATGTCCCCCGGGTCTATTTTCTATCATATATTAAAACCAAAAATACCTTGCTACAATTTTATTTTATTTATTTTATTTTGTATTTTGTCCGATCTATCTATCAAAAACTATATCGTTTAATTTTGCTCTAAACCGTTGAGGGATTGACAACACCTCTACGCGTTGGGTTGCAAGTATTTGTTGTTTGTGTGTAGGTGTTGTTTACATAGTGTTGCTTGGTTCTTCTACTGGATTGATAAATTGGTTCATAACTGAGGGAAATACTTATCTCTACTGTACTGCATCATCCTCTCTTCTTCGGGAAAATCCCAACTCAGCTCACAAGTAGCAGGAAGAATATCTGGCACCGTTGTTGGGGAGACATCATGAACATCTATCAAGTACCGACGCATAAACTTTCACCTCCTTGCATTTACATTATTCTCCATTTGCCTCTCGTTTTCATTTCCCCCACTTCTAAAAAGTTTTTACAAAAAATATAAAAATATATGCCGTTTGCCTTTTCCTTGCTTGCTTGTTATCTTGTTTGCGTAGTCACGATGTCTCGAGAAAATACAAAATTATGTGATTTTTCTAATACTAATAATAATGATTTTATTATTACCCCTACCGCTCCTCCCGCCGCTAGTGCAGAGTCTTACGATATTAATGCCGCTTTGTTAAATCTTGTTATGAAAGGACAATTTTCCGGTAATCCTAACGAGGAAGTTGCGTCCCATCTTAACACTTTCGTAGAATTGTATGATATGCAAAAGAAAAAGTATGTGGACAATGATATGTGAAATTAAAATTATTCCCATTCTCTTTGTGGGATCGTGCAAAAATTTGGTTTTCATCTTTGCCGCAAAATAGTATTAATTCTTGGGACAAGTGCAAAGATGCTTTTACTACTAAGTATTTTCCTCCCACGAAAATTATTTCCCATAGAAATCAAATTATGTATTTCAAGCAACCTGAGCATGAACATGTTACACAATCCTGGAAAAGGATTAAATTGATGATTAGAAACTGCCCTACTCATGGTTTAAATTTTTGTATGATCATACAATTTTTTATGCCGGATTGATTTTTTTTCTAGAAATCTTTTAGATTCCACCGCAGGTGGTACTTTTATGGATATTAAATTGGGTGAAGCTACTAAATTGCTTGATAATATTATGGAAAATTATTCACAATGGCATACTGAAAGAGCTCCTACTAGTAAAAAGAGAATTCCATTGAAGAAATTAGTACTTTGAGTGATAAAGTTGATGCGCTTACGAAATTGGTTTCTAGTAAAAATGCTCCAATTGATCCTAATTATGTGCCTTTGTCCACTTTGATTGAGCAAAATAATGACCCCGTAGATGTGAATTTTGTCTCGTGAAACAATTTTAATAGTAATGCTTATAGAGGTAATTTTAATCCTAGCTCGTTTCCTGGAAATTCCTCTAATAATTATGGCAATTCCTATGGTAATTCTTGTAATAATAATAATAATAATAATAATAATAATAATGATAATAATAATAATAATAATAATAATAATAATAATAATAATAATAATAGGATGCCCTATGATCTTGAAAGTAATATTAAATAATTTATCAATGCTCAAAAGGTTTTCAACACTACAATAGAACAAAAATTGAGTAAACTTGATGATATGTCTACGAGCATCGATAGAATTACTCATGATGTGGAAAATCTTAAGACTAAAATTTTGCCACCAAAGATTGACATTAATGAATCAATTAAAGCTTTCTATGTCTCTATGGATCAAAGTAAGAAAGGAACCGCTATGCTTAAAGGCAAAAGAGATTTTTTTAGAAAAAGTGATTCCTCCCCGTTTCTTTCATAATAATGATGAAGAAGTTAAAATGATTGTTGTTTCTTCTATTGATTCTTTGTTTATTAATGTTAAATTTCATGATAAGGGGACTGAAGAAGAGTCAACGTTAGTTAGAAGGCGTCCCCATGATGTAGAGGGTGAAAATCTTGATGAAAGAGTTGCTAAAAGTGGGTTTGGCGAGGTAAAAACTTTAACTCGTGATGTGCCCACTCTCTTGGATTACAAAGATTTTAATTATGATAGTTGCTCTTTGATTGATTGTATTTATTTTTTGCAATCCATGCTAAATTCACCCAATGCAAGGGATAATTGATTTTATGCCCCTAGTTGGGTCACACTCGGCAGGTTTACCCCTAGTTTCCGAAAACACTTGTTCCTGCCAAACCACTTTGCTCCTCTTATGCTTTTGCCCTTTGACCGTTTGACCATCACTTTGAAAACTTCATAAAAAATTCATACTAACACAGAAAAATTCAAATAAGATATCAAAATGTTAAGAAAAGCATCACCTATATGTGCATGTCATTTTCATTCATGAAAAAAGTGTTGTCCAGTCCCCATCTCAGTTTTAACCATTTGCATTCATGGGGACTAGCCAACACTTTTTCCATGAATGCAAATGACATGCACATATAGGTGATGCTTTTCTGAACATTTAGATATCTTATTTGAATTTTTTTGAGTTAGTATGATTTTTTAATGAAGTTTTCAAAGTGATGGTCAAACGGTCAAAGGGCAAAAGCATAAGAGGAGCAAAGTGGTTTGGGAAGGAACAAGTGTTTTCGGAAACTAGGGGAAACCTGCCGAGTGGGACACAACTAAGTGCACCAAATTAATTATCCCATAAACAAAATACGCTTTTACTAAACATATTGTAGAAGCGATGATGAAAGCCTTAGAAGAAAAGTTAGAACAAGAGATTTCAATTCCTAGAAAATTATATGATGAATGGGGACCCACCATTAAAGTCAAGATTAAAATTATGGGTTCAATGCTTTATGTGATTTGGGTGCTAGTGTTTCCACAATTCCGAAATCTGTATGTGATGTGCTAGGTTTTATCAATATGGATGAATGTTCTCTTAATTTGCACCAGGCGGATTCTACTATTAAAAAGCCTTTTGGTAGAATTAATGATGTTCTTATTTTTTGCAAATAGGAACTATGTGCTCGTTGATTTTATGTACTTGATATTGATTGTAATCGGTCTTGTCCCATCATACTTTGTAGACCGTTTTTACGAACTATAGGTGCTGTTATTGACATGAAAGAAGGGAATATTAAATTCCACTTTTCCGCTAAAGAAGGGTATGTGTTGGTGCAATGATGGTCCCCTTATGTTTTTGGAGTTTGTTGACATAAAAAATATGAGACTTATGTGTTTGCTAGTGCACACAGAGTAACAGGTCCATGAGATCACGAGGAGTTTGATGCAAACAACGAAGATAATCTCCGTGTTGTGCAGCGAAGGTTATCACCAAAGATTATGCTAACAAGGGTGACCCATCAAATTATTCAAGTGAAGCAATTAGTTCCGTGTCCGTCCGAACAAATTGACTGCGCCCGAGTCGATTGAAGACGGAATAAAGAAGTAACATTTATTTCGTTGTTCTTCCTCTCTGTGTTGAGTCATAGGACCACCGTACTATTAAGAGGGGCGTAGCATTCGAAACTTTGATTCTCTGATGCTAAACCCAAATTCCAAGAAAGTCACGAGAGAAATCTCTTTGTGCTTTGAATGAATACTTGCCAGCAAGAGACGCCGTTCTTCTTTGTTGCGAGAGATTTCATTCGTACCGAAGAGTTAGCATTACTTGTTCCTTAAGCAATGTTGCCATTGCTCTCAAAATCTGGCCGTTGAGAACGTGCCGGTTGGCCATTGGCTGGACGGCGTGTCCAAAATGGTCATTTCCCACGAGGGAAGGTAGCGGCTATAAATAGCCACCCCGCACCGGCGTTGTCCGGTGGCTACTCCGCTTGAGATTCTGAGAAGATTGATTGAGAACCCCTCTCCAAGAGATTTGGGTTTAAAATCCACTGAGAGAATATCAAGAGGCGGAACTTAGATAGTGGTTGAGCATCATAGTAGATCTGAGTTGAGAGTTCTTGTACCTATTACTCTTGACTCTTGAGAGATGCATACTCTCTAGACGGATAGGTGTTGGCTAGAGTGTTGAAGATTTGTTGTCTTCACTGAGCAAAGTCTTCAGCAACCAAGAGTAGTTGTGGTTCACGAAAAAGTCTATCGAAGGTTTGGAGATCGCCGAAAAGAATCTACCACGAGCGAAATCAACTGAAGTTTGAGGAACTTCACGTTAAAGAGAATATGATGGAGAGAGTTTATCTCCTGTGTTCGAATCAGAAGTCCCACCAACCAGATGTAGCTCTTTTGTAGAAGAGTGAACTTTTCTACCAAACATTTGTTGCCATCGAGCACCACTGGTCATTTCTATCCTACTGCATTTCTGTTGGTACTTTATTTTCGGTGCTCTTTGTTGTCGATAGATATTTATCTATGTACTGCGATTCTTTATGATCCAAGCAATCCTTTCAATATTGTGACCATATTGTGTTGCATATATGCTTTTGTTGTACTTAAGGTTGTTTGTCCAAACGTTCATTTGGTTTTCATATGGTACTACTTAGTCATTGTGCTAAGTCTTGCTCTGATGAACATTTCACAATAGTGTGCACGATCTGTATCTATTATGTGTGCAATTGATTCATGTATGCAATTCTATCTATGCCGATAATTATATATCTGTGATAGTATTGTTTCGTAGAACCAAATGCACTCAGTTGTGTTTCCGTAGCAGTTCTGTTTCAGAAATAGTTTTGTTTCGGGAATAGTTTTGTTTCAAGAACATTCTTATTTCGAAAATAGTTTTGTTTCCGGAACTGTTTTGTTTCGGAACTAGTTTTACTTCGGAACTAGTTTTCCTTCGGGAATAGTTTTCTTTCATAGAACTGAAACTACTTAGTTGATTATTCGCCGTGCTGTGTTGAGAGTATTCAAAATTTTGAAAGAAATTTTGAATCTCCCAGTCGCCCCTCTCTGGTCGATTTACTCTGGTCCTTACAATTGGTATCAGAGCAAGGTACCCCTTCTCTCTACTTATTAAAGTCTAATCTCCTTGGATTTTGAGTATGTCGCTTGCAGGACACCATGGGCATTCTAAAAGATTTCCTATCTTGATGGATATGACTATCTATTCTGGAAACAAAACATGATGATTCAACCGAAGGCTATGAACGAAAAAATATGGCAGATTGTGGAAAATGTCTACACAATTGAATTTCCCAAATCTCCCACACCCAATGACGAAAGAAACATACAACTGGATGCAAAAGCAAAGGATATCATTCACAACTATGTCTCAAGGAATGTATTCCTTCGGTACAGAAGACTCGGAACAACGAAAGAAATCTAGAACAAATTAGATAAGATCAATGAAGGTGTTTCAACTCAGAAAGAAACACGAATCAATATTCTTCGGGCGGAGTTCAACCACTTCAAGAGGCTCAAAATGAAAATTGTCAAGAAACCTTTGTTTGTCTGAATGTCAACGCAAATGAGTTGCAAGGTCTTGGTGCTGAAAATATTATCGATCATGTGATTGTGAAGAAGTTTCTTCGGTCCCTGGATAGTTCTTTTAATACGCTTGAGCTGATGATCAAGAAAAGTCGTGACTAAAATAGTTTCGATGATACTGATATTATGGAAAGGCTGGACACCCATGAAGGACAACAAGAAGAGAAAATAGATCTATATGGCTCTCGCTATCGAAAAAATCATGCTCTCAAAGCTACTACCGATTCTTCTTCGGACACCGAAAGTAATGTTGATGAAGATCTCGTGCAGATAACTATGCATTTGCAATGCTGCCCCAAAAAGAACTAGTTTCCGAAAAAGAACTCGGGCGGTGTCGTGATTTTCTCACGGTAGATGCCCTCATGAAAGGACTTAAGTGCGAGGCCATGGATATGGTGATTAGCTTAAAGGGGTTGAGAGGGACGAGAGACACAAATTTACCCAGGTTCGACCCCTCACAATCTTGGTAAAAGCCTATGTCTTGCCTTGAGTTGTATTGCTTGAGTATCGATTACAAGGGAGCGGAATCGCTTGACCTAGCTCTCGATTGATTGTCACTTAAGTCTAATCCATCGCAGAGTCTCACCTTTATATACACAGGCCGAGGCCCTGGGCTTACAAGAATCCAGGTCGGGTCATACAACATGACCGACCCTAATCCTAATTCGCCTTGCCTTGCTAGGCAAGTCGCCGTTGTGCGGCTTACATCTTTGGGGCACGCTCCATCTGTGGGTCTTGGACCTTCAACTGGCCCACGCCATAAGCCGCCTCCAAGCTTTCATGTCTTGGATCCTTGGGCCTTTGTATGCCTCATAGTTGAATAGCCAATAGCGTAACCCGACCCCTCCTAGGCGGGTTACATTGTGGGGATATATCCCCAACATTAGGCCCCATATTAATTTGAACTTCTTCATGTCAATCTTCATCCTCTGGTTGGCGAGTCTCCTTCAATTCTTCTAAAGATTAACCTAGAACAGATATTCATCACCCGCCATAAGAAAATATGACATCATGTTATTAAATTCATAAAAAACATCATGACGTCACAATGGATCTTTGCATTAATCAGCCATCCGAAAATCGAGGCGCCTCTCATTCTATAGTAATTATTATGCCTGCTCGATCTTCGTGCATGCCGTTTCACAGTTCCATCCTTTCCCTCATAAATAGGCATGGGGGGCCTGCCTGTTCACTTTTTACCCACATCACCTCCTCTTCTTCTTCTTCCTCGCGTCGTCCGTCACAACCGGAGCTCGGCTGCCCCAGCCGAACTTCACCAACAACTCTGTGAAGGTCGCTACATCGACCTCTTGGGACCAGAAATCTACTGTGCTCGTCCGCTGATGTCTACACACGCTTCTACTCTTGTAGACTATGTTGGGCCTCCAAGCGCAGAGGTTTGTAGGACAGCAGCAATTTCCCTCAAGTGGATGACCTAAGGTTTATCGAACTCAGGGAAGTAGAGGTTGAAGATGGTCTCTCTCAAGCAACCCTGCAACTAAAATACAAGAAGTCTCTTGTGTCCCCAACACACCTAATACACTTGTCAGATGTATAGGTGCACTAGTTCGGCGAAGAGATGTTAAATGGCAAGTGATATGGATGGCAAAACAAAGTAATATAAATCTGTAATAAAAAGTGCAGCAAGCAAACAAGTGGTAAACGTGAGCACAATTGGTATTGCAATGGTGGAAACAAGGCCTAGGGATCATACTTTCACTAGAGGCAACTCCCAACAACATTAACATAATCGAATCACTTGATATTTCCCATAAAACATGCAATGGAGACGCACCCGGAGGTCATTCCTTCGTGGTCAAGAGAGGACGAGAATTATGTAGGGCTACAAAAGCACACCTCAAAGTTCGTAGTTCTCAACCTAAGGATTTCCCAATGTCACTGCGGCCATCCAAAGAGAGTCCCACAATCACCACAACATATCTAAAGGATAGTCAAAGACAAGCACCAAGAGACTCTCAATCTTCAATCAACACACAAGAGAGGAAATCACTCATGAAAATATTTTTCTAATCCATGTCCAATAGACCGCTGTCACCTTGGTCTCGGGGATTATACTAGATAAAGACAAGTGAGTACATCAATCCAATACATAGAGGAAGGGGAAACATCATGGGATCACCCTAGATTAACATAGCCTATGATCACAACGAAGATCACATCATGGGAGAGAGAATTGACCACATAGCTACTGGTAAGAACCTCAGCCCCGAGGAGGAACTACTCCCGCATCATGGAGGGAGGAAGCAACGTCGATGGAGATGAATCCGGGGGCACTTCCCCGTCCCGGCAGGGTGCCGGCGCAGGAATTCTGGTCCCCCGAAGCTTGATGGCGATGGCGGCGGAGATCGGAATCGCGTCTGTAGAAAAGGGGTCTGGAATCAGGGTTTCTGCGAGACACTTTAAATATATGCCAAAGGGGGGCATCAGAGGAGCCTCGGGGGGGCCAGGCGCCCCCCCAGCGCGGCCCAGGGGGGGCGCCCACAGGGCGCCTGGAGCCCCTGTGGGTCCCCCCCGGCTGCACTTTGGCCGCACGGTAGCTCCTGGAACGCTTATTTTTTATATATTTTTTCTGGATTTTTCCTGGCAGTTCTCGTAATGTGAAAACCTGAAATACAAAAACAGCCGAAAACAGAAACTGGCACTGGGGTGCACTGAGTTAATAGGTTAGTCCAAATATGATCAAAAGTGTATGGAAGTGTATAAATATCATATCAATATCACCCAAAAGAGGCATGGATCAAGCAGAAATTATAGATACGTTTTGGACGTATCAACATCCCCAAGCTTAATTCCTGCTCGTCCTCGAGTAGGTAAATGATAACAAGAATAGTTTCTGTGGTGACATGCTATTAACCGTATATGACTTTTTCATAGTCACATGATAAAAGCTTACTGAGACAATGAATCTGTAGTAATTAAGTTGCCTCATGAGAAATTCACAAATAACTGAAAGTTTTACAATATGATACTGAAACATCAAATAGATTTGTAATGAGCGTGGTGTGCAAATATGATAAAGTGATATCTCGCTTGCCCCCCTTCAGTGAAGCAAAACATAAATGCAGGGGCACCTCCAAGATTTAAGTGATGACTAGATACAATGATTTCAAAATAAACGATACCATAATCATGCAAAAGACAATGCTACTTTGGGACAATGCACATTACACTCATAATGACAATCATGCTCTCAGTAGTTGGTGCTTTTTTTAAAAGAAGATGGAGACTCTCGAACCGTGGCTTTTGTTGGCAAGGTTGAAAACCCGTGGTCGGAAACAAAGACAAAACATGTACCAGAGCTCTTGGTTTTAAAAACAGAGGTAATAATTTTTTTTTGAATATGCATGTTTCGTCAACGAATGCTAGCAGATAACTCAATTACTTTTTGAGATGGACAAGTTTCGAGGAACGACTGCCGAATGAGGACGATCACATCCTCTTAATCTCCTTTGTTTATCACTGCCAAAGTTTTCTGATTAATCATGAACAAAGCGTGAAGGAGGGTTTGTTTGTTATATTAATTTTGAGTCGGGCGCACTCATTGCCAGTTCCTTCTCGTATTATGGGTTTGCACATTATACATGCAATCCCGGGGTGAAGCTTGTCCAACTTAAAAAGATCATGAATTAACTACTACTTCCTCATGAGCTAAAACAGAGGCACAAAATAGAAATGCATTTTTTGAATAATTTCGAGATGGCACATGAAAGTCTTCGTTAGGAATGGCAGGTAAATACCATGTATAGGAAGGTATGGTGGACTCATATGGCATAACTGGTTTAAAGATTTTGGATGCACAAGCAGTCAGTCCGCTTAGTACAGGCGAAGGTTAGCAAGAGACTGGGGAGCGACCAACTAAGAGAGCAATGACGGTCATAATCATGCAGAGCGACAAAGCAACATTGAATCACGCATGGAAGTTATATCGCTACTCAGAAATAAAAGAACATCAAGGCTTGACAGACTTTCTTTACAGTCTTAAATATGCGTGAGCATATGCCAAGTCAATCAAAATAAATTCTCGAAGGAAGATATTACTAAACCATACCACATCATAGGCAAACAAATCATGTTGGTACTCCAATAACACATTGGGAACCCCCCAGCTATTTGAGACTAACCATAAGAAAACATGAACTACTAAGCGCCATTATGCACGTAGCATCTTTATCATAGACATACCAACCAATGCAACAGAAGCAAACTCTCTTAATAAGGTGAGCATGGTAATTAAAGAGAGTTCAAGCAACCAACTAAACAAAAGCTGAACATGATAGTAGCTATTAAAAGACAAAGAACACACACAGCAAGGATAGACATGAAAATTCTATGTTATGTTCTAGGTAGAAGTGGAGCGTGTTTCTCTCCCACATAAAGAAAGCTGAGTTCTGACTCGTTATGAAAAGCTAAAGAAAACTAAAAAGGAAAACTAAAAGCAAGACGCTCCAAGCATAGTACATAACACATGAAGTGATAAAAATATAGTGGAACGAAAGACGAACTGATAATGTTGATGGAGAAGGGGATGCACGGGGGCATCCCCAAGCTTAGATGCTTGAGTCTCCTTGAATATTTCTTGGTGGTGCATGGGGGTATCCCCAAGCTTGAGCGCTTGACACTCCTGAATCTTTTTATCATCTTCCCTCGCACACTTGAAAACTCCCTTCATACATAACTCATCATAATCTGATTAGCGAGGTTAGTACCCATAATAAAATGATTATACCTTGCTGGAAATAAAGATATTCTTGAAGGTCTGCTGTTTCTCAAGATTGCCAAAAGGTTTTTGCAAAGAAAAGGCAAGCTCTTGGTTTGCAAAATGAAGGAAAAGCAAAACAGGACAGAATCTGTGAAAAACAGAACAGCAGGTAGTAATTGATTTGTTCGGGGCACTTCTGCAACTCTAATCAAAAAACTCAGAACAGACGCACGAAAGACAATTATATAGAGCACG
Organism: Secale cereale; assembly: GCA_902687465.1. Taxonomy (NCBI): domain Eukaryota; kingdom Viridiplantae; phylum Streptophyta; class Magnoliopsida; order Poales; family Poaceae; genus Secale; species Secale cereale. Next base: position 446,049,466 of record LR738714.1, read on the forward strand.
CTTTCGAAAAAATTAAGACCAAAAAGATGATCTGGTGATTTTATACGAATTTTTCTATCCAAGGACAGAATCTGTTTCCAGGACAGCACCTCACAACTTTTGAACTTTCTAGCAATCAGAGGCTACACTTGGCACAAAATTTCAAAGCAAAGATACAATGATGATGCTACTGTAGTAACAACATCAAGACACAACAAAAGCAAAATAAAATTTTATTCATTATGGGCTGCCTCCCAAAAGCGCTTTCTTTTATGCCTTTAAGCTAGGCATAAGACTTCAATGATGCTCTCGTAGGAATAAGAGTTGAAGAACAAAAGAGAGCATCAAGAAGCAAATAACAAACACATTTAAACCTAACATGCTTCCTATGCATAGGAATATTGCAATAGAATAATTCATTGAAGCACAAAGCAACTAGCATAGGAAGGCAAAACAAGCATAACTTCAAAGTATTCACCATAAAGAGAGGAAACTTCTTATTATTAAGATATTTAGAACCAAGTCTCCCTCTCTCATTATAAATTTCAGTGGCATCATGGATGAACTCAACAATATAAGCATCACATAAAGCATTGTTACCATGATCCACATGCAAAAAGGTACTCTTACTCTCCACATAAGCATAATCTTTCTCATTGGTAATAGTGGGAGTAGGACTATCATAAACAACTTGAACACTATAGATTAATTGTATATTAGGAGGGTGGTGTTCAACAAGGGAGTAATTCCCTCCATGATTATGACAAGTTTCATAAGGATAATTTCTCCTTATGTCATAGGTACCTTTATAATCACTATAGATTGGAGTTATAACATCATCATGGTAGAGAAGAGCATTATCATTGCTAGCAACTATATTTGTAAACATGTTGTCTTTATTCTTACTAGCAAAAGAATTATCAATTATCACATCACTAGTGGGTAAAGGATTTGCAATCCTATCATCCCCAAGCTTAGAGCTTCCCATATCATCACTTTCAGAGTTGGTACCAAAAAGACTTTCAAGATCATAAGTAGCATTATCATAATTTTCCCAATCACAATAAGTAACATTCATATCATAATCAAAATCATCTTCAATAGTACCTACGGACGTATCATCAAGATGATAATTAAGGCAATAAACTTCACCTTCTTCTTTAAACTTACAATCGTTAGGATAAAAGTTGATGGGAGGAATATGCTCAGGCCAGGTTGATACCCATTCTTCTTCCTTCTTGCTCCTCCTCCTCCTCCTCTTCTTTTTCTTCTTCTTCACCTTAGGAGGGGGTGGTTGGAGATGAAGCTTCTCCACATATCCTGGTTTATCATTAGAAACAATAGGGGAAACTTGGGAGAAACTCTCCTTTTTATTAGCAGAAATATAAGAGACATTTTTATACTTTGGTAAAGTTCCCTCCTTTCTAGTCTTACTTATGTAATCATTTTCATGGCAATTAACAACACAATAGAGATGGCAATTTTGCAAAGTGTTTTTTATTCCTATGGCATTATCATCCAGCCAAGAAGTCTTTTCTGATAACTCTTCACACATCAAAAATAACATAAGCTCATCATAAAGATCAGAGGTGATCATGTTATCACACAACCGGTTAACAGTTATGTTTTGAAAGTTCATGCATTGAAAATTAAAGTGACCCTCTATATGGCAAAGTTCACAAGTAAAAGGATAAAGGTCACACAATTCTCTAGCAATTTCATTTAAATCTCTGACCCAAGTGATTGTTCTTTCATGCTTATGTTGCTTACAATACTTCTCTTCTTCAATCATAGGCCTTTCACAAGGTCTATCCACTCCACAAAAATTAACATGCTTATATAAAACTTCATTTTTAGGAATTGGATCGTGCATGTTGCAATCATCATGAACAATTTCATTTTCTTTGCAAGTCTCTTTAAAAGGTTTATGATACTTGATCCAATCCTCCTTAGGCATATTAAGATGTGAAGCAAAAGATTTGAGGAAATCAACAAGGAGTTGAGAATCAAGCCCAAACTTAGCACTAAACTTATTAAAACTTGTAGTTTCAACAAAGGACTTAATGCAATCATACTCATAAATTATACCTGACTCTTGACCTTTGTCGATCTCCCAATCTTCAGTGTTGCGTTGAATTCTCTCAAGGAGTTCCCATTTAGCATCGATCTTTTTGTTTGTGAAAGAACCCATAGAGGAAGCGTCGAGCAAATCTTTATCCTGTCGAGAAAGCCTCGCATAGAAATTAGTAATAATCATATCTTTGGGGAGCCCATGGTTAGGACATTTTAGCATTAACGTTTTCAGTCTCCCCCAAGCTTGAGCTATGCTCTCTCCGTCATGAGGATAAAAATTATAAACATAATTCCTATTCTCATGGACTTCATGAAGAGGATAAAACTTGGAGTAAAAGAGAGACTGGATCTCTTCCCAATCCAGCAGGTGAGAGTCATTTAGTAGCCTATACCATTCCAATGCTTTTCCTTTCAGTGACAAGGCAAATAATTTCCTCATGACAAACTTCCTTGATACACCTGCAAGCTTAAATAATGAACATAGTTGTGACAGATATAGCAAGTGTTCACCGGGATGTCTGTCTCCTGCATAACGATTAGCCAAAACATGATCGATAATACCAGCTGGTATTTCATAGGGCACAATTTCAGTAGGGGGAGGAGCAACCACCACCGGTGTGGGGCGTCTTCCCGCAAGCAACGATCCAATAACAAGGTTGTCCATAAGCATAACTAGTGAAATAAAAACAAGAAACAAAAAGATTTAATTGCAAGATCTAAAGATATACCTTCAAGTGCTCACCTCCCCGGCAACGGCGCTAGAAATAGCTTGATGTCTACACACACTTCTACTCTTGTAGACTATGTTGGGCCTCCAAGCGCAGAGGTTTGTAGGACAGCAGCAATTTCCCTTAAGGTTTATCGAACTCAGGGAAGTAGAGGTTGAAGATGGTCTCTCTCAAGCAACCCTGCAACTAAAATACAAGAAGTCTCTTGTGTCCCCAACACACCTAATGCACTTGTCGGATGTATAGGTGCACTAGTTCGGCGAAGAGATGTTAAATGGCAAGTGATATGGATGGCAAAACAAAGTAATATAAATCTGTAATAAAAAGTGCAGCAAGCAAACAAGTGGTAAACGTGAGCACAAATGGTATTGCAATGGTGGAAACAAGGCCTAGGGATCATACTTTCACTAGAGGCAACTCCCAACAACATTAACATAATCGAATCACATGATATTTCCCATAAAACATGCAATGGAGACGAACCCGGAGGTCATTCCTTCGTGGTCAAGAGAGGACGAGAATTATGTAGGGCTACAAAAGCACACCTCAAAGTTCGTAGTTCTCAATCTAAGGATTTCCCAATGTCACCGCGGCCATCCAAAGAGAGTCCCACAATCACCACAACATATCTAAAGGATAGTCAAAGACAAGCACCAAGAGACTCTCAATCTTCAATCAACACACAAGAGAGGAAATCACTCATGAAAATATTTTTCTAATCCATGTCCAATAGACCGCTGTCACCTTGGTCTTGGGGATTATACTAGATAAAGACAAGTGAGTACATCAATCCAATACATAGAGGAAGGGGAAACATCATGGGATCACCCTAGATTAACATAGCCTATGATCACAACGAAGATCACATCATGGGAGAGAGAATTGACCACATAGCTACTGGTA
>LR738714.1:446053512-446066165 GCA_902687465.1 Secale cereale
GGGGGGGGGGGGGGGCGCCCACAGGGCGCCTGGAGCCCCTGTGGGTCCCCCCCGGCTGCACTTTGGCCGCACGGTAGCTCCTGGAACGCTGATTTTTTATATATTTTTTCTGGATTTTTCCTGGCAGTTCTCGTAATGTGAAAACCTAAAATACAAAAACAGCCGAAAACAGAAACTGGCACTGGGGTGCACTGAGTTAATAGGTTAGTCCAAATATGATCAAAAGTGTATGGAAGTGTGTAAATATCATAGCAATATCACCCAAAAGAGGCATGGAGCAAGCAGAAATTATAGATACGTTTTGGACGTATCATCCGCTTTTCACCAACATTGTCAGGTATTATTCTTCCTTTTGCTCAGATCCACATGAGGGCACCCGAGTTCATAGAGTTCATCTGCGTTTATCGAAGTTCATCCAATTTTCATATAGAAACCATACTTCAATCCAAAAGATGCTATGGGAGTGATGCGTAATGGTTTGGCTTTCCTTTTGTATCTAGAATGGATCCCTTCCTTTTCAGAATTGATACACCACTTGATAATCCTTCCACTGTTGCACTTCAGGTTTAGCAATTATTCGCCTTTCCTGAACTGCCGCAGATCCGGAAACATAGCTGTAAATTGCAAAATCTGTTTGCTCCACACTTAGCACAATTTCCCCAACCTTGATCCTTAGACAGCGGACCCGCCCTTCACTTTTTAGGCAGCTTATAAATATAGATGTAACATAATCTCTATAGTTTAACTCGTCACATCTTATAACTTGATAATCACCTTACTCCGTGGCTAGAGCGGCTCATCATCACATTTATAACTCACCATGGGCTTTCAGAAATTACCTTTTTCATTTAATACGCCGTAAACTTAGAGCAGCTTACCTGTGTTTCACTTTTAACCCACCTTCATATTTTTAGGCGACTTAACATGGCCAAAACAAACTATTTGCAATTGGGGTCCTTCTCTCGTCACATAATAGATACTCAAAGATTATGTAGACCAGGGTCTTCTGGCAACTCACGAAGAAATTGGCTAGCGACTAAGCCGAGGGGAATAAGTCCCTAACCCCAATGTAGGATAACTAATAGTTTTTACTGATCAAATTCTTTGGAGCTTTACACCGCATGGGTCAAAATTCTTTCGGGATGTTCTGCATTATTTTAACCTCTATCCTCAAGACATAGGCCCGAACTCAATCACAAACCTCTGCCACTTCCAAATATTTTTGCGAAGTCTACTTACAAGTAGAACCCACCGTCGCACTCTTTAAGGAGTTTTAATATTTTAACCGCCAAACTGAGTGTGCTAGTGGACCATTTCAAGAGTTAGGCGGGATCTTAGATCAAAGACGCCGAGATGGTTGTTTTCTTGATGTTGTTCTATTGAGCCACCCCAAAGGATGGGTTAAAACTTGCTTCTATTGTAAGAACACTGCTCCAGCCAACAAAAATCCCCTGCTGGGTTATCAGATTGATCTTCTTCCCGTCATTTTCTACCCGCCGAGCAAACTCCTTCCAGCCGAGCATACTGAAGGCCTCCAATATTACCCCAAGGTGACAACCTTTGTAGCCAATGGATCGATAGGGGTCGATTTAGCCCGTTGTTGGGTATCATGGAGGATTCTCCCTCTAAGTCGCTGGACCACTTTAATGTGCGAGTACTCTGGCGAATCAAATGGCCCTCAATGATATGGGTCTGACAATTTTACTGCTGAAGAAATCTTTTAAGTTGTGAACTATTTACTCGGGGAATCACAAGAGAATTGCAACAATGTTGGACTGCCACAATTTACTCGGAAAGTACCATTCTCTCAACCAAATGCTTATTTAGACCCAATTTTTTTTTTGAAGAAGGCTCGATATGACGCAAGACGCAAAGCAAGGAGTGGCGGCTCTGGTAACTTATCGTCATAGTTAGAGCATGAACCTTCCGCCCGTAAGTGACCAGCTAAGGTGCCGCACAACCCAACTTTTTCCTAACCCAAAGCCGGTCTTATAAGATATCCTCTTGACCCTTCTGACTCTGATTACCAGGTGTCACCACATTCGTCTAGCAAATCATCTCAAACACAACTACATGTGTTTGTTGTCGCCCAAGGGTAAGTGCTTTCATTTTCTAATGAAACCTTAATTGTCATATACTACTCATAAGCTCTCATGTAGTCTTCATAGAGCCAAGGCCAAGGCTGGTAAGAAACAGAAAGTGGGTGGTTTCTTCCAAAGCCCCTGAAGTTTTTGAGCTAGAGAAACAAGCGCTGGAAACCTCTTAGGTCCCCATCCAAGACCCGGAAAAGCTTGTTAATCATCAAAATGACCCCCCTCCGCAAACTGACGCTACTGCCTTTGAACCCATGGATACTAAGGCTAACCCGATCGCCAGCCGTGACCCGACAAGTCCTAAGCCGCCCTCTAACCAAAATATATGTACATCAAGAAAGGTATATACAATGATGAGAGCCAATGACTCAAGTGTAGTAAGGCTGAAGATGAGCAATATTCCAGGGCCAGCGGCTCTCTTCCTCAGATGTGCGGGAATCTTTGTTCTTTCGTATGTCGATGAGGTAGCAAGAGCCGTTATTGAGGTTTTTGCTGACCACAAAAGGTCCTTCCCAAGGGGGTGAAAGCTTATGCATCCCTGTCTGGTCTTGAATCAAACGGAGCACTAAGTCGCCCTCGTGGAAAGTTCGGCTTCGAATCATGTGGCTGTGATAGCGATGTATGTCTTGCTGATAAATTGTTGAACAAGCCGCCACATGATCACATTCCTCCTCAAGAGCATTCAAAGAATTTTGACGTGTCGTCTCATTGTCCGCCTCCACATAAGCCGCCCCTCTGGGCAAGTCATGACGAATATCTCTTGGGAGAACTGTTTCAGCTCTAAACCATGAAGTAGGCTGTATAACCTGTCGATCTATTGGGTGTGGTTCTGATGCTCCAAAGCACTGAAGGAAGCTTCTCCACCCAACAACCCAGAGTCCTATGCAAAGGCACCATGAGCCGGGGCTTCATTCCTCTCAAGATTTCCTGATTAGCATGTTCTGCCTGACCATTAGATTGGGATGTGCAACTGATGAAACATCGAGCCTGATGTGCTCCCTTAGACAAAACTCTTTCATAGCATCTTTAGATAAATTTGACCCATTATTAGTGATGATACTATGAGGATAACCAAAGCAAAAATCAGCTTCTTGACAAACTGAACTGCAGTAGCCGCCACACAATTGCTAATCGGCTCTGCCTCAACCCACTTGGTAAACTTATCAACCGCCACCGGAAGGTGGGTCTTTTTATCCTTATACCTCTTGAAGGGACCGACCATATCAAGCCCCCAGACCACGAACGACCAAGTTATTGGGATCATCCGCAATTCCTGAGTTGGCACATGATAACCCACAAGTGTAGGGGATCACAACAGTTTTCGAGGGTAAAGTATTAAACCCAAATTTGTTGATTCGACACAAGGGGAGCCAAATAATACTCTTAAGTATTAGCAGCTGAGTTGTCAATTAAACCACACCTGGAAACTTAGTATCTGCAGCAAGATAGTTTAGTAGCAAAGTAATATGATAGTGGTGGTAGCGGCAATAAAAGTAACGATAGTGTTTGTAGTTTTTGTGATAGTTGCAACGGAAAAGTAAATAAGCGACTAGCAATATAGGTAAAGCTCGTAGGCATTGGATCGGTGATGGGAAATTATGTCGGATGCAATTCATCATGTAGAAGTTCTAACCTAGGGTGACACAGAACTAGCTCCAGTTCATCAATGCAATGTAGGCATGTATTTCGAATATAGTCATACGTGCTTATGGAAAAGAACTTGCATGGCATCTTTTGTACTACCCTCCCTTGGCAGCGGGGTCCTATTGGAAACTAAGGGATATTAAGGCCTCCTTTTAATAGAGTACCGGACCAAAGCATTAACACATAGCGAATACATGAACTCCTCAAACTAAGGTCATCACCGGGAGTGGTTCCGATTATTGTCACTTCGGGGTTGCCGGATCATAACACATAGTAGGTGACTATAGACTTGCAAGATAGGATCAAGAACACACATATATTCATGAAAACATAACAGGTTTAGATCTGAAATCATGGCACTCCGGCCCTAGTGACAAGCATTAAGCATAGCAAAATCATAGCAACGTCAATCTCACAACATAGTGGATACTAGGGATCAAACCCTAACAAAACTAACTCGATTACGTGATAGATCCCATCCAACCCATCACCGTCCAGCAAACCTACGATGGAATTACTCACACACGGCGGTGAGCATCATGGAATTGGTGATGGAAGAAGGTTGATGATGACGATGGCGATGGTCTCCACTCTCCGGAGCCCCGAACGGACTCCAGATCAGCCCTCCCGAGAGAGATTAGGGCTTGGCGGCGGCTCCGTCTCATGAAACGGGATAATTCCTTCTCTCTTATTTTTTTCTCCCCGAAACGGAAGATATAGGATCTGGGGATACGTCGGTGGAGCACCAGGGGGGCCACGACACAGGGAGGCGCACCCCCCACCCTCGTGGGCTGGCCCAAGGCCCCCTGGTGTGGATCTTTGTACATGTATTTTTTATATTTTCCAAAATAATTCTCCATTGATTTTCAGGCGATTCCGAGAACTTTTCATTTCTGCACAAAAACAACATCATGGCACTTCTGCTGAAAACAACGTCAGTCCGGGTTAGTTCCATTCAAATCATGCAAGTTAAAGTCCAAATAAAGGGCAAAAGGTTTTGGAAAAGTAGATACGTTGGAGGCGTATCAACTCCCCCAAGCTTAAACCTTTGCTTGTCCTCAAGCAATTTAGTTGATAAACTAAAAGTGATAAAGAAAAAACTTTGACAAACTCTGTTTGCTCTTGTTGTTGTAAATATGTAAGCTAGCATTCAGGTTTTCAACATTATCATGAACTAGACACATTCACAATAACTTTCAGGTCTCAAGACTACTCACATCAATGGCATAATCAACTAGCGAGCAATAATAATAAACCTCGGATGACAACACTTTCTCAAAACAATCATGATATGATATAACAAGGTAGTATCTCGCTAGACTTTTCGGAGACCGCAAAACATAAATGCAAAGCACCTTTAAAGACCAAGGACTGACTAGACATTGTAATTCATGGTAAAAGAGATCCAGTCATGATCATACTCAATGCAAATTAATAGTAATACATGCAACGATAGAGGTGCTCTCCTACTGGTGCTCTTTGATAAGAGGATGATGACTCTGCATAAAAGTAAATAGATAGGCCCTTCGCAGAGGGAAGCAGGGATTTGTAGAGGTGCCAGAGCTCAATTTCTAAATAGAGATGAATAACATTTTGAGCGGTATACTTTCATTGTCAACATAACAACCAAGAATCTCAATATCTGCCATGATACGCACATTATAGGCGGTTCCCAAACAGAATGGTAAAGTTTATACTGCCCCAACCACCAATAAGCACACTCCACGGCTAGCCCGAAACAACGGGTACCGCCCAAACCAGCAACATCCCTGGGGAAGTTTTGTTTAATTATTATGATTTGAGCATGGGACTGGGCATCCCGATTACCAGCCATTTTCTGAAGAATGATGAGCGGAGTCCACTCATCATGAGAATAACCCACCTAGCATGGAAGATATAGACAGCCCTAGTTGATACATGAGCTGTTCGAGCATACAAAACAGAATTTCATTTGAAGGTTTAGAGTTTGGCAGGTACAAATTTACTTGGAACGGCAGGTAAATACCGCATATAGGAAGGTATGGTGGACTCATGTGGAATAACTTTGGGGTTTATGGAAGTGGATGCACAAGCAGTATTCCCGCTTAGTACAGGTGAAGGCTAGAAAGAGACTGGGAAGCGATCAGCCAGAGAGCAACAACGGTCATGAACATGCATTAAAATTAATCAACAGTGAATGCAAGCATGAGTAGGATCTAAATAACCATGAACATAAATATCGTGAAGGCTATGTTGATTTGCTTCAACTACATGCGTGAACATGTGCCAAGTCAAGTCACTTAAATCGTTCAAAGGAGGATACCACCCATCATACCACATCACAACCATTTTAATGTCATGTTGGCATGCAAGATAGACCATTATAAACTCTCAGCTAATTAAGTATGGCATAAGCAGCTATGATCTCTAGTTGTCATTGCAAACATGTTTCATTCATAACAAGTTGAATCCAGAATGATGAGCAATCATATTTACAAAAAAAGAGAGGTCGAGTTCATACCAGCTTTTCTTATCTCAATTAGTTCATCATATATCATCATTATTGCCTTTCACTCGCACGACCGAACGGTGTGGATAATAATAATAGTGCACGTGCATTGGACTTAGCTGGAATCTGCAGGCATTTAATACGAGAGAGAAGACAAGGTAATATGGCTCAAGGTTAATTCAACAACAAATCATATGAGAGCCAGTAAACAATTTAATCATAGTCTTATACTCTTAACCCCCAAAGAAAAGAAAATAAACTATTTACACGGGAAAGCTCCCAACAAGCAAAAGAAGAACGGGAAATCTTTTTGGATTTTCACTTTTAGTTACTACTACTACAAGGAAATAAAGTAAACTAGCTAGAACCTACAACTAATTTTTTTTTGTTTTTCTGGATTTTTCTAGCACACAAGAAAAAGACTAAGAAAAAGAAATTTAAACTAAGCATGGATGGTACAGTGAAAGAGTGTAAGCACCGACAGCTAGAATAAGTGTGTGAACATGAATGTAAGTCGGTGAGAAACACGTACTACCCCAAGCTTAGCCTTTTGGCCTAAGTTGGTCTATGGCCAGTACTGGCCTGACAGATATCCAATGTTGTAGTTGGGGTCGTACTGAGATGCAGCAGATGCTGCATGCTGAGCTGCAGCTCGAAGGCAGGTTGCTTCCGTCATGTTATAATAGGCATTTGCCTCCTCCATAGTTATAGTGTATCTTCATTTTTCCTGACAGTTAAACAAAGTAGGCGCAGGAAGAACAATAGGGATGGCATGCTGCCTGTTAAAGATTAGTCGATATTTGAGGGTTTGATTATCCCACTCTATAAACCGGTGACTAGCCATAGCATTACAGTCTAAATAAGCAGGAGGTAAAGGTTCATCATTTGTGTGCACAGACACACCAAGATAGCGGGCTATGCGAGTAGCATAGATCCCACCAAATAAATCTCCACGTAAACCATTATGGTGTGGCCTACGTGCAACAATAGCTCCCAGGTTATATTGCCTATCACCTAATATAGCACTCCTGAGAACACTAAGATCAGGGACACACATGTGACAAGCCTCATCTTTACCGTTTATGCATCTACCAATAAACAGAGCAAAGTAATGAATTGCAGGAAAATGTATGCTCCCTGTGGTAGCTTGTGTGACATCCCTGGATTCTCCCACTGTAATACTAGCAAGGAATTCTCTAAATTCAGATTTGCGAGGATCACTCATACTGACCCACTGTGGGAGCCTGCACGCAACATTAAAATCCTCTAAGTCCATGGTATAAGATTTATCATAAAGGTCAAACAGGACAGTGTGAGAATTACGTGAAGATGAAAATTTAAATCTTCTCACAAAGCTATCAGTTAAGCCACGGTATTGAGGACAATTATCTTGTATGAAATCCTCGAGGTCAACGTTGCGCACATATGCGTAAAATTCATCTTTGATGCCCGCTTGACCCATAAATTCATCTGACGGCCATTCACAAGGCCGCACATCAGCATCCCTCGGTGGTTCATCGTCCGGCTCACGGAACGCGAGCCTCGGTTCTTGCTTCCTTGAAGGACCACCTTGGATGTTTCTCCTAGACATTTTTCTGAAATTTTCTGAAATTTTTAGTAACTCACAATAAAAGTTAACCAAACTCAATAAGATTGATAGAAACAACTCCTATAAGTGCCTAGAGGCTATATCATGCATTAGAACTACTTGGGACCAAGAAAATTTGACATGCAAGCTCAAGAACAAGGTCACCACAGCAACATAAATTTGCAACAAATAAAGCACTAGAACAAAAACTAGTTGGACCAATGGAGGAGTCACATACCAAGGAACAATCTCCCCAAACAGTTTGATGAATGGTGCTTTGAGCAAGGAGATCGAAAATGGCAGCTAGATGAGCTAGAACTCGGGTTTGTGCTGGTTGGGGATTTTTTTTGGGAGGAAGAAGAAGAGCATGGGTGAAAGGATAAGTGGAGGGGGCCACGTGGGGCCCACGAGGCAGGGGGCGCGCCCTGGGCCCTCGTGGCTACGTGCTGGCTCCCCTCGCTGTGTGTTCAGTGCCATATTTTCTTAAATATTCTAGAAAAAATCATATTTCATTTTCATGAAATTTGGAGAACTTCTATTTTCGGGATATTTTTTTATTGCACAGATAAGTCTGGAAAACGACAGACAATGCTATTTTTGTTTTATTTAACCTAATTATCAGAAAGTAAAAGGAGGGTACAAAAGGTTTGTGCCATATAGATTCACCTATCCCATGTTCATCAAAAGGAATCCATTAACAAGGTTGATCAGGTCTTATTAATAAACACTTTCTGAGTAACATGAAACCGGAGAATTTTCGAATAACACTATGTTACCTCAATGGGTATATGTATGTCCCCAACAATAAGTATGTCATATGCCTTCTTGATAGTAGGAAGAGGAAACTCAAAACCTCCAATAGTAATAGTTGAAGTTTTTCCAATATAGTTGATACTATGGACCTAAGGTTGTTTCCTCGGAAAGTGTACCGTATGCTCATTACCATTGACATGAAAAGTGACATTGCCTTTGTTGCAATCAATAACAGCCCCTACAGTATTCAAAAAAGGTCTTCCAAGAATAATAGACATACTATCGTCCTCGGGAATATCAAGTATAACAAAGTCCGTTAGAATAGTAACATTTGCAACTACAACAGGCACATCCTCACAAATACCAACAGGTATAGCAGTTGATTTATCAGCCATTTGCAAAGATAGTAGGCGTCAACTTACTCAAGTCAAGTCTACGATATAAAGAGAGAGTCATAACACTAACACCAGCTCCAAGATCACACAAAGTAGTTTTAACATACTTTATCTTAATGGAGCAAGGTATAGTAGGTACTCCTGGATCTCCTAATTTCTTAGGCATTCCACCCTCAAAAGTGTAATTAGCAAGCATGGTGGAGATTTCTACTTCAGGTATCTTTCTTTTGTTGGTAATAATGTCTTTCATATACTTGGCATAAGGATTTATTTTAAGCACATCAGTCAAACGCATAGGCAAAAAGATTGGTCTAATCATTTCAGCAAAGCGCTCAAAATCCTCATCATCCTTTTTCTTGGACGGTTTTGGAGGAAAAGGCATGGGTTTCTGAACCCATGGTTCTCTTTCCCTACCGCGCTTCCTAGCAACAAAGTCTCTCTTATCATAACGTTGATTCTTTGATTGTGGGTTATCAAGATCAACAGCAGGTTCAATCTCTACATCGTTATCATGCTAGGTTGAGCATCAGCATGAACATCATCATTAATATTATCACTAGGCTCATGTTCATTACCAGATTGTGTCTCAGCATCAGAAACATATATATCATTGGGATTCTCAGGTGGGTGAACTACAGGTTCACTAGAAGCATGCAAGGTTCTATCATTTTTCTTTTTCTTCTTCTTAGAAGAACTAGGTGCATCTAAATTAGCTCTCTGAGAATCTTGCTCAATTATCTTAGAATGGCCTTCAGGATACAGAGGTTCCTGAGTCACTTTACCACCTCTAGTTGCAACTCTAACCGCATAGTCATTATTCTTACTATTTAATTCATTGAGCAAATCATTCTGAGCCTTAAGTACTTGTTTTACTTGAGTGGTGACCATAGAAGCATGTTTACTAATAAGTTTCAGTTCACTTTTAGCACTAGAAAAATAATCATTCAAGCGTTCAATCATATAAGCATTGTGGTGTAGTTGTCTATCAACATAAGCATTGAAGTTTTCTTGTTTCACAATAAAATTGTCAAACTCATCTAAACCTTGGCTAGCAGACTTATAACGAGGAATATGACCTTCATCAAATCTATAAAGAGAATTTACCTTTACTACCTGTGTCGGGTTATCAAGACCATGTATTTCTTCAATAGGTGGTAAATTCTTAACATCTTCAGCTTTAATACCTTTTTCTTTCATAGATTTCTTTGCCTCTTGCATATCTTCAGGACTGAGAAATAAAACACCTCTTTTCTTCGGAGTTGGCTTAGGGGCTGGTTCAGGAAGTGTCCAATTATTTTCATTGGCCAGCATATTATTCAATAGTAATTCAGCTTGTTCAACTGTTCTTTCCCTGAAAACACAACCAACACAACTATCCAGGTGGTCTCTGGAAGCATCGGTTAGTCCATTATAAAAGACATCAAGTATATCATGCATCTCAAGTGGATGATCAGGCAAAGCATTAAGTAACTGGAGAAGCCTCCCCCAAGCTTGTGGGAGACTCTCTTCTTCAGTTTGAGCAAAGTTATATATTTCCCGTAAGGCAGCTTGTTTCTTATGAGCGGGAAAATATTTAGCAGAGAAGTAATACAACATATCCCGGGGACTACGCACACAACCAGGATCAAGAGAATTAAACCAAGTCTTAGCATCACTCTTTAACGAGAATGGAAATGGCTTAAGGATATAGTAGTAACGAATCTTTTCATCATTGGTAAACAGGGTGGCTATATCATTCAACTTAGTAAGATGTGCCACAATAGTTTCAGACTCATAGCCACGGAAAGGATCAGATTCAACCAAAGTAATTAACTCAGGATCAAAAGAGAATTCATAATCCTTATCAGTGACATAGATAGGTGAAGTAGCAAAAGTAGGGTCATGTTTCATTCTAGCATTCAAGGACTTTTCTTTCAGCTTAGCTAATAATTTCTTAAGATCATATCTATCATTGCAAGCAAGAAAGTCTTTAGCAGTTTCTTCATCCATAACATAACCCTCAGGCACAACAGGCGATTCATATCTATTGGGAGTAGTTTCATCATCACTTTCATAAATATCACCAACATTTGAACTCTCCCTAACCTTAGCAATTTGTTCATCTAGAAATTCACCTAGTGGCACAGTATCAGGCATAGAGGTAGTCTCATCATACATAGCAGAAGTAGCATCATCAAGAACATATGACATATCAGATTCAATAGCAGGAGTAGGTGTCGCAAGTTTACTCATAACAGAAGGAGAATCAAGTGCAGAGCTAGATGGCAGTTCCTTACCTCCCCTCATAGTTGAGGGTAAGATCTCGGTTTTTGAGTCCTTCAAATTCTTCATAGTGATAAACAGATATAAATCCCAAGTGACTTAAAGAATAAAGCTATGCTCCCCGGCAACGGTGCCAGAAAGTAGTCTTGATAACCCACAAGTGTAGGGGATCGCAACAGTTTTCGAGGGTAAAGTATTAAACCCAAATTTGTTGATTCGACACAACGGGAGCCAAAGAATACTCTTAAGTATTATCAGCTGAGTTGTCAATTCAACCACACCTGGAAACTTAGTATCTACAGCAAGATAGTTTAGTAGCAAAGTAATATGATAGTGGTGGTAGCGGCAATAAAAGTAATGATAGTGTTTTTGTAGTTTTTGTGATAGTTGCAATGGAAAAAGGTAACTAAGCGACTAGCAATATAGGTAAAGCTCGTAGGCATTGGATCGATGATGGGAAATTATGTCAGATGCAATTCATCATGTAGAAGTTATAACCTAGGGTGACACAGAACTAGCTCCAGTTCATCAATGCAATGTAGGCATGTATTTCGAATATAGTCATACGTGCTTATGGAAAAGAACTTGCATGGCATCTTTTGTCCTACCCTCCCTTGGCAGCGGGGTCCTATTGGAAACTAAGGGATATTAAGGCCTCCTTTTAATAGAGTACCGGACCAAAGCATTAACACATAGTGAATACATGAACTCCTCAAACTAAGGTCATCACCGGGAGTGGTCCCGATTATTGTCACTTCAGGGTTGCCGGATCATAACACATAGGAGGTGACTATAGACTTGCAAGATAGGATCAAGAACACACATATATTCATGAAAACATAACAGATTCAGATCTGAAATCATGGCACTCCGGCCCTAGTGACAAGCATTAAGCATAGGAAAGTCATAGCAACATCAATCTCAAAACATAGTGGATACTAGGGATCAAACCCTAACAAAACTAACTCGATTACGTGATAGATCCCATCCAATCCATCACCGTCCAGCAAGCCTATGATGGAATTACTTACACACGGCGGTGAGCATCATGGAATTGGTGATGGAAGAAGGTTGATGCTGACGATGGCGATGGTCTCCACTCTCCGGAGCCCCGAACGGACTCCAGATCAGCCCTCCCTGAGAGAGATTAGGGCTTGGTGGCGGCTCCTGATACGTCCAAAACGTATCTATAATTTCTGCTAGCTCCATGCCACTTTTGGGTGATATTGCTATGATATTCATACACTTCCATACACTTTTGATCATATTTGGACTAACTTACTAATCCAGTGCACCCCAGTGCCAGTTTCTGTTTTCGGCTGTTTTTGTATTTCAGGTTTTCACGTTACGAGAACTGCCAGGAAAAATCCAGAAAAATTATATAAAAAATCAGCGTTCCGGAAACTACCGTGCGTCCGAAGGGCAGCCGG
>LR738714.1:446066214-446097589 GCA_902687465.1 Secale cereale
GGCGCCCCCCCTGGGCCGCGCTGGGGGGGGGGGCGCCTGGGCCCCCCGAAGCTTCCCCGATGCCCCCTTTTGGACTATATTTAAAGCATCCTCCGAAACCCTCAGAACAGGAACTCTTTTCGCGATCCCATCTCTGTTCCGCCGCCGCCGCCGCTTCCAAGATCGGGAGCACCAGGAGAACTCTTCCCGGCACCCTATCGGAGGGGAGGATCACCACCGGGAGCTTCTCCACCACCATGGACGCCTCCCGGATGAGTCGTAAGTAGTCTCCCTTGGACCATGAGTCCATGACCAGTAGCTATGTGATGTTCTCCTCCCGTTCTTGTGCTTCACTAATTAGTCCTCGTGAGCTGCCCTACATGATCGAGGCACATATGTAATCCTTATGCTGTTGCTATGTTGAGTTTGCTGGGATCCGATGGATTATGAGATTATGTTCAGATTGATCTTGAGTAATATATTTGATCTACCTCTTTTATATTTATGTTCATAAGTAATTCTTGCATGTTCTCCGTTGTTATTTATTGCTTTGGCCAAGTAATACGTAGTGACTCCAAGAGGGAACGTTATGCTCGATTGTGGGTTCATGCCCCTCGATGACTAGCTTGAGTGACAGAAACATGAGTCTAGGGGATGTGCTGTTGCCACAAGGGGGAAACAACGGTGCTTGTGCCCGCGGGTGCAAAGATTGTTTACTTTACGCAAGGTTCTTTTAATGCAGTTGTCTGTTGCATTGAGTTTACACTATGGGTGGGACTCGCAACTTAATACCAGCGAGATGTTCTGGATAGATATCTCAAGGTGGATGATTTGTAGTAGATATTGATGGATTCGGTCTACTTATTTTGGTGTACCGCCCATGCTTTGAACCTCAACCTTTCTTGCAATGTAGTCAGCATTGGTTTGCGTTCGTGGTCCTGTCAATTGCCCAGCTGTAATTTGTTTACCTCACATAGCTGTTTTATCGTCTTTTGGGAGAGAGACATCACTAGTGAACATCATGAGACTCCGGTCCATATTACCATCATTGATCACATCCGCTATTTACTTTTCGCTTTTACTTACTATTGCAAAACATTATCTATCACTACCATCATTTGCTTTTAACCCTTTGTGAACTACAAGGCCGGAGGGATTGACAACCTCTCTGTACTCGTTGGGAGCAAAGTTATTTGTATCTGTGTGCAGGTCCACGTTGATTGCTAATACGCGCCGTTAGCAGTTGACACCTACTTGTTGAACCTAGGAGTCTCTGGGGATTCGATCCTTGGCATCTTTGCTAAGGGAAAACACTTCTACATACTGCATCTTACACCTTCCACTTGGGGTAACCAACGAGGGGTTCGAGGCCCATCAAGGAGTATTTTCTGGCGCCGTTGTCGGGGACTCCACTCTTCAGGATAGGGGAGTTGCATGCTATCTTTTACCTTTGCTTTTTAGTCTTGTTAGTTTACCTTTCAGTTTTTGCTTTAGTATCTTTTATCAAAAATCACAAAAAATATATTTACCTTTCTGTTAGTAGTCCTTTCTATTTAGCTAAACATGTCAGGATATGGTGCTTTGAGGGAATCAGAAGTTCTAGATTTCCATCAAAGGGATGGAGAAAATATGAAGAAGGCATGGGACAGAATTTCTGATGCACATAGGAGAATTATGCCTTGGATACCTATAAAAATTGTGCTTAGGAATTTTTACCAGGGTCTTTTTAAATGGTGTAAACACTCTCTTGACATTATAGCCGAGGGGGATTTCCTAGAGTGTGATGAAGCTAGAGCTCTTGAAATTATACATGGTCCATCTAGCTACTTTGTTTATGATCATAATTTTGATACTGTCATAGATAGACTTGCTACTATTGAAAAGAGAATGGATGCTCTAGACTTAATGAAGGTAGAGAAACCCAAACCCAATAAGAGAGATATTTTGGAAATAGATAATGACTGGGAGCCTCTTGTTAGGATTAGCATCTCTAATCAAGACTTCCTTGCTTATTGTGATATTGGATCTACGGTTTCTACTATGCCAAAAATTGTCCATGATTCTTTAAAATTTAACATGGATAGATTATCATCTTATCATGAACACACTAATGGAAACATTTCTGAAATCTAGGGAAGAATAAAAGACGTGCCAGTTAAATTCCTTAAAGGGATTGCAATGATTGATTTCTTCATCATGGAGCCAAACCAAGGAAATATAGTGCTTGGAAGGGACTTCCTCCGAGCGGTAAAAGGCTTCATCGATATAGGTAAGGGACAAATCCGCTTATGCGGGAAGGCAAAAGGTGTGTACCCCTTTCCTAGAAGGAACAAGAGTGAACTTGTTGAGGAACCTTATGAATCAATTTATAACTCCGATTATTATGATGGTTATTGATTCCTCTATGCATTATGCCTAGCTTAAAGGCATAAAAGATAGCGCTTTTGGGAGGCAGCCCACATGAATAATTTTTTTTTCTTTTGTTGTGTCTTGAGGTTGTTTACTGCTGTAGCATCATCATTGTATCTTTGCTTTTCATATTTGTGCCAAGTATAGCCTCTGATTGCTAGAAAGTTCAAAAGTTGTGAGGTGCTGTCCAGGAAACAGATTCTGTCCTTGGATAGAAAAATTCGTATAAAATCACCAGATCATCTTTTTGGTCTGAATTTTTCGACAGTGTTCTCTATATAATTGTCTTTCGTGCGTCTGTTCTGAGTTTTTTGATTTGAGTTGCAGAAGTATCCCGAACAGATCAATTACTACCTGCTGTTCTGTTTTTCACAGATTCTGTCCTGTTTTGCCTTTCCTTCATTTTGCAAATCAAGAGCTTGCTTTTTCTTTGCAAAAACCTTTTGGCAATCTTGAGAAACAGTAGAACTTCAAGAATATCTTTATTTCCAGCAAGGTATAATTATTTTATTAAGGGTACTAACCTCGTTAATCAAATTGCAATGAGTTATGTATGAAGGGAGTTTTCAAGTGTGCGAGGGAAGATGATAAAAAGATTCAGGAGTGTCAAGCGCTCAAGCTTGAGGATGCCCCCGTGCACCCCCAAGAAATATTCAAGGAGACTCAAGCGTCTAAGCTTGGGGATGCCCCCGTGCATCCCCTTCTCCATCAACATTATCAGTTCGTCTTTCGTTTCACTATATTTTTATCACTTCATGTGTTAAGTGCTATGCTTGGAGCGTCTTGCTTTTAGTTTTCTTTTTAGTTTTTCATAACGAGTCGGAACTCAGCATTCCTTTATGTGGGAGAGAAACACGCTCCACTTCTACCTAGAACATAACATAGAATTTTCATGTCTATCTTTGTTGTGTGTGTTCTTTGTCTTTTAATAGTTACTATCATGCTCTGCTCTTAGTATTCATGCTTATCTTTTCAAAGAGCTTTTGTTTAGTTGGTTGCTTGAACTCTCTTTAATTATCATGCTCACCTTATTAAGAGAGTTTGCTTCCGTTGCATTGGTTAATATGTCTATGATAAAGATGCTACGTGCATAATGGCGCTTAGTAGTTCAGGTTTTCTTGTGGTTAGTCTCAAACAGCTAGGGGATTCCCAATGTGTTATTGGAGTACCAACTTGATTTGTTTGCCAATGATGTGGTATGGTTTAGTAATATCTTCCTTCGAGAATTTATTTTGATTGACTTGGCGTATGCTCACGCATATTTAAGACTGTAAAGAAAGTCTGTCAAGCCTTGATGGTCTTTTATTTCTGAGTAGCGATATAACTTCCATGCCTGATTCAATATTGCTTTGTCGCTCTGCATGATTATGACCGTCATTGCTCTCTTAGTTGGTCGCTCCCAGTCTTTTGCTAACCTCCACCTGTACTAAGCAGACTAACCTTGCAATACATAGCTCACGGGAAAGTAGCTTAAAAACTATTGTGGTAAAGAATATGTTGCCTATGTATCTTATTTCTTATAAGTTGCTTGCTGAGCGGTAACCATGTTTCTGGGGACGCCATCAACTGTCACACTTTTGTTGAATATCATGTGAGTTGCTATGCATGTTCGTCTTGTCTGAAGTAAGGGTGATTTGCCATGGGTTGAATGAGTATGCATATTGTCAGAGAAGAACATTGGGCCGCCAACCAAAGCCATGCATCATGGTGGAAGTTTTAGCTTGGACGTTAATCCTCAATCTCTTATGAGAATATGCTTATGCATTAAAGAGGAGTCCATCATCTATTTTCTATGTTGTCCCGGTATGGATGTCCTCAAGTTGAGATCTATCAAAAACGAGAAATCAAATGCGATTTATCTCCTTGGACCTTTGTACAGGTGGCATAGAGGTACCCCTTTGTGACACTTGGTTGAAACATATGTAATGCAATGATAACCCATGGAAATCCGAGCTAATTAGGACAAGGTGCGAGCACTATTGGTATTCGATGCATGAGGCTTGCAACTTATAGGATGTCTTATGCATGACACATATGAAGTACTACTACCGTTGACAAAATTGCTTCCATGTTTTCAAAATAAAAAGCTCTAACATATAACTATTCTTTTACTTTTTGAGTCTCCACCTTCTTTCTTCAAGCACCAACTACTGAGAGCATGATTGTCATTCTGAGTGTAATGTGCATTGTCCCAAAGTAGCATTGTCTTTTGCATGATTGTGATATCGTTTATTTTGAAATCATTGTATCCAGTTGTCGGTGTACTAAGGTAGGGGTACCTCAGTACCCCAACTTGTGCACGGGCAGTAGCAGCTTCCCGCGGCAGGGTCTACCACGCGCTTGCCGGAGACCTTCCTGCTCCATATAAAACCATTCAAAAACAAAGTATATAAGACAGAAGATCAAGACCCCGGCAAGTGGAGCTTGCCGGGAAGGCCGTTCCAGGCTCAAGATTACTTCACTAACACAAGACCATGGCAAGAGGAGCTTGCCAGGAAGACCAGAAGATTACATCACAGAAGACATGCCTCGGCGTTATATGCGCCCCGGCAGGGCCCGGGGAGCGACAAGCTTCAGAGCCCGACAAGCTCCCGGGCCCGGCAAGATCAAGACCCCGGCAAGGTGCTTGCCGGGGAGAGTGTGCTGTGTGCCCGCGCTCCGGCTCATCAAACCACGCGTCGCACTGGGGCTACTCCAAGGACGCGTGGCGGATGGCTGTGCAGCCTGGGGGACACGGTGGCATTCCACGGTGGTGAAGCCATCGCCGTGGCAAACGGAGACGCAAGGGCGGGCGCTTTTGGGGTCGACGGCGACGGGCATTGAATGCTCTTGTCCCCCACTGTCAAAGTAGGTAGCGACCACTGTTCACACACTGTAGCTCCACTATTCCCGCACTGTTACAACTACCACCTCTTTTACATTTTTACCCCTTTCTCCTACGTTGACACCTGTCGGTGACCCCTTGCACTATAAAAGGAGGCCCATGCACAACGTGGAAAGGGTTCGGAACCTAGATCGCTCAGACGCTCGGTGTTACTAGTTCTTCAAGCTCCCGAGCTCTCCAACTCAATACAAACTAAGCAGGAGTAGGGTTTTACGCGTCCACCGCGGCCCGAACCTGGGTAAAACTGCCCGCGTGTTCACTACGATCTGCTCTTTGTGCTCCCTCCGCCCTCTTACCGCACAAGCAAGGGGCTCCGGTCCCATAGGTGCTCGTGGCGGACAGTGGAGATGGAGGAGGAACCAAGTGCTGTTCAAGAAAGAGAAGCCTTACCGAGAAGCAAGCGATATATGAAAGCTAAGTTATTAGAATTTGATCAGTTCAAATTTTTATTTTTTAAGTTGTCTTCCTTGAACAATCACACTGTGTATGGAAAACCTGTGCGCGGAGGAACCTACCCGTAGCTAGCCGCACCCTTGTCTTGTTTCCGAGTAGGCTCAACGATTTAAGTGAGCTGCGACAAGTGTCGCGCCCTTACTTCGTTTTCGAGTTCGCTCAGCAAGCTAAGTGCGTTGCGACTAGCTGCGGCAAGGTTGCTTGCCGGTAAGACCTTGGCCAGCAGGCTGCTCAGAGTCCAGCACTCAGCGCTCGCGGCGAAGACCCCTTGCCGGCAAGCTCCCCGGGAGCGTAGGGTGAAAAACATACAAAGTAGATGACCAAGACAAGGAAGATAACATTGCACTGATTGATTAAAATAAGATAAATATCTTACAAAGGGTAACTTGTCGCAATGATTAATGAGTTCATAACACCCTATGCAGCAACAAAAAGAGATAAAGAAAAAGGAGGCCTAATCTACGCGGTCGCCCTCAACCCTGGAGATCTTGTTCACTTTGGCAATGATGTGGGCGACCTGCGCCTTCAGCGCCTCCATGTTCGCGTCGGCCGGCAGGCTGCGGAGAACGTTGGTGAGATTTATACCGGGATTGCGGTATACAATCTTCGTCAGCACGCGCTCCAAGGTTCCCGTGCAGAGCTGGCGCGACTCCTCGGCCAGTTGCGCGGGAATCTTCTTCCGAAGGTCTGCAAGGGCCGGCGCGATCCCCCTGAAGAAGAGGCTGAGCTTGGCGCTGTGAGGGAGGTTTGGGTCCGGAGAGTAGATGAGATGCTCCAACTTCAGCGCCAGCAGCTCCTGGTCGATGTTGGATGCAGAAGACACCAAGTTCTCGGTCCATACCTCGACGGTCCGGCGGAAGTTCTCGGCCGCTGTGTTGGCGCTCTCCACCAAGCTTCGCTCCTTGCGGAGCTCTTCCTTCAACTTAGTTTCCCGATCCCGGACGGCGTCGAGCGAGTCCTTCAGTGTGGAAACTTTCAGCTCAAGATCCTCAATGGAGTCCTTGGCGGCCTTCAACTCGTCGCCCTTCTTGGAAAGACGCACCTGGAGTTCGGAGTTGGTGTGGGCGTCCTTCTCGCGCTCTGTGTTGAGCGCGGCGACCCTCTCCACGCTCGCCTTCAACGACTCCTCCAGCTGCGCAACCTTGGCGGCAAGCTCTTCCTTGGGGGTCTCCGCGGCAGCCGCGGCGGCTTTCGCCTCCTTCAGCTCCCCGCCAAGGGCCTGCTCCCGAGCGGCAAGGTCTTCCTCGTGGGAGTCGAGGTTGACCTTGCGTTGGGCGAGCTCTCCTTCTCGCCGGGACAGCTCCTCCCCGGCGAGCCGCTGCTGCTCTTCGGCCTCGGCCTTCTCCAGCAACCATTCCTGGTATTCCCCGGCGAGCCTCTCGCGCTCCTCCGCCACCTCGCGGAGGGCAGCGTGGTTGGCGGCGCGGAGGTCCGCCGCGCGCTTCTCCATCTCGATGGTGGCCTTGGCGGCAAGGGCCTCCCGAGACGCTAGCTTCGCTTGCCTGGCCCGGTAAAGGGCCAGGAGCTGATGAAGCAGCTTCTCCTCCTCGGGCCCGTCGCTTCCGCCGGGCGCCTCGACAATCTTCAGTCCCGCGGAGGCGAGAACTTCTCCATCGAAGGCCTCGCCCTCCGCGGGGGCTCGCGACGAAGAACCCCACGGCATCTGGATGAAGACGCCGTTGGGAGCTTCAAGATAGTAGCCCGCCTGCTCCTTTTCGGTGGAGGGGTCGGCGGCCGGCGCAGCACTCGATGCTCCTGCCGCCTCCGGGCCGGCAGTGCGGTCGCCGTCCCCCTCCCCGGCCGCTGCGTCCGCAGCCGGAGCAGTCTCCTCCGCAGCCGGCTTGGTGGCTCCCGCCGTGTCCTCAGCGACAGGGGCGTCGCCGCCGCCGCCCTGCGCGCCCTCCTCCTCGACGTCGATGACCTCCGTCTCCGTCTGCTCGGGGGGAGGAGGATCTAGAAGAAGAAGAAAAAGCAAAAGAAGTTCAAGCAAATATCCAAAAAGAGACGAATCCAAGAAGAAAAAGTTACGGAACTTACCTTGACGGACGTCGTCAGCGACAGGCTCCCTCGCCGGGGAGCTCTGCCTTGGCGGAGTGGCCGCCCTCGCCGGGCTACTCGCCCTTGGCGGGGTACTCGCCCTTGGCGGAGTACCCGCCCTTGGCGGAGTGCTCTCCCTTGCCGGGGAGTTCGGCCTTGGCGGGGACGGCGGGGCCTGCGGCTCCTCGGGAGCGACCTCTGGGTGCTCCTGTGGTTGCGGCTCCACCTCTGCGCAAGACAAAGACATCAAGATATTAGCACAAGAACAAATCCTCAAGCGCGCCCGACAAGTGGAAATGCGGAACCCAGACTTACGCTGGGGGCTGCGCTGGGGGCTGCTCCTCGGAGCAGCGCTCGGGTCCGGCAGGCTCGGCTCCGGCATGTCCCCTGTTGCCACGGCGGGCGAGTCGTCCGCGACCTCGACCACGGGCACCTTGGCCTTCTTCGCCGCTCGCTCCGCCAAGGTCCTGAAGATTAAAACAAAAGCAAGATCAGCATCAACAAAAATCAAGACAAAGTTAAAGAAGATGCGAAGCCTCAAGTTCTTACTCCTGTTCCTCCTCGTCGTCGTCGTCGCTCAAGGCGGAGAAGTCGAACGCCACCTAAGGCGCGTCCGCGCGAGGAGCAGGAGGCGAAGACTCCCTCGGGCGCTTGGCGGTCCCCGGGGCTGGGGGCTGAGAAGACCCAGCCCCTGTGGTAGCCGAGGCCCGGGGAGCGGGCGGAGCTGCCGCTCCGCTCTGCGAAGTCCTTCCTCCGCTTGGCGCTGTTGTGCGGGGCACCTCCGCCGCAGCACGTGTACGGGTCGCCTCCGCCGTGGCCTGTGTGCGGGTCGCCTCCGCCGTGGTTGGTGCGCCAGGCGCCCCCGTCGCAGCTTGGCTCCCCCGGGTGGCTCGGGGCACCCAGCGAGCTGGTTGTTGCCGGGGCGCCTGCGCCCTCGTCCCTGTCGCCGTCTTGCGGAGACGCTTCAGCGGAGAACGCCTAGGGCTTGCCCGAGGCGGGGAGGTTTCCGACGACGAGGAGAGGTCGTCGGCGTAAAGCCCCAGGGATCCGTCGGAGTCTCCGTCGGCCCCGGCTCCTCCTCCTCCTCCTCCTCCCCGGCAGGCTTGCTGGGCCCAGCGCCCTGCACTGTGGCCGCTTTCCCTCCGGCGCCTCCGCTCCCTCCGGCGCCTCCGCTCCCTGCGGCGCCTCTGTTTCCTCCGGCGGCGTTGCCTCTCGCCGCGGCCTCGGTCAAGATCCCGGGGATCCCGGAGTGCCTCAAGGAAGGGACCCCGGCGAGCTCGTCGGGAGGCAGCTTCAGCAGCCTGCGGATCTCCGCCTCCTCTGCATGGCAGGACGTTTCCGCAGCCTCTGCCTCCTCCGGCGTGAAGCCAAATTCTCCTGCCGCTGCGGCCGCAGCGGCCTCTTCAACCCGAGAAGCTATGTACGCTATCTCTTGGTCGGTGGTGTCCCGTGTGAGCTCCCGGATCTCGTCTTTGTTCTTCGCCACCTCCACCAGGTTGTCGAAGAAGTTCAAGATGACGTCTGGCTTGGGCGGAATCCACGTGCGGTCGATACCGTGCGAGTCACACGCGGGCATCATAGCGCGAAGGGAATCCCGGGCCGTGCTGTTGCAGAGGGGCACCACTCCCCGGGGAGCTCTGAACCACTCCGGATGGGCCGGGTCATGCTTAAATAGTTCCCGGACCATCCCCTTCAGCTCCAGCGACGTGAAGTTAAAGTTGAGCCCGGGGCGCAGCCTCATTATGTCCACCGCGTTGCCGTACTCCCAGGCTGGCCTCTTCCTATCTTGGAGAGGGGCGATGCGGTGGCGGAGGAAATCTGTGCCTACTTCTGCGACAGACAACCTTGCTACCCGGAGACAAAGAATTCTGATGAGGGCGACGTCGAGCTTGCCGTCGTCCGAATCCAACTCGCTCCAGTCCCTGCCGCGCACGATAGTGTTGTGCGCGGCGCGGTGAAGGGCTGCGGATCGTCCTCAACTATCCAACACCAGTCTGCACGCCACTCCTCCCACTTGCCGCGGAGCTCCCCCGGCAAGTAGGACTCCTTCTTGTTCAAGCGGAAAACCCAAGATATTCCTCCGGAGAGGGGGGCGCCGGCCTCTGCTCTAGGGGTGAAGAAGTGCCTAAACAGCGCTACGTTTGGGTATATCCCAATATAGTTTTCGCACATATGTGCGAAAACCGCCATCGTGAGGACGGCGTTGGGGGTGAAGTCAAGAAGATGGAGGCCGTAGGTGTGCATTATGTCACAGAAAAATTCGGAAAAGGGGGGACAGAGGCCGCAGTGGAAGAAAGCTGCGAAGAAGAAGTACCCGCCGAGGTAGTTGTCCTTGGCGGCGGCCGGATAGGCTCGGGTGCGGGGGTGCGCCTTGGTCTTCTTGGCCCAGAACAAGTAGTACTTGTTCCAGAGCTCCCGCGCGCTGAGCCTCGGCGAGAAGACGACGTTCCGCTTCCGCAACGCGGTGAGCCTCGCCGCTTGCTCCGATTTCTCCTTCTTGGTCTTCTCCGCCTTCGCCTTCTCGGTCTTCGGGGCCATGGCGGAGGCGGCGAGGGAAGAGGGACGAAGAGCCCGGCGGCGCCGGAGATGCGAAAGACGACGGAGGAGCTGTGGAGGCGGAGCGCAAAGGGGATCTCTCGAGATGGAAGAAGATGCAATGAAGGCGTAGGAGGGGAACCGCTCCTGCTTCCTCTGCTTTTATGGGGAAGTGGGGGGCGTTTCGCTCTTTCCATTAAAAGAACGTGGCCACGTCCCATCCCACGACGCCGCAATCGACGCGTGCCGTTACGGGGGGACGCGGCGGATGCGGAAGTGGATTCGGCGCGCCGCGGGCCGCGTGTGTCCGTGCACTGTTTTGGGCCTGGCCCAACAGCGCTCGGCACCGTGTGTGGCCCAGGCCCGGGGGCTCCTGTCGGTGTACTAAGGTAGGGGTACCTCAGTACCCCAACTTGTGCACGGGCAGTAGCAGCTTCCCGCGGCAGGGTCTACCACGCGCTTGCCGGAGACCTTCCTGCTCCATATAAAACCATTCAAAAACAAAGTATATAAGACAGAAGATCAAGACCCCGGCAAGTGGAGCTTGCCGGGAAGGCCGTTCCAGGCTCAAGATTACTTCACTAACACAAGACCCTGGCAAGAGGAGCTTGCCAGGAAGACCAGAAGATTACATCACAGAAGACATGCCTCGGCGTTATATGCGCCCCGGCAGGGCCCGGGGAGCGACAAGCTTCAGAGCCCGACAAGCTCCCGGGCCCGGCAAGATCAAGACCCCGGCAAGGTGCTTGCCGGGGAGAGTGTGCTGTGTGCCCGCGCTCCGGCTCATCAAACCACGCGTCGCACTGGGGCTACTCCAAGGACGCGTGGCGGATGGCTGTGCAGCCTGGGGGACACGGTGGCATTCCACGGTGGTGAAGCCATCGCCGTGGCAAACGGAGACGCAAGGGCGGGCGCTTTTGGGGTCGACGGCGACGGGCATTGAATGCTCTTGTCCCCCACTGTCAAAGTAGGTAGCGACCACTGTTCACACACTGTAGCTCCACTATTCCCGCACTGTTACAACTACCACCTCTTTTACATTTTTACCCCTTTCTCCTACGTTGACACCCGTCGGTGACCCCTTGCACTATAAAAGGAGGCCCATGCACAACGTGGAAAGGGTTCGGAACCTA
This sequence comes from Secale cereale, assembly GCA_902687465.1. Lineage (NCBI taxonomy): Eukaryota > Viridiplantae > Streptophyta > Magnoliopsida > Poales > Poaceae > Secale > Secale cereale. Next base: position 446,077,645 of record LR738714.1, read on the forward strand.
GATCGCTCAGACGCTCGGTGTTACTAGTTCTTCAAGCTCCCGAGCTCTCCAACTCAATACAAACTAAGCAGGAGTAGGGTTTTACGCGTCCACCGCGGCCCGAACCTGGGTAAAACTGCCCGCGTGTTCACTACGATCTGCTCTTTGTGCTCCCTCCGCCCTCTTACCGCACAAGCAAGGGGCTCCGGTCCCATAGGTGCTCGTGGCGGACAGTTTGCCCCGACACCAGTCATCACTTAAACCTTGAAGGTGCCCCTGCATTTATGTTTTGCTTCACTAAAGGGGGCAAGCTAGATATCACTTTATCATATTTGCACATCATGTTCATTGCAAATCTTTTTGATGCTTCAATGTCATGTTGTAAAACTTTCAGTGATTTGTGATTTTCTCATGAGGCAACTTAATTACTATAGAATCATTGTCTCAGTAAGCTTTTGTCATATGACTATGAAAAAGTCCTATATGGTTAATAACATGTCACCACAGAAATTATTCTTGTTATCATTTACCTACTCGAGGACGAGCAGGAATTAAGCTTGGGGATGTTGATACGTCCAAAACGTATCTATAATTTCTGCTTGCTCCATGCCACTTTTGGGTGATATTGCTATGATATTCATACACTTCCATACACTTTTGATCATATTTGGACTAACTTACTAATCCAGTGCACCCCCAGTGCCAGTTTCTGTTTTCGGCTGTTTTTGTATTTCAGGTTTTCACGTTACGAGAACTGCCAGGAAAAATCCAGAAAAATTATATAAAAAATCAGCGTTCCGGAAACTACCGTGCGCTCGAAGGGCAGCCGGGGGGGGGGGCACCAGGGCTCCAGGCGCCCTGGCGGCGCGCCCCCCCTGGGCCGCGCCGGGGGGGCGCCTGGGCCCCCCGAAGCTTCCCCGATGCCCCCCTTTGACATATATTTAAAGCATCCTCCGAAACCCTCAGAACAGGAACTCTTTTCGGGATCCCATCTATATTCCGCCGCCGCCGCCGCTTCCAAGATCAGGAGCACCAGGAGAACTCTTCCCGGCACCCTGCCGGAGGGGAGGATCACCACCGGGAGCTTCTCCACCACCATGGACGCCTCCCGGATGAGTCGTGAGTAGTCTCCCTTGGACCATGAGTCCATGACCAGTAGCTATGTGATGTTCTCCTCCCGTTCTTGTGCTTCACTAATTAGTCCTCGTGAGCTGCCCTACATGATCGAGGCACATATGTAATCCTTATGCTGTTGCTATGTTGAGTTTGCTGGGATCCGATGGATTATGAGATTATGTTCAGATTGATCTTGAGTAATATATTTGATCTACCTCTTTTATATTTATGTTCATAAGTAATTCTTGCATGTTCTCCGTTGTTATTTATTGCTTTGGCCAAGTAATACATAGTGACTCCAAGAGGGAACGTTATGCTCGATTGTGGGTTCATGCCCCTCGATGACTAGCTTGAGTGACAGAAACATGAGTCTAGGGGATGTGCTATTGCCACAAGGGGGAAAACAACGGTGCTTGTGCCCGCGGGTGCAAGGATTGTTTACTTTACGCAAGGTTCTTTTAATGCAGTTGTCTGTTGCATTGAGTTTACACTATGGGTGGGACTCGCAACTTAATACCAGCGAGATGTTCTGGATAGATATCTCAAGGTGGATGATTAGTAGTAGATATTGATGGATTTCGGTCTACTTATTTTGGCGTACCGCCCATGCTTTGAACCTCAACCTTTCTTGCAATGTAGTCAGCATTGGTTTGCGTTCGTGGTCGTGTCAATTGCACAGCTATAATTTGTTTACCTCACATAGCTGTTTTATCGTCTTTTGGGAGAGAGACATCACTAGTGAACATCATGAGACTCCGGTCCATATTACCATCATTGATCACATCCGCTATTTACTTTTCGCTTTTACTTACTATTGCAAAACACTATCTATCACTACTATCATTTGCTTTTAACCCTTTGTGAACTACAAGGCCGGAGGGATTGACAACCTCTCTGTACTCGTTGGGAGCAAAGTTATTTGTATCTGTGTGCAGGTCCACGTTGATTGCTAATACGCGCCGTTAGCAGTTGACACCTACTTGTTGAACCTAGGAGTCTCTGGGGATTCGATCCTTGGCATCTTTGCTAAGGGAAAACACTTCTACATACTGCATCTTACACCTTGCACTTGGGGTAACCAACGAGGGGTTCGAGGCCCATCAGCTCCGTCTCGTGAAACGCGATAATTCCTTCTCTCTTATTTTTTTCTCCCCAAAACGAAAGATATAGGATCTGGGGATACATCGGTGGAGCACCAGGGGGGCCACGAGGCAGGGGGCGCGCCCTGGGCAGGGGTGTGCGCCCCCCACCCTCGTGGGCTGTCCCAGCCCCCTGGTGTGGATCTTTGTGCAGGTATTTTTTATATTTTCCAAAATAATTCTCCATTGATTTTCAGGCGATTCCGAGACTTTTTATTTCTCCAGAAAAACAACATCATTGCAATTCTGCTGAAAACAACATCAGTACGGGTTAGTTCCATTCAAATCATGCAAGTTAGAGTCCAAAACAAGGGCAAAAGGGTAAAAGTAGATACGTTGGAGACGTATCAGCACATGAGCTTGCCTTGCGAATTTCTGGCACCCGTCACATTTACTAATAATGTCCTCTGTGTGTGCATGAGACGTCAACCAGAAAAATCCATGACGAAATGCCTTAACCACCAATGACCGTGAGCCGGCATGATGACCACACTCGCAAGCATGTATCTCTTGCAAAATCTCACGACCCTCCTCAGGATTAACACAACGTTGGAACACACCAGTCACGTTGCGTCAGTGTAACTCACCGTTGATAATAGTCATAGACTTAGAACATCATGTGATTTGTCGCGTCAAGTTTTAATCCTCAGGTAACTCACCACGGGCAAGATAAGCCAGATAAGGCAAAGTCCAATCAGGAATAGCATGGAGAGTCGCCACCAACTATCCCTCCGGGTCAGGTATAGCAAGATCCTCCTCAGATGGTAATTTGACCAAAGGGTTGTGTAGAACATCGAGGAACACATTTGGGGGTACCGGCTTACGCTGGGAGCAAAGCCGGGATAATGCATCAGCCGCCTTATTTTTTCGTCAATCAATATGATCCACCTGATAAACCTTAAAGTGACCAGCAATAGTATCAACCGACTCAAGATAAGCCGCCATTAGCGGATCTTTTGAATCCCACTTGCCGAAAACTTGCTAAGCCATAAGGTCTGAGTCGCCCACACACCTGAACCGGCTTAAATTCACCTCCTTGGACATATGAAGCCCATGGAGCAAAGCTTCATACTCAGCTGCATTGTTAGTACAAGGAAACATTAACCTTAAAACATAACAGAATTTATCACCTCATGGGGAGGTTAAAATAACTCCAGCCCCTGAGCCTTCCAATTGCATGTAACCATCAAAGTGGATTGTCCAGTATGTATTGTCAGGCTTCTCCTTAGGTGTTTGCAACTCTGTCCAATCATTTATGAAATCCACCGAAGCTTGAGACTTGATAGCTGTCTTGGGCACATACTTCAAGCCGTGAGGCCCACTTTAGATTTCCCACTTAGCAACTCGGCCGGTGGCTTATCTGTACTGAATGATATCCCCCAACGGAGCAGAACTGACCACTATGATAGGATGCCCAAGAAAGTAATGCTTCAACTTGCGACTCGCCATGAACACCCCAAACACCAGTTTCTGCCAATGTGGGTATCTTTTCTTGGATTCAGTCAGGACCTCACTGACATAGTAAGTGGCCGTTGGACTGGGTACCCTTTACCCGCCTCCTTGCGCTCCCAGACAACTGCCATGTTGACAACCTTATTATTAGCTACCACGTACAGGAGCAAAGGCTCTTTGTCTATGGGAGCAGCCAAGATTCGCGGCTCAGCTAACTGTTTCTTAAGGGCCTCAAATGCTTGATCAGCAGCATCACTCCAGACAAAGTGGTCTGTATTTTTCATCATCTGATATAAAGGCATGACCTTATCTCTAAGGTGACTTACGAACCAGCTTAAGGCCACAATACGACCCGCCAGACGCTGGACGTCATTGACACATGCCAGCTTAGACAGTGAAGTGATGGCCTTGATTTTCTCTGGGTTAGCTTCAATGCCTCTTTCTGAGACCAAGAAACCTAGCAATTTACTTGCAGGCACACAAAAAACACACTTGGCCGGGTTAGGCATCATCTTGTAGACCCGGAGATTGTCAAAAGTTTCTTTAAAATCATCCAGGAGAGTTTCCTTCTTCCTAGACTTGATCATAATATCATCCACATAAGCATGAATGTTGCACCCAATCTGACTGTGAAAACAATTTTGAACACAACGCCGGTAAATTGCCTGGGCACTCTTAAGCCCAAAGGGCATATAAACATACCAGAAAGCTCTAAAAGGTGTGATCAAGGACATCTTCTCTTGGTCTTTAACTGCCATTTCGATCTGATGATAACCTGAATAAGCATCCAGGAAGCATAAGCTCTCAGAACGCACCGTTGCATCAAAGATCTAGTCGATACGAGGGAAAGTGAACGGATAAGTTGGACATGCCTTGTTGAGGTCTGTGTAATCAACACACACATACGCCATGTGACATTTTTCTTAAGTACAAGCACAGGGTTAGCCAAACACTCAGGATGAAAAACTTCCACGATAAACCCTGCTGCCAAGAGCCAGGCTACCTCTTCTCTGATAGCTTTACGCCGCTCTTCATTGAAACAACGAAGGAACTGTTTAACCGGCTTAAATTTGGGATCCACATTAAGCTGTGCTCAGCGAATTCTCTCGGTACACCCGACATGTCAGAAGGTTTCCATGCAAAGATGTCCTGATTCTCACGGATGAACTTGATGAGCGCGCTTTCCTATTTAGGATTCATATTAGCTCCCACAGTGAATTGCCTAGATGAGTCGCAAGGGACAAAATCCACCTGCTTGGTGTCATCAACCAACTTAAACTTCAACAAAGGGTCCTGTTCAGTACTAGGCTTCTTCAGGGGTGTTATATCGACTGGGTCAACATTGTTCTTAGAGAATTTTAACTCCTCGGTAGCATAGGCTGACTCCGCATAAGTTGCATCTCCTTCCTCCCACTCCAGGGCGATTTTCCGGCTACCATGAACTGTAATCGTCCCGTTGGGCCCTGGCATCTTGATCTGCAAATAAATATAACACGGGCGAGCCATAAACCGAGCATAAGCGGTTGCCCGAATAGAGCATGATATGGACTTGTGATCTTAACCACCTCAAACCATAAGGTCTTTGTTCTGTAATTATGGTCATCACCAAAAGCCACTTCCAATGCTATCTTCGCCACAGGATAAGCTAACTTGCCAGGCACCACACCATGAAACACTTTCGAGGACGGCTTAAGATGCTTGTCACTCAGATTCATTTGACAAAAGGTAACGTGGTATAATATGTTGATGCTACTACCACCATCCATGAGAACTTTTGTGAACTTATAACCGCACACTTGAGGAGCCACACCAATGCCAGATGACCCAGATTCTCAACCCGGGGCGGGTGATCTTCCCGACTCCACGTGATCGGATGCTCTGACCATCGTAGGTATTAGGGTACTGCCGGCTCAACCGCATCGACTGCACGCTTGTGAACCTTCTGATCTCGCTTGCAAAGACTTGTAGTGAAAACATGATACTGACCCCCATTAAGTTGCTTCAGATTACTCTGATATCCTGACTGATTATTATGGTGCTAGCTACCTTGACTAGAATGCTGATTATAACGACCTTGACTCCGATAACCATAATTTGACTTGCGACCACCAAAGCTGGACCCTTGAGAGCCGGATCCTGAACCTCTGGATGGCTCATTGCCGTTACCATGATTCAGACTGAGGCTATAATTCCGGAACTCTCGCATAACCCAACAATCCTTCTAGGCATGAGTAGATGGCTTGTCGGGAAAGCTATGCTTCAGGCACGGGTCATTAAGTGCCGCCTCAAGATTAAAAGGCTTTGTCATGCCAAAAGGCGACTTACCATTACCGTTATGGCGCTTGCCTTTGTATACAGTGTTAGTGTTAGCCACTAGATCTGACCCGCGATGAGGGTGCTTGCGTTCACCACCATTACCCTGGTTGTTGCCATTACGCCCTGCCACATTCTGTTGCTGCCCTTACTATTGCCATACTTCTTGCCCTTGTTAGATTTCTCATCATTAGATCCAGGGTCCTTTGTGCCATTAGAGTCTTCATATTTAATGAGAGCTGCCATGAGCTCACCCATGTCCGTGCAATAATGTTTAAGCCGCCAGTGCTTTTGCTTAAGGGGGACAAAGTGACAGTTCTTCTCCAAGACCAGAACATCCTGACACACCGCAATGCTATCAGAGGAGTGAATAATAGCGGAGACCCGCCGAACCAATTGGTGGGCTGACTCATCCTCACGCCGTACACAATTATCTAGAACAATGATCGTCAGAGGCTGCTTGCATGTCCCTTGAATTTTTTTGATGAACCGTGCCTTCAACTATGCTCATGAGCTGATCAAATTAGGAGGTAAACCCTCAAACCATGTACGAGCTAGCCCATCCAACATCATAGTAAAGTACTTTGCACAGACAACATCATTGACATCCAGCATCTCCATGGCTAACTCATAAATCTCAATCTTGGCTTCCGGAAGGAGATCTGCCATGTAATTGGGCACCTTGCGAGGGCCCTTTAAATCCTTGGGCATACGCTCATTGCGCAAATCTAGCATTAGACACGACACTCCAACCGCCCCGAAGATTGTCCCGGCTCCCATCGAGGCCGCAAGCATTACCGGAGACGGCTGATAAGCTTCCTGATGAGCCGCCTCCTCCACCTCATGGCGAGCTCTGGCAGCATCTACAATCGCATGTGCAACAATCCTAGCATCAAGGGGCGGGTTATTAGTGCGGGGCAGGCTATCTCCATGGGGCGGGTTAGGTCACTACTCACTGCTAGAGACCATAGGTGACTCAACGCGCCGGTTGTAACTACGGGTCGGGAGGGGAGTTGAGTGCACCCTCCCACGACTGTATGAGTACTTTGCTTGCTGTGCCACCGCCGTCTCAAAAAGTTCAATTGTGTTCCGTGCTTCCACCACAATAGGCGACTCACCAGTGATAGGGAGTGCTTTGAGCCGGGTGGCCGCTGCTATCACGTTGTCCACCGAGTTAAAAAATGAACCGACGGTGTTGAAAACGTTGAGGCGCGGTCTGGCCCCTACGGGGCAGGTCTGACTATCGAGGCTGAGCCGTCGCTCTGTCCCTAGGCGCCTCGGCAACCTGGGATATAACCGGTGGAGTACTTGGACCAGCCCCCTGTGTGATGACCAGATTCATGGGCTCATAGTGCAAGGGCAGGCGGGTCTGGTGCCTCCTCCGATGGACCGCATTGGAGGCGTTCTGATCCAGACTCAAGCGCCAAGCCTCTGCTTTCACCCGCTCCGACTCAGCCTCAATCTGAGCTCGCACTGTGGCCATCCTGGCATTCTCTGCGTTGATATCCTCCCGGGCCTTGGTCATCTTCTCCTTAAGCCTTGCTATCTGCGCACTTCGTTCCGCCTGGTTTTCAGCTGTGACCTCGGTCCCCATTAAGGTTGTTAACTCATCCATCAACTCTGATAAAACATGAGCCGGCGGCTTTGCTAAGCCGCAATCTAAAGGGTCAGTGGCTGCTCCAGCCACTGTGCTATTGTGAGCCAGCGCCGTGCCAGCCATTAAGATGGCAGCTCAATTTGGCGGCTCATAGGGGTCCGGAATACTGTCGCCATCAGAATGTCCCCCGTGCCTGCCGTCTTGAAGCTGATAAATTGATTATGTCTCTCCGAATGAGGACTCATCACATGAATAGAAGAGAGTCTCTCCTTCAGATGCAGAACCCTCTGCCAGGTCCCTGCCTTACGTGAAACCAATGAAAACACGCCTCGGATCGGGTTGAATCTGGGCGGATTGCATGCGTCGAGCCGTATCGAGGAAGTGAGTGCAGTTGTCCGGCTCAGGATCTGATCCACCGATTTTGGCGATGAAGACGTGTATTTCACCGAAGGGGACCCGATAACCCTACTCGATTGAGTCGGCCTCGGGGCCCTAGCCAGCATCGTCGATGTAGAGCTTGCCGCGGTGACTCTTAGTCATCCTGCCAACGGCGTATCCCTCGAGCCGTGGGAAGGATCCCTTAAAGAACTCGATACCATCGTGCCCTAGCCCCACGATGGGCGCTGATACGTCTCCAACATATCTATAATTTTTGATTGTTCCATGCTATTATATATTATGTTTTGGATGTTTAATAGGCTCTATCATACACTTTTATATTATTTTTGGGACTAACCTATTAACCCAAAGGCCCAGTGCACATTGCTGTTTTTTTGCCTATTTCAGGGTTTCACAGAAAAGGAATATCAAACGGAGTCCAAACGGAATGAAACCTTCGCGAGAGTTATTTTTGGAACAATATCAACACAGAAGACTTGGAGTACACGCGAGGGAAGGAAGGAGGCGGCCACAAGGGTCCAGGCGCGCCCCCTCCTACAGGGCGCGCCCCCACCCTCGTGGGTCCCCTCTGGCTCCCCTGATACCCTCCTTCCTCCTATATATGCCCATGTACCAGAAAACATCGAGGAAACAGAGAAAACACTAATTCCACCGCCGCAACCTTATGTTCCCGTGAGATCCCATCTTGGGGCCTGTTCTGGAGCTCCACCGGAGGGGGGATCTTCCATGGAGTGCTTCTACATCAACACCATTGCCTCAGCATGAGTTGTGAGTAGTTTACCATAGACCTTCGGGTCCATAGTTATTAGCTAGATGGCTTCTTCTCTCTTTTTGGATCTCAATACCAAGTTCTCCTCGGTATTCGAGGAGATCTATTCGATGTAATCTTTTTGCGGTGTGTTTGTCGAGATCCGATGAATTGTGGGTTTATGATCAAGATTATCTATGACAAATATTTGGTTCTTTTCTGAATTCTTTTATGTATGATTATAATATCCTTGCAAGTCTCTTCGAATTATCGGTTTGGTTTGGCCTACTAGATCTATAGTTCTTGCAATGGGAGAAGTTCTTGGCTTTGGGTTCAATATCGTCCTTTCCCAGTGACAGCAGGGGCAGCAAGGCGCGTATTGTATTGTTGCCATCGAGGATAAAAAGATGGGGTTTATATCATATTGCTTGAGTTTATCCCTCTACATCATGTCATCTTGCTTAAAGCATTACTCTGTTCTCATGAACTTAATACTCTAGATGCATGCTGGATAGCGGTCAATGTCTGGAGTAATAGTAGTAGATGCAGAATCGCTTCGGTCTACTTGTCACGGACGTGATGCCTATATATAATGATCATGCCTAGATATTCTCATAACTATGCGCTTTTCTATCAATTGCTCGACAGTAATTTGTTCACCCACAATAGAATTCTGCTATCATGAGAGAAGCCACTAGTGAAACATATGGCCCTCGGGTCTATTCGCAACATATTAATCTCCGATCTACTTTACTTTGCCGTTTTTACTTTTTGTTCTTATATCCAAAAATACCAAAATTATCACACTATCCTATCTATCAGATCTCACTTTCGTAAGTGACCATAAAGGGATTGACAACCCCTTATCGCGTTGGCTGCGAAGTTCTTATTTGTTTGTGCAGGTGCGAGGGACTTGCGCGTGGTCTCCTACTGGATTGATACCTTGGTTCTCAAAAACTGAGGGAAATACTTACGCTAATGTGCTGCATCACCCTTTCCTCTTCGAGGGAATACAACACAAGCTTGAGAATTAGCAAGAAGAATTTCTGGCGCCGTTGTCGGGGAGGCTTACGCAAAAGTCATATACCAAGTACCTATCACAAACCCTTATCCTTCGCATTACATTTTTGCCTCTCGTTTTCCTCTCCCCCACTTCACCCTTGTCGTTTTATTTGCCCTTCTTTTTGTCGTGTGTTTATCGTTCGCTTGCCCTCATGTCTGAGATGGGGGAAGATTTTATCGAGAAGGATAGTAATGTGAGGGCAACGTCTATGTTGATCCTCCGGATGAAACTACCACTTTACATATTAAGAAGTTCCGGGTTGGTAGTGGTAATATTATTGGAAAAGGAGTTCTTCAAGACTTCTTTACTTGTGCCGGTGCTTTACCCACTATGGGTGGTTCTATTCTTCATAGAACTAGTAGCCTTGCGGATGCCATATCTATGCTTGTAGTTGAAATTGAAAGGCAATTTATCCATATGCATCCTTGCATTCAGAGAATCTTTCTGGAATTTTCCAATATTGAGCATTCTTCTATTAAGCGCACAACTACTATCTTTTTGGCTCATGAGTTCATATTTATCATGAAAGAGGCCAAAGAAATCTTTGCTCATTACGGAGTAGATGCTGGTCGACCTCCCATAGAGGCTATCTTATTTAATCAAGAAGACATAATGCGGTTGCGATCTCCTGATCATGTGCTTTTAATAAAAACCATAGAAAAAGGGTTTCTACCGATGTCTTAGTTGATAGAATTTCTGAATTGAATGATGATTTTGCTATTCATAACAATTGGTTAGGTTTTTCCCTTGAGCGAACGCTCATGACCTTTTGCCAAAAGAATGCTTATAATGATGAATTGGTTGTACATTATAAAGGGCCAAAGGAGGAACCTATACCTCCTGAGCTTGATATGGGGGACTTTTGTCCTATTAAATTTAGCCCTTTTGATTACTTTTGCTTGCCACAAATAAAACTTCTACTAAACATAGGGAATATGAGATGACTTTTCGTGATATATCTTATCATTATGGCAATACCTAGATCTATCCTTGTATTGTGCCTAGCTAGGGGCATTAAACGATAGCGCTTGTTGGGAGGCAACCCAATTTTATTTTCTTTGTTTTTGCTTCTTTTTAGAATAAATATTGCATCTAGCTTCTATTTAGATGTGGTTTTGTGTTTTAATTAGTGTTTGTGCCAAGTAGAACCTTTGGGAAGACTTGTGTGAAGTTTATACGATCATGCTGTAAAAAATAGAAACGTTAGCGCTCACAAGATTAGTCACCAGATTTTACTGGAGAGTGATTTAGTTGATTCTTTTTGCAGATGATAATAGACAAATTCCTCACGTTTACCAATTTATTTAATTTTTTTAGAGTTACAGAAGTATTCGAAAGTTACAGATTACTATAGACTGTTCTGTTTTTGACAGATTCTGTTTTTCGTGTGTTGTTTTCTTATTTTGATGAATCTATGAGTAGTATTGGGGAGTATGAATCATAGAGAAGTTGGAATACAGTAGGTTTAACACCAATATAAACAAAGAATGAGTTCATTACAGTACCTTTGAGTGGTGGTTTGTTTTCTTATACTAATGGAGCTCACGAGATTTTTGGCTAAGTTTTGTGTTGTGAAGTTTTTAAGTTTTGAGTATGGCTTTGATGGACTTTGGAACAAAGAGTGGCAAGAGCCTAATCTTGGGGATGCCCAAGGCACCCCAAGGTAAAATTCAAGGACAACCAAAAGCCTAAGCTTGGGGATGCCCCGGGATGGCGTCCCCTCTTTCGTCTTCATCTATCGGTAACTATACTCGGGACTATATTTTTATTCACCACATGATATGTGTTTTGCTTGGAGCGTCATGTACGATTTGAGTCTTTGCTTTTTAGTTTGCCACTATCATACTTGCTGGACACACCTTTTGAGAGACATAAATATGATTTAGAATTTGCTAGAATACTCTATGTGCTTCACTTATATCTTTTGAGCTAGATAGTTTTGCTCTAGTGCTTCATTTATATCTTTTAGAGCACGGTGGTGATTTTATTTTGTAGAAATTGTTGATATCTCATGCTTCACTTATATACTTTTGAGAGTCTTTTAGAATATCATGGTAATGTGCTTTGGTAATAAAACTAGTCCCAATATGATAGGCATCCAAGATGAATATAGTAAAAACTTTCATATAAAGTGCATTGAATATGATGAGAAGTTTGATACTTGATGATTGTTTTAAGATATGGGGATGGTGATATTAGAGTCATGCTAGTGGGGTAATTATGAATTTGAGAAATTCTTGTGGTAAAGTTTGTGATTCCCGTAGCATGCATGTATGGTGAACCGCTACGTGACGAAGTTAGAGCATGAGGTATTTATTGAGTGTCATCCTTTGTGTGGAGGTCAGGGGCACGCGATGGTTAACTCCTACCAACCTCCCCCCTAGGATCATGCATTGATTACTTTGTTTTGATGACTCATAAATTTTTGCAATAAGTATATGAGTTCTTTATGACTAATGTTGAGTCCATGGATTATACGCACTCTTACCCTTCCACCATTGCTAGCCTCTCTTGTACGCGCAACTCTCGCCGGTACCATACACCCACCATATACCTTCCTCAAAATAGCCACCATATCTACCTATCATGGCATTTCCATAGCCATTCCGAGATATATTGCCATGCAACTTTCCACCGTTCCGTTTGCTATGACACGCTTCATATTATCATATTGCCATGCATGATCATGTAGTCGACATCGTATTTGTGGCTAGGCCACCATGCATAATTTTTATACATGTCACTCTTGATTCATTGCACATCCCGGTACACCGCCGAAGGCATTCACATAGAGTCATACTTTGTTCTAGTATCGAGTTGTAATATCGAGTTGTAAATCAATATAAGTGTGATCATCATCATTATTAGAGCATTGTCCCAAAGAAAGAAAAAAGAGAATTTTTTTGAAGGAAAGACAAAAAAGGCCGAAAAAAGAAAAAAAAGAAAAAAAGGGAAAAGAAAAGAAAAGTGACAATGCTACTATCTTTTTCCACACTTGTGCTTCAAAGTAGCACCATGTTCTTCATGATAAGAGTCTCATGTTTAGTCACTTTCATATACTAATGGGAATTTTCATTATAGAACTTGGCTTGTATATTCCAACGATGGGCTTCCTCAAATGCCCTAGGTCTTCATGAGCAAGCAAGCTGGATGTACACCCACTTAGTTTCCTTTGTTGAGCTTTCATACATTTATAGCTCTAGTGCAACCGTTGAATGGCAACCCAACTCACTCACATTGATATCTATTTATGGGCATCTCCATAGCCCATTGATACGCCTAGTCGATGTGCAACTATCTTCCTCCTTTTTGTCTTCTCCACAACCACCACTCTATTCCACCTATAGTGCTATATCCATGGCTCACGCTCATGTATTGCGTGAAAGTTGAAAGGTTTGAAATTTTTTGAGTATGAAAACAATTGCTTGGCTGAAACTGGGGTTGTGCATGATATGAATATTTTGTGTGATGAAGAGGGAGCATAGCCAGACTATATGATTTTGTAGGGATAACTTTCTTTGGCCATGTTATATTGAGAAGACATAATTGCTTTGTTAGTATGCTTGAAGTATTATTATTCTTGTGTCAATATAGAATTTTGTCTTGAATCTTTCGGATTTGAACATTCATGCCACAATAAAGAAATTACATTGAGAATTATGTCGGTTGGCATTCCACATAAAAAAAATCTGTTTTTTATCATTTACATGCTCGAGGACAAGCAGGAATTAAGCTTGGGGATGCTTGATACGTCTCCAACGTATCTATAATTTTTGATTGTTCCATGCTATTATATATATTATGTTTTGGATGTTTAATGGGCTTTATCATACACTTTTATATTATTTTTGGGACTAACCTATTAACCCAAAGGCCGAGTGCAAATTGCTGTTTTTTTGCCTATTTCAGGGTTTCGCAGAAAAGGAATATCAAACAGAGTCCAAACGGAATGAAACCTTCACGAGAGTTATTTTTGGAACAATATCAACAACAAAGACTTGGAGTACACGCGAGGGAACGAAGGAGGCGGCCACGAGGGTCCATGGTGCGCCCCCTCCTACAGGGCGCGCCCCCACCCTCGTGGGCCTCCTCTGGCTCCCCCGATGCCCTCCTTCCTCCTATATATACCCATGTACCCTGAAAACATCGAGGCAACAGAGAAAACCCTAATTCCACCGCCGCAACCTTCTGTTCCTGTGAGATCCCATCTTGGGGCCTGTTCCGGAGCTCCACCGGAGGGGGGATCTTCCACGGAGTGCTTCTACATCAACACCATTGCCTCACCATGAGTTGTGAGTAGTTTACCACAGACCTTCGGGTCCATAGTTATTAGCTAGATGGCTTCTTCTCTCTTTTTGGATCTCAATACCAAGTTCTCCTCGGTCTTCGAGGAGATCTATTCGATGTAATCTTTTTGCGGTGTGTTTGTCGAGATCCGATGAATTGTGGGTTTATGATCAAGATTATATACGACAAATATTTGGTTCTTTTCTGAATTATTTTATGTATGATTATAATATCCTTGCAAGTCTCTTCGAATTATCGGTTTGGTTTGGCCTACTAGATCTATAGTTCTTGCAATGGGAGAAGTGCTTGGCTTTAGGTTCTATCTCACAGTGTCCTTTCCCAGTGACAGCAGGGGCAGCAAGGCACGTATTGTATTGTTGCCATCGAGGATCAAAAGAAGGGGTTTATATCATATTGGTTGAGTTTATCCCTCTACATCATGTCATCTTGCTTAAAGCATTACTCTGTTCTTATGAACTTAATACTCTAGATGCATGCTGGATATTAGTCGATGTGTGGAGTAATAGTAGTAGATGCAGAATCATTTCGGTCTACTTGTCAAGGACGTGATGCCTATATATAATGATCATGCCTAGATATTCTCATAACTATGCGCTTTTCTATCAATTGTTCGACAGTAATTTGTTCACCCACCGTAGAATTCTGCTATCATGAGAGAAGCCACTAGTGAAACCTATGGCCCCCGGGTCTATTCTCAACATATTAATCTCCGATCTACTTTACTTTGCCGTTTTTACTTTCTGTTCTTATATTCAAAAATACCAAAAATTCACACTATCCTATCTATCAGATCTCACTTTCGTAAGTGACCGTAAAGGGATTGACAACCCCTTATCGCGTTAGCTGCGAAGGTCTTATTTGTTTGTGTAGGTGCGAGGGACTTGCGCGTGGTCTCCTACTGGATTTATACCTTGGTTCTCAAAAACTGAGGGAAATACTTACGCTACTGTCCTGCATCACCATTTCCTCTTCGAGGGAATACAACGCAAGCTCGGGAAGTAGTAGGCGCCAACAGGTGGTAAGTCAAAATCTTCGTTGAGATGAAAATCTTCTGGAAAACATACATGCTTCAAGTGCAAGAAGCCTGGACATTTCATCTCTGCATGTCCAATGTGGGAAGCCAAAATAAGAGCTAGTGGTAAGTTCAACATGTGCAGTAGCAAGAGTTTCAAGGGCAAGAGATATGATTCTGATGATGAGATGAAAAATAAGTTCCCGAATAAGAAATACAATTCCTCCTTGAAGTCTTCATCAAGAACTACCTCCAAGTCTCATTCCAACCGAAAGAAGAGATCTCACAAGGCTTAGGCATATATTGGGAAGGAAATGGACTCTGAAGAAGTTGCCGATGAAGAATCCGACGAGGATTCAGGTTCATCCATGACTGGCATCACATGCGCTTACACACCAGCATCGAACTTCTTCGACTACAACTCAAGTGATGTTGATGGTCCTGCATATTGCTTCATGGAAAAAGCTTTGAAAGGAAAGGTACCTCCGAAGAAACAAAAAGCTTATGCTAGTGATGAATTCTCGTCTAGTGATAAATTCTTTTCTAGTGATGATGATCAATCTAAGCTCATAACAATTGCTAAGAAACAACAATACTATCTTAAGAAACTTGAGAAATCTCTCAAGAAGACGAAAAATTTGTTGGTTGAGGAGATGAAGAAAAAACAAATGTTGACAAACAAGCATTCTACTCTTTTGGCAATATTTGAGGATCTGTCAGGTCATCACCATTTTCTCTCAGATGACCATGAAAGACTTAACTATGATTTCCTGAAATGGAAACAAAAACTCGAGTCTCTGAGAGCAGCTCATGATGATCTTTGGATAGAAAATGATTCTCTCCTCGCCCAACAAATTAGTGCTTCTTAGGAGGAATTTATGCCACCTTGTCTAAAATGCCTAGAGATCAACAATTCTGATTCTAATGCTGAAACATCTGCTGCTGCTATTGAAAGAAATGCCCATGTTACTAACATTGAAACTAACTCCTCTTCTAAGGAAAATGTTGCTATTTCTGATGAAAATGCTAGGCTGAAGAATTTGCTTGAGACATGAATGTTCAAAAGTTTCAAAGGACACCAAATTCTTTCTAATGTTCTGAAGAAGTCAATTATTCATAAGAACCCTAGAAAGGAAGGGTTAGGTTTTGAGAGAAAATTAAATGTCGATGGAACATACTGGACACCTGAGCAATATCCAAAGACAGTATGACTTCCTGGTAACAGCAAAACTCTTGAACCTGCATTACTTTTAGGATATGATTATCCAATTCCTTCACCTTCTCATGAGTTATTTCACTCCAACTAAAAATTATTTAAGCAACAGAATAGTGAAGTATTTGCATGTTATATTGGCACTAGTTGCAGGAACGGGCCACCCAAGAAAAGAATTTGGGTTAAAAAGTATCGTATTAAAAATCTGCAAAATCTGCATTTTACTGCTGCTCTAGCCATGCAGGGAAATAACTTCCGTAGGAAAGGAAAATCTTCACTGTATGAAACTGCAAATCCCTCGTATGGTTCTGATAAGAATGCTCATCAGAAATATTATATGCATACTTCTTCCAACCATTATATTCATGCTTCTGGGAAGAATTACAATGCTTATTTTCCGATTATGCCAACCCTTCCCAGAGGAACAACTCTTATGTTTCTCGAAAGAAATACTATCATGCACGTTCGACACCAAATGTTTCGAGGCCACCTGCCAAGATGTGGGTGGTTAAGAAAATCTTATCTTTCTTGCAGGAAAAATGTCTCCAGGCATAACAAATCAAATCATAGGCCCTGAGACAAATTGATATTTGCAGGGGATATGCTTCACTTTCTGAAAGATTGACTTTTACCCTTGCTGATATTATTGCTTCTATGTCATCAGTGTTTCCTCAAAGGGAACTTGGTTCTATTGAAAGAATTTCGAGATATTTGCATTATCGTGTGATTTGCTTCGGACAGTCAAACAAACTCAGTTTCAGGATATTGGGTCATTTGTATCATTGAAGATATATCTGAAGGCATTGTCAAAGAATATGCATGTTACTTTGTAGAAGATGAATCTCGCATGTTATGGGGAATTCCTTCAAGATATCTCTGAATGGAAAGGATATCTTTTTCATTCATGTGAAGAAGAACACTACAAAAACAAACCACTTCCGTGATAATACGTGTTTGTCACAATAGGTCACGTTTTCTGTCATGCATGTACATCCATGATGATTTTATAAATGAATCAAGATAGTCATACATGTGCTGACGTAGATGTGTTCCATGACAGTACCCAAATTATCATCACGGAAGTGTTCAATTCCATGATGATAAATGATGCGTTATGGAAGTGCTTTCGTCAAGGGTAACCGACGCATGGCATCCCACCATAACAGGTCACCGTTAAGCTATCGGGTCCCGCTTTGGATCCAATAACCCGCTAACAGCGAGGACCAATGGTGATTTTCCATGTGTAAAATTCTCATTGGCCGAAGGTACCATGTGTCAGCTCCACGTGTGGACAGATGTCAACCAACCATTGGACAGGAGGCGCTTATGATACGTCGACATGTGGCATGACCCAACAGTGGCCCATTCAGGACAAAAGACCAGCCCGTTTGACTTGGTCAAAGGTAAACGGACCGGCCCATCGACAACCTGCTAACGACATGCTCGCATATAACCCATTCAGGCATGATAACTCATGACCCATTGTGTCCTTTCATAATTCGGCCCACTAGCTTCATTTGGCCCGTCCAATATGATTCCAGCATATGTAACTTCCGGCCCATGTACGACCCATGATGTCTTTCGGCCCATATGAGGCCCTTTGTAACTCTTGGCCCATTAACGACCCGTAGTGAAACTGGCCCATAATGAACAGTATATCGCTTCATACCCATTAACGGCTCATTACTCTATTGGGTCGTTCCCAGCCTGTGTTATCTTTCGGCCTTTTAAGGGCCCATTTATTCTTGGGCTGATTTGCAGTATTTGGTTGTTTACGGTCCATTACTGGCCTTTTCCGCTTGTGGGCCAAATTCAGCCCGTGGTTAATGTCGGCCCGTTTGTGGTTCATTAATCTGTTGGACTGTTTTCATAGCATCATCAAATACGACCCATTATGCATTCTTGCAGGATGCTGCTAATGCGACACTACGATCAGAGACCCTTCGACGAAACTGTGTGCGATGCCATAATCGCAAACGGTGGTGTAAAAAACATGTCAAAAAAGGTGCAAGACATTTGCGATTACGAATGCATCAAACACGATTCAGAGTTTAGTTGCGTGTGCGATGCAGGGCATACGGTTCAGTTCAATTAACTGTTTGCGATGAGGAGGAACAAAAGAAACGGATAGCCAGATGAAGGTGTGCATGATATACAGCATACGGTTCGCTCGGATGAACTGTTTGTGATTAGGCAACACGAAAGAAATGGTCAGCCATATCAAGGTGTGTGCAATATACGACATGCGGTTCACTCAGATGAATTGTTTGCGTTGAGACAAGAGAACATACATGGTTCAATATAACAATATGTGTGTGATACACGGAAACAAGTGTATAAACATAAATGCGTGCGAAGACCAATAATAATACAAACGATTGCTTCTAATAAGACGTATGTCATATGCTGTGTCTACACAACATCTATTGGCCATTGGGAGACGGGCGGTCATTTGGGTACCCCATAAGGATGCAAAGAGGGCATCCTATATCAGCAAGGACTAGATGTTCCACCAATAGCTCATCTAAGAGAACTCACAAGTTAATTGTCCTCAGGTTGGAGCAGCCATGAGATGGGTGACCAGATGGGAAGTTGTCTTGATGTTAATCCCACTAATTGGATGTATCTTAAAGGT
This sequence comes from Secale cereale, assembly GCA_902687465.1. Classification (NCBI taxonomy): domain Eukaryota; kingdom Viridiplantae; phylum Streptophyta; class Magnoliopsida; order Poales; family Poaceae; genus Secale; species Secale cereale. The sequence continues at coordinate 446,096,619 of LR738714.1, forward strand.
CCATTAAGGATATTTATGATACATCCCATCATTGGAATTAACCTCAAAGTCCTTGTTTTGATCTTTTTTAAACATGATAAAGAAGGTCTACCGCATTACTTTTTGAGAATGTGCGATACGTGGCATACATTTGATCCATCCGACCTGTTTGTGATGGAATAAACCGTGTGTGTTGTGGGGTGGAATTAACCTCAAGGTCCTTGTTTTGATTTTTTTTAACACATGTTAAAGAAGGTCTACCACATTACTATTTGACAATGTGCGATACGTGGCATACAATTGATCCATCCGACCTGTTTGTGATGGAATAAGCCATGTGTGTTGTGGGCAAACGCTTGCTACTATTCAAATGTTTGCGATTGATGAATTCATCACCAACGGGTTCCTTAGTGTGGTCCGTCTTCATCTGATCATCATCTACTTCTTGTGCTAGCTCGATGTTCCTTCTATGCTAAGTTTCCATTAATCGATGGCGTTTTGTGAACACGCCACCGTTTCCCGCCATTTCCTCACCTGTTTCCCGCCACCCAACGATATTGCGCATAAACCTAGGTGGCGCGCGACGCACGGAGGCGATAAGCGCACCCTATAGCACATCTACTTTTTCTAAGCATGCCAACCCACCAAAGCACCGCCTATGCCATCGACCTCGTCGACGAGGAAAACGAGCAGGCGCCATGGCCTGTCGAGGCCTAGGCGCTCCCTGGCAACGGGGTGGACGACGCCGTGATGCGCGTCATTGCCAGGGTTGAGCAGACCTTTGGCGCATGGCGCTTGAGCGCCACGGATCAAGATAAGCATGTCAGCGCCGACAGACTGCAGCTCGCCGGACAACATGATCGATGGCGCGTCGCAGAGCAAGCTAGGCGCGTCCGTGCCGATAGGCTATGGCTCGTCGCACAACGAGACCATTGGAGCGCCACAGATTGAGAGGTGCGGTGCGCCGCTGAGGGAGTCTTGGATCGGGGGGG
>LR738714.1:446097714-446137525 GCA_902687465.1 Secale cereale
GGGGGGTCCTCAAGTGGCCGGAGAAACTCCTGGTGGGCCGGGCTGGTGGGCCATGAAGATTACTATAGAAGATCATCTCTCGTATCCGGATAGGACTCCTGAATTCCTGTAATGGCAAGTATAGGTTCGGGTGTAGATTTTCCTTCCTCTGCAAGATGCTATGTACAAACCCTAGGCCCCTCCGGTGTGTATATAAACGGAAGGGTTTAGACCGTAGAGGCTAATAGAGAATCATTCAATCCTCATAGGTTGAAACTTAGGGTTTTAGCCTTTACGATCTCGAGGTAAATCAACTCTTGTACACATATTCATCCATATAAATATAGCAGGAAGTAGGGTTTTACCTCGATCGAGAGGGCCTGAACCTGGGTAAACATCATGTCCCCTGGCTCCTGTTAACATCAATCCTCAGACGCATAGTTCGGAACCCCTACCCGAGATCCGCTGGTTTTGACACCGACATTGGTGCTTTCATTGAGAGTTCCACTATGTCGTCGACGGAAGGTTTGATGGATCACGTCGTCAACTGCAACGACGACGTCGAGGGGATTTTCTCTCCCGGCCAACTCTTTGTGTTCGGCGGCTTCGCGCTTCGGGCCAACACTGAAGGCCACCTTGACCAGATCGAGCTACGCCCCTGGCCATCATGTCAGATTCGGTAGCCTGAACTACAATGCCGACGTCCGCGAAGGCTTGATCTTCGCCGGATTCGAGCCAGCGGCAACCCCTCTCTGCCACCACGATGATCATGACTTAGCTCTGTCATCGGATCAGGAAATAGCACCTGCAACAGTTCTGGCCCTAGATCCAGAACGCATCGCGCCACCCAAAGATGGGAAGCTCAACCCCACCATGGGAGCCGGAGACTCTACGGCGATGGAGCCGCACACGGACCCAACTGATGGGGTCTGTGTTACCAGAACCCCGGACCTAGCTCCGGTATCTGATTCCGAACTGCGCGTAACTGCGCCCCTCAAATCTAATCAGGTGCCTATCGCCGAATTCTGTGCTGCAGATATTTTCCAGCACTCACCACTTGGCGACATGTTAAGGTCGTCGAGATCACTCTCCTTGGTCGGTAATACACAGCCGCACTATATCCGGTTTGAACTGGAGGCTGATGAACAGCCGCGCTATACCCAGGGGGTGAAGAATTTCGTTCCCCACCCACCACCCACTTGGTAGCCACGGTTGAAGATCTAACCGATCTTCTCTACTACGCTTCAGAAGACTTCGACGGGATGGACCTCCAAGCTAAAGCAGATACAGATCAAAGCAGGCCCATAACAGGGCGGTGGAAAGCTACGTCTTCATACGACGTGTATATGGTGGACACACCCAAAGAGGCAGAAGGCAACGGTGAAAACAATCCGGTAGAGGATAAACCTGCCAAAGAACCTCCCAAGCGTCGACGTCCAAAACGCCGAGCAAATCCCGTAAAGGAAAGGACAGCAACACCACAACTAATGACAGTGATATTCCGGAAAAAGCCGAAGACTCCGCAGACCCAGCGTTAGAGCAGGAGGAGTGAGAGGACGACGAACAGAGTCTGAAGCCGCAGTCCGATGACAGCGATGCCGAAGACGGTGATTATGAACCGATTTCCGAAGAAGAGGTTAGCCTGGATGATGACGAATATATTGTCCCAGAAGAACCCTTTGAACAAAAACACTTCCATCGGCGGCTTATAGCCACCGCACGGAGCTTAAAAAAGCAGTAGAGACAGCTTCGAGCTGCATAAGACATGCTCAAGGATAGATGGAATGAGGTGCCAGACGCTGAACAGGTACATGGCTTTAATGGCCAAACCAAAGGCTATCCCAAGCGCAAGCTGCAGCACAAACTCGACGACGAGGCTATTGCGCCCGTCCCACCGAAATATAACACCGCCGACAACCCGGACCGACCACCTCACGGACGGGATAGAGTCGCTAGCAATGGCATAAACAAGCCCCCACCCCATAAAGGAAAGGAGGACACAACCCAAGTCCGAAAGCATGATTTGCGCGAGGACCTAAACAAAAAAGCTAGCAAGACCAGGTCTATATTCGGACCTAGAGATCGAGCTCCCGCACGGGACGACGACTATCAAGCCAATCACGCCGGTGACATAAAAGTTCGAGGTCAATACCGAACACCACAACCATCGGACTACGCCATGATATAGCAAGATACAGAGGAGCTTCACATCCTCTATGCTTTACCGATGAGGTACTGGGTCATGATTTCCCAGAAGGGTTTACACTCATGAACATTGAAGCATACGATGGAACGACGGATCCTGCCGTCTGGATAGAAGATTTTATTCTACACATTCACATGGCTCGAGGAGATGATCTCCATGCCATCAAATATTTACCCCTCAAGCTGAAAGGACCAGCTCGGCACTGGCTAAACAGTCTCCCTGAAAACTCCATTGGGAGTTGGGAAGAACATGAGGATGCTTTTCGGGCCAATTTTCAATGGACTTATGTTCGGCCCCCGGATGCTGACGATTTAAGTAACATCGTACAACAACCTGGGGAGTCAGCCCGCAAGCTTTGGAACCGGTTTCTCACTAAAAGGAACCAGATCGTCGACTGTCCATACGCCGAAGCCTTAGCGGCATTCAAGCATAGTATCCGGGACGAGTGGCTAGCCAGACACCTTGGACAGGAAAAGCCGAGGACAATGGCAGCCCTAACTACACTCATGACTCGCTTTTGCACGGGTGAGGATAGCTGGTTAGCTCGTAGCAGCACCAGCGACCCTGGAACATCTGAAGTCAGGGACGACAATGGAAAGCTACGGCGCAATAAAAACAAGCGTAGAAACAATCCTGGAGGCCCAGATGATACAGCGGTAAATGCCGGATTCAGCGGCTCCAGACCCAGTCAATGGAAGAAGCCATTTCAAGGCAACAAAGACGGTCCATCGAGTTTGGACAGAATATTAGACAGGCCCTGCCAAATCCATGGCACCCCAGAAAAACCTGCCAATAACACCAACCGTAACTGCTGGATTTTCAAGCAGGCCGACAAGCTAAACGCCGAACACAAGGGGAAGGAGCCTTAGAGCGAAGACGGGATGAACCTCGTCAGCCGAATATAGGGGGACAGAACAAATTTCCACCGGAGCTCAAAACAATGAACATGATATATGCCACTCATATCCCAAAGAGGGAGCGCAAACGCGCACTCCTAGATGTCTATGCCATTGAGCCTGTCGCCCTAAAATTCAACCCATGGCCAGCCTGTCCGATCACTTTTGATCGCAGGGATCATACGACTAGTATTCGGCATGGGGGTTCGGCTGCCCTAGTGCTCGACCCAATAATAGATGGATACCATCTAATCCGAGTCCTTATGGACGGCGGTAGTAGTCTCAATCTGATATATCAGGACACTGTCCGCAAGATGGGGATCGACCCATCAAGAATCAGGCCAAGCAGCACGACCTTTAAAGGAGTGATACCGGGCGTTGAAGCTCGCTGCACGGGCTCCTTAACATTGGAGGTTGTATTCGGTTCTCCCGACAACTTTCGAAGCGAAGAACTGATCTTCGACATAGCTCCATTCCGGCGAGGCTATCACGCCCTACTCGGAAGAACAGCCTTCGCCCGCTTTAATGCAGTCTCGCATTATGCCTATTTAAAGCTCAAGATGCCTGAACCACGCGACGTTATCACAGTCAATGGAAATATGGAGCGCTCTCTCCATACGGAGGAAGATACTGTGGCCTTAGCAGCCGAAGTACAATGCGGCCTATTCAAGCCAGATAACGTAGCAATAGCGGACACAGCTAAACGTGTTCGGCACACGCCTCAGTGCGGCAGCTCAGATGAACCTGAGCAAGATTGACGGCTATGCCCCCGTCGACCGCCGCACAAGGTGATAGCATATGTGCCTTGAGTACATAATTATGGCCTAAAAATTCCTTGGGCGGCGACGAGGTGCACCCGCATACAGTCTGTAGTTTGGCTAGACCCTATTTGGACCTTAAATGTATCTTCTCTTGGTTCATTAAAATGAACCAGACTTACTTTGGCCACACTGGATTGAATTCTTGGTTTCCAGGTTTTATTTCTTTTTTCTACAGATGGCCATCATACTCATACCATCAAGGACACATTACAGAGGAGAAAATGGCGCAGACGTGCAGCAGGTACCCGCACTAAGGTTTCTTTTTAGATTAAGACCTTGTGTAAACCTTTTTCTCTTTCTTGTTATATACCTTTTTGGCATGTAAAATGTCCAAAAAAAGGTCATCGGCATTATCTGTAAAGTTTTTGGCTCGCCGTACTATAGAGGGATATTAATAGAACAATTTTACTCATATCATGTCTAGAGTTTTATTCACTCGCCATGGAATGTTCTCTTCTCGCATCAGATTGCCATATGTGCCTTGTTAATAAAGGTTCATTACCAGGGGCTGTCTTCAGCCCTGGTATATGTTGAAAAGACCGAACACCTATAGGGAGTGTTCGGCGTCCTAGATGTTTACATTATATGCATCAGTTCCGAATCATGTCTTCGGTCAATAGTTGGGTTGTCCGGCTCCTGTGCTTACCCCTACGTTCCCGATTGTTCGGCTAGGGTGTAAAGGGAGAACTACTACGATAGTACTTCTGGCTAGTCCGGTCAAGTACCTCAGTAGAGAAAGCCGAAAACTAACTGTCATGATAAGCGAGAACCTGGTCTGCAAACTGGTGACTTAGTGTTATACTACGATCGATAGAGATCTACCCCGTGTTATACGAAGGGTTGGTCTTTTTCGCCCAGCCAAGTACAATTGGATACTTCATCCGCACTAGGGGCTAGTACCTAGCCCCACTTGTCAAACTCCTATGACTAAGTGAAAGGAATAACGCCGCATAGTCTGATTGCCTGGTTCGCTCCACATACACCTCCTATACGGACCAAGACGTTGGATAAAGTGTGTATTTGCATATGACCGAACAGCCCAGTACTATGTACCTGGGGGCTGAAGCCGACGACTGGAAACTTTCAGATTTAAGATAAACAGCCACACGGGAGGAAAAAAAGACGCTGATATGATAAATAGCGCAAAAGTTATATACACTGGATTCACAAGCATAGTCTTTACATCCAGATACAATTAATCAAAAACAACATCTTTTGAACACTGGCCTTCTACAAGGCGGGCGCCCTCGATGACATCCTCGAAGTACTTCTCCGGCTTGCGGTGCTCCTTGCCCGCGGGCGGGCCTGCAGTTGCTATATGCTCCGCGTTCACCTTCGCCCAATGCACTTTGACGCACGGGAAGGCCATCCGAGCCCCTTCTATGCAAGCCGACCGCGTTAATGCGTCGACCCGCGGACTTGCCTCGACGAGCCGCTTCACCAACCCGAAGTAACTACTTGGGATTGGCTCAACGTGTTGGGGAACGTAGTATTTCAAAAAAATCTTACAATCACGCAAGATCTATCTACTAGATGCAGAGCAACGAGAGGCGAGAGTGTGTCTACGTACCCTCGTAGACCGAAAGCGGAAGCGTCTAGTGACATGGTTTATGTAGTTGAACGTCTTCGCGATCCAATCGATCCAAGCACCGAACGTACGGCACCTCCGCGTTCAGCACAAGTTTAGCTCGATGACGTCCCACGAGCTCTTGAGCCAGTTGAGCTTCACATGAGAGTTTCGTCAGCACGACAGCATGGCGATGGAGATGATGAAGCTACCGGCGCAGGGCTTCGCCTAAGCACTGCAATGTATGATCGAGGTGTGCTTCAGTGGAGGGGGGCACCACACACGGCTAGAACAATGTTTCTTGTGTTTTCATAGGTGCCCCCTGCCCCCGTATATAAAGGAGCAAGGGGGAGGGCCGGCCGGCCCCTATAGGCGCGCCAAGGAGTAGGATTCCTACACCTAGTAGGAATAGGAATCCCCTTTCCTATTCCTACTAGGAGTAGGAAAGGAAGGGGGAGAGAAGAAGGAAGAAGAGGGGCGCCTCCCCCCTTTCCTAGTACAACTAGGATTCCTAGGGGGAGGGTGCGGCCAGCCCTATGGGCTGCCTCTCTCTATTCCCTCAAGGCCCACTATGGCCCATACTCCCTCGGGGGGTTCCGGTAACCCCCTCCGGCACTCCGGTTTTATCCGATAACACCCCAAATACTTCCGGTCTCCGAATATAGTTGTCCAATATATTAATCTTTATGTCTCGGACATGCCGAGACTCCTCATCGTGTCCGTGATCTCATCCGAGACTCCGAACTACCTTCGGTACATCAAAACTCATAAACTCATAATACCGATTGTCATCAAACGTTAAGCGTGCGGACCCTACGGGTTCGAGAAATATGTAGACATGACCGAGACTCATCTCTGGTCCATAACCAATAGCGGAACCCGGATGCTCATATTGGCTCCTACATATTCTATGAAGATCTTTATCGGTCAAATCGCATAACAAGATACGTTGTTCCCTTTGTCATCGGTATGTTACTTGCCCGAGATTCGATCGTCGGTATCTCAATACCTATTTCAATCTCGTTACCGTCAAGTCTCTTTACTCGTTACGTAATACATCATCTCATGACTAACTCATTAGTCATTTGCTTGCAAGGCTTATTGTGATGTGTATTACCGAGAGGGCCCAGAGATACCTCTTCCACACTCGGGGTGACAAATCTTAATCTTGATCTATGCACCACAAACACTTTCGGAAACACCTATAGAGCATCTTTATAATCACCCAGTTACGTTGTGACGTTTGATAGCACACAAGGTGTTCCTCTGATTTTCGGGAGTTGCATAATCTTAGGGTCAGAGGAACATGTATAAGTCATGAAGAAAGCAATAGCAATAAAACTAAATGATCATTGTGCTAAGCTAACGGATGGGTCTTGTCCATCACATCATTCACCTAATGATGTGATCCCGTTGATCAAATGACAACACATGTCCATGGTTAGGAAACACAACCATCTTTGATCAACGAGCTAGTCTAGTAGAGGCATACCAGGGACACTCTATTTTGTCTATGTATTCGCGCATGTATCAAGTTTCCGATTAATATAATTCTAGCATGAATAATAAAAATTTATCGTGATATAAGGAAATATAAAATAACAACTTTATTATTGCCTCTAGGGCTTATTTCCTTCACAACGGGCCCTAGCCGGACTATCAAGCCCTTCATGGCCGAACTCGCTATGTTGTGCAGCTCGACCAGCTGCTTCATCTGGTCGCTGAGGGGCATCAGATGTTTTGGCGCCTCGAACTGCGACCAAAATAGCTTCTCCGTGTTGTTCCCCTCCAGGGCGCGGAAATATTGGGCGGCTCCTACCCCTTGAGCTTGCGTTGTATTCCCTCAAAGAGGAAAGGGATATGCAGCACAGTAGTGTAAGTACTTCCCTCAGTTTTTTAGAACCAATGTATCTATCCAGTAGGAGACCACGCGTGAGTCCCTCGCACCTGCACAAACAAATAGGAACTTCGCAGCCAACGCGATAAGGGGTTGTCAATCCCTTTACGGTCACTTACGAAGTGAGATCTGATAGAGATGATAGTTTATATTTTCGGTATTTTTGTTTATAAGAACAGAAAGTAAAAGCGGAAAATGTAAAGTAGATGTAGATTCATATGTTGAGAATAGACCCGGGGGCCATAGTGTTCTCTAATGGCTTCTCTCATGATAGCGATATTCTATGGCGGGTAAACAAATTACTGTCGAGCAATTGATAGAAAAGCGAATAATAATGAGACTATATAGGCATGATCATTGTATATAGGCATCACGTCCGAGACAAGTAGACCGACTCCTACCTGCATCTACTACTATTACTCCACACATCGACCGCTATCCAGCATGCATCTAGTGTATTGAGTTCATACGAACAGAGTAACGCTTTAAGCAAGATGACATGATGTAGAGGGATAAACTCAAGCAATACGATGAAAATCCCATCTTTTTATCCTCGATGGCAACAATAAAATACGTGCGTTGCTGCCCCTACTGTCACTGGGAAAGGACACCGCAAGATTGAACCCAAAGCCAAGCACTTCTCCCATTGCAAGAACTATAGATCTAGTAGGCCAAACCAAACCAATAGTTCGAAGAGACTTGCAAGGATATTATGAGCACACATAAAAAGTTCAGAGAATAACCAAATATCTTTCATAGGTAACCTTGATCATAAACTCACAATTCATCGGATATCGACAAACACACCGCAAAAGGAGATTACATTGAACAGATCTTCTCGAAGACCGAGGAGAACTTTGTATTCAGATAGAGAGAGAGAGAAGAAGTCATCTAGATACTAGCTATGGACCCGAAGGTCTGTGGTAAACTACTCACAACTCATGGTGAGGGCGATGTTGATGATGATGAAGGCCTCCGTGATGGATCCCCCTCCCGGAACAGACTCCAAGATGGGATCTCCACGGGAACAGAAGCTACGGCGGTGGAATTAGGGTTTTCTCTCTGCGTATGGAGTTTCTGGGGTACGTAGGTATATATAGGAAGAAGGAGGGTGTCGCGGGCCGTGTGGACCAGCCTCGAGGCAGGGGGGCGCGCCCTGGGAAGGGGGGCGCGCCCCCACCCTCGAGGGCTGTCCCTCCGTCCCTTGACTTGGTCCCGAAGATCCCCGAGCGTGATTTCCTCCAAAAATATCTCTCGCAAAGGTTTCATTCCGTTTGGACTCCGTTTGATATTCCTTTTCTGCAAAACTCTGAAATAGGCAAAAAACAACAATCTGGACTGGGCCTTTGGGTTAGTAGGTTAGTCCCAAAAATGATATAAAAGTGAATGATAAAGCCCATTAAACATCCAAGATTTCATAAATAATAGCATGGAATAATAAAAAATTATAGATACGTTGGAGACGTATCAAGCATCCCCAAGCTTAATTCCTGCTCGTCCTCGAGTAGGTAAATGATAAAGAAAGAATTTTTGATGTGGAATGCTAACAAATATAGTTTTTCAATGTAATTCTCTTAATTGTGGCATGAATGTTCAGATCTGAAGTATTCAAGAAAAAAGTCTATATTGGCATAAGAAATAACAATACTTCAAGCAATACTAACAAAGCAATCATGTCTTCTCAAAATACTATGGCTAAAGGAAGTTATCCCTACAAAATCATATGGTCTGGCTAAGCTCCCTCTTCATCACACAAAATATTCATATCATGCACAACCCCGATTTCAGCCAAGCACTTGTTTTCATACTCTATCCTTTTCAAACCTTTCAACTTTCAAGCAATATATGAACGTGAGCCATGTATATAGCACTATGGGTGGAATAGAAGTGGTTGTGGATAAGTCAAAAAAGAGGAAGATAGTCTCACATCGACTAGGCGTATCAACGGGCTATGGAGATGCCCATCAATAGATATCAATGTGAGTGAGTAGGGATTGCCATGCAACGGATGCACTAGAGCTAAATATGAATGCAAGCTGAACTAAAGAAACTAGTGGGTGTGCATCCAACTTGCTTGCTCATGAAGACCTAGGGCATTTGAGGAAGCCCATCGTTGGAATATACAAGCCAAGTTATATAATGAAAATTCCCACTAGTATATGAAAGTGACTAATCATGAGACTCTCTACAACGAAGATCATGGTGCTACTTTGAAGCACAAGTGTGGAAAAAGATAGTAGCATTGTCCCTTCTCTCTTTTCTCTCATTTTTTTGGAGGGGCTTTTCTCTCCTTCTTTTTATTTGCCCCTCTCTATATAATTTTTTTGGGCCTTTTCTTTTTTTATTGGCCTTTCCTCACACGGGACAATGCTCTAATAATGAAGATCATCACACTTTTTGTTACAACTTGAAATTACAACTCGATACTACAACAAGTATGACTCTACATGAATGCCTCCGGCGGTGTACCGGCATAAGCAATGAATCAAGAGCGACATATATGAGAAATTATGCATGATGGATTTGCCACAACTACGATGTCAACTACGTGATCATGCATGGCACTATGACAATATGATGCGTGTCATATGAACGGAATGGCGGAAAGTTGCATGGCAATATATCTCGGAATGGCTATGGAAATGCCATGATAGGTAGGTATGGTGGCTGTTTTGAGGAACAATATGGCGTCTATTTTGAGGAAGGATATATAGTGGGTTTATGGTACCGGCGAAAGTTGCGTGGTACAAGAGAGGATAGCAATGGTGGAAAGATGAGAGTGCGTATAATCCATGGACTCAACATTAGTCATAAGAACTCATATACTTATTGCAAAAATCTACGAGTCATCAAAAACAAAGTAATCAACGCATGCTCCTAGGGGGGAGGTTGGTAGGAGTTAACCATCGCGCGCCCCCGACCTCCACACAAAGGTTGGCACTCTACAAATACCTCATGCTCTAACTTCGTCACATAGCGGTTCACCATACGTGGATGATACGGGAATTGCTACCTTAACACAAGTATTCTTCAATTTCATAATAACTCCACCAGAATGACTCTAATATCACTATCCTCATGTCTCAAAACAATTATCAAGCATCCAACATCTCATTCTATTCAATGCACTTGGTGTGAAATTTTTACTACATTGACATTGGATGTTTATCATGTGAAGACTAGTTTCTTTAGCCTAAAAAACATTACCATGCTGTTTTAATAGACTCTCAAATAGATATAAGTGAAGCATGAGAGTTCAACAATTTCTACAAAATATTACCACCACCGTGCTCTAATAGATATAAGTGAAGCACTAGAGCAAAAACTATTCAACTCAAAAGATGTAAGTGAAGCACATAGAGTGTTCTAATAATTTCTAGGACATATTTAACTCTCTCAAATAGGTGTTTCCAGCAAGGATGATTGTGGCAAACTAAAAATCAAAGACTCAAGTTATACAAGATGCTCCAAGCAAGACACATAGCATGTTGCGAATAAAAATATAGCTCCAAGTATAGTTACCGATGGATGAAGACGAAAGAGGGGATGCCTTCCTGGGGCATCCCCAAGCTTAGGATTTTGATTATCTTGATTTTACTTGGGGTGCCATGGGAATACCCAAGCTTGGGCCTTTTCTACTCCTTGTTCCATAGTCCATCAAAGCAATACTCAAAACTTGAAAACTTCACAACACAAAACTTAGACAAAAATTCTCGTGAGCTCCGTTAGTAAGAGAAAGCAAACCACCACTCAAAGGTACAGCAAGGAATTCATTCATTGTTTATATTGGTGTTAAACCTACTGTACTCCAAGTTCTCTATGATTCATATCCTCCAATATTACTCATAGATGCATCGGAATAAGCAAACAACACACGAAAAACAGAATCTGTCAAAAACAGAAAAGTCTGTAGTAATCTGCTGGGTTCGCCTACTTCTGAAACTCCAAAAAATTCAAACTAAATTGTTAAATTTGCGATATTTGTCTACCAATCACCAGCAAAAAGAATCAACTAAAAAGCACGCTCCAGTAAAATCAGAAGACTACTTTAGCTAGCGCTAATGATTCTGTTTTTCACAGCAAGATCAAATAAACTTCACACAAGTCCTACCAAAGGTTCTACTTGGCACAAACACTAAACAAAACATGAAACACATCTAATCAGAGGCTAGATGCAACATTTATTCCCTAACAGCAACAAAAGAAAAAAACATAAAATTGGGTTGCTTCCCAACAAGCGTTATCGTTTTACGCCCCTAGCTAGGCACGATACAAGATAAATCTAGGTATTGCCATCCTTGGAAGGCAATCCATAAGTGGCTCTCATGATAGATTCATATGGTCATTTGATTTTATTTCTAGGAAAGTGTTCCATGCCTTTCCTTAACGGAAATTGGAATCTAATATTTCCTTCCTTCATATCAATAATTGCACCAATCGTTCTAAGGAAATGTCTACCAAGAATAATAGGATATGAAGGATTGCAATCTATATCAAGAACAATGAAATCTACGGGCACATAATTCCTATTGGCAACAATAAGAACATCATTAATTCTTCCCATAGGTTTCTTAATAGTGGAATCTGCAAGATGCAAATTTAAAGAACAATCATCAAGCTCATGAAACCCTAGCAAATCACACAAAGTTTTTGGGATAGTGGAGACACTTGCTCCCAAATCACACAAAGCATAGCATTCATGATCTTTTATTTTTATTTTTATAGTAGGTTCCCATTCAGCATAAAGCTTTCTAGGTATAGAAACTTCCAACTCAAGTTTTTCTTCAAAAGATTGCATCAAAGCATCAACTATATGTTTAGTGAAAGCTTTATTTTGACTATAAGCATGCAGAGAATTTAGCACGGATTGCAACAACGAAATATAATAAATCAAATATCAGTTATCATAATTGAATCCCATGAAATCCAAGGTAGTGAGTTCATCACTATGCAAAGTTTTAATCTCTTCAATCCCACTTTTAACAATTTTAGCATCAAGATCGAAAAACTCCGAATCATTGGGACACCTTAAAGCAGAATCATCTCCAATCCTATTCTCATCAAGATTAATACTAGAAAATAAGGATCTAATAGGAGACACATCAATAACTTTCAGATCTTCATCTTTGTTTTCACGATAACTAGAGGAAGACAATTTAATATAATCTTCTCTTTTAGCACAAATCAACAAAGTTGTTTAGATGGGTAGCGGCATCTTCACTAGGAAGGCTGGAGGATTGATCTTTCAAGAGAAGATTCAGCAAAGCAGCATTGATCTCACAAGATTCACCATCTGTAATAGGAGCAATCGGAGTGCTAATAAAATCATTGTTGTTGGTATTGGGAAAGTCACACAATTTGGTATTGTTCTAAGCCATAGTGACAAGCAAGCAATCTAACACACACAAGCAAACAAGAGGCAAGCGAACGAAAAACACATGGCGGAAGAAGGGCGAATAAAACGGCAAAGATGAAGTGGGGGAGAGGAAAAGGAGAGGAAAATAAATGTAATGCGAAGGATAAGGGTTTGTGATAGATACTTGGTATATGACTTTTGCGTAAGCCTCCCCGGCAATGGCGCCGGAAATTTTTCTTTCTACCTCTTGAGCTTGCGTTGTATTCCCTCGAAGAGGAAAGGGACATGCAGCACAGTAGCGTAAGTATTTCCCTCAGTTTTTGAGAACCAAGGTATCAATCTAGTAGGAGACCACACGCAAGTCCCTCGCACCTGCACAAACAAAAAAGAACTTCGCAGCCAACGCGATAAGGGGTTGTCAATCCTTTTACGGTCACTTACGAGAGTGAGATCTGATAGAGATGATAGTTTATATTTTTGGTATTTTTGGTTTAATAAGACAGCAAATAAAAGCAAGAAAAGTAAAGTAGATGTAGATTGATATGTTGAGAATAGACTCGCGGGCCATAGTTTTCTCTAGTGGCTTCTCTCATGATAGCGGTATTCTACGGCGGGTAAACAAATTACTATCGAGCAATTGATAGAAAAGCGAATAATTATGAGACTATCTAGGCATGATCATTGTATATAGGCATCATGTCCGAGACAAGTAGACCGAAACGATTCTGCATCTACTACAATTACTCCCCACATCGATCGCTATGTAGCATGCATCTAGTGTATGGAGTTCATACGAACAGAGTAACACTTTAAGCAAGATGACATGATGTTGAGGGATAAACTCAAGCAATATGATGAAAACCCCATCTTTTTATCCTCGATGGCAACAATACAATACGTGCCTTGCTGCCCCTACTGTCACTGGGAAAGGACACCGCAAGATTGAACCCAAAGCCAAGCACTTCTCTCATTGCAAGAACTATAGATCTAGTAGGCCAAACCAAACCAATAATTCGAAGAGACTTGCAAGGATATTATGAGCACACATAAAAAGTTCAGAGAAGAACCAAATATTTTTCATAGATAACCTTGATCATAAACTCACAATTCGTCAGATCTCGACAAACACACCGCAAAAAGAGATTGCATCGAATAGATCTCCTCGAAGACCGAGGAGAACTTTGTATTGAGATCGAGAGAGAGAGAAGAAGCCATCTAGATACTAGCTATGGACCCGAAGGTCTGTGGTAAACTACTCACAACTCATGGTGAGGGCAATGATGATGATGAAGAAGGCCTCAGTGATGGATCCCCCTCCCGGAACAGGCTCCAAGATGAGATCTCCATGGGAACAGAAGCTACGGCGGTGGAATTAGGGTTTTATCTTTGCGTATGGAGTTTCTGGGGTACGTAGGTATATACAGGAAGAAGGAAGGCATCGGGGGCCGTGTGGGCCAGCCTCGAGGCAGGGGGGCGCACCCCCACCCTCGAGGGATGGCCCTTCGTCCCCTAACATGGTCCCGAAGATTCCCGAGCGTGATTTCCTCCAAAAATGTCTCTCGCGAAGGTTTCATTCCATTTGGACTCCGTTAGTATTCCTTTTCGGCAAAACTCTGAAATAGGCAAAAAACAGCAACCTGGACTGGGCCTTTGGGTTAGTAGGTTAGTCCCAAAAATGATATAAAAGTGAATGATAAAGCCCATTAAACATCCAAGACTTCATGAATAATAGCATGGAACAATCAAAAATTATAGATACGTTGGAGACGTATGAGCGGCGTCCGCGCTGCTCCTTGGAAGATCAACAAACACGCCTGGAGAACTCCACAATCGTGTCAGCCCAATATACTTCCGCCCTCTGAAGATGCTCTATAAGAGAAATATCTTAACAGATGCTATCTGTCGTGCCTGCTCGATCTCTTGACAA
Organism: Secale cereale; assembly: GCA_902687465.1. Taxonomy (NCBI): domain Eukaryota; kingdom Viridiplantae; phylum Streptophyta; class Magnoliopsida; order Poales; family Poaceae; genus Secale; species Secale cereale. Next base: position 446,112,364 of record LR738714.1, read on the forward strand.
ACACTACGCGCCTCGCCTCGCGCGTCCTGGGCAGACTTCACTACCGCAGGCAGCTCGGTCGCCTGTTCCGAAGCCGTCTTCTCCGATGCCTCACACTTACAGATGGCATCTTGAAGCTCTACCTCGACTTCGGCCACCCGAGACTTGTGCTTCTCGCACTCCTCCTTTTCGGCCTCTAAATGAGCAGCCGCTTTATCAGCGCCCGCCTTGTTTGCCTTGGCCTCCTCCTTGGCCCTAGCAACCTCGCCCCTGAGGGCCTCGAGCTCAGCGGCGCCAACTGTGTAATACAAAATACAATCTTAGAGTTCGTACTTGATGACCCACAAGTGTAGGGGATCTATCGTAGTCCTTTGGATAAGTAAGAGTGTCGAACCCAACGAGGAGCAGAAGGAAATGATAGACGGTTTTCAGTAAGGTATTCTCTGCAAGCACTGAAATTATAGGTAACAGATATTTTTGTGATAAGGTAATTGGTAGCAAGTGACAAACGGTAAAAGTAAATAAGGCGCAGCAAGGTGGCTTAATCCTTTTTGTAGCAAAGGACAAGCCTGGACAAACTCTTATATAAAGGAAAGCGCTCCCGAGGACACATGAGTATTATCGTCAAGCTAGTTTTCATCACGATCATCTGACTCGCGTTCAGTACTTCGATAATTTGGTATGTGGGTGGACCGGTGCTTGGGTGCTGCCCTTACTTGGACAAGCCTCCCACTTATGATTAACCTCTAACGCAAGCATCCGCAACTACAAAAGAAGTATTAGGGTAAACCTAACCATAGCCTGAAACATATGGATCCAAATCAGCCCCTTACGAAGCAACGCATAAACTAGGGTTTAAGCTTCTGTCACTCTAGCAACCCATCATCTACTTATTACTTCCCAATGCCTTCCTCTAGGCCCAAATAATGGTGAAGTGTCATGTAGTCGACGTTCACATGACACCACTAGAGGAGAGACAACATACATCTCATCAAAATATCGAACGAAGACAAAATTCACATGACTACTAATAGCAAGACTTCTCCCATGTCCTCAGGAACAAAAGTAACTACTCATAAGACATAATGTTGTTCATGATCAGAGGGGTATTAATATGCATAATGGATCTGAACATATGATCTTCCACCAAATAAACCAACTAGCATCAACTACAAGGAGTAATCAACACTACTAGCAACCCACATGTACCAATCTGAGGTTTGGGTACAAATATTGGATACAAGAGATGAACTAGGGTTTGAGAGGAGATGGTGATGGTGAAGATGTTGATGAAGATAGACCTCCCCAAGATGGGAGAGTTGTTGGTGATGGCGGCGGTGACGATTTCCCCCTCCCGGAGGGAAGTATCACCGGCAGAATAGCTCTGCCGGAGCCCTAGATTGGTTTCCGCCTCGATTCCGCCTCGAGACGGCGGCGTCTGGTCCCGAAAGCCTCCTTCTGATTTTTTCCAGGTCAAAAAACCTCATATAGGAGAAGATGGGCATCGGGGGCCTTCCGGCTGGCCCACGAGGCAGGGGTGCGCCCCCACCCTCGTGGGCAGTCGGTGGCCCCCCTCGTGGACTTCCTTCGCCAGATATTTTTTATATTTTCTGAAACGACATTCTGTTGAGTTTCAGGGCTTTTGGAGTTGTGCAGAATAGGTTTCCAGAGTTTGCTCCTTTTCCAGCCCAGAATTCCAGCTGCCGGCATTCTCCCTCTTCATGTAAACCTTATGAAATAAGAGAGAAAAGGCATAAGTATTGTGACAAAACATGTAAGAACATCCCATAATGCAATAAATATCAACATATAAGCATGATGCAAAATGGACGTATAAACTCCCCCAAGCTTAGACCTCGCTTGTCCTCAATAGAAAGCCGATATCGCAAAATATGTCCACATGTTTAGAGATAGAGGTGTCGATAAAAACAAAATACAAACATGAGGGCATCATGATCATTATCATAACAACAACTTAAGTAAATATAGTCATATGATTCTTATGGTAAAGTAACAATTCATCCACAATATCAAGTATGAATCATAAACTTCATTGGAAACTAACAAACTTTGATCTCGGTCATTGAAGCAATTGCAATTTATCGTAACATCGTAAAAAGTGAGTATAAGAGCTTTTCAGCAAGCCTACATACTCAACTATCATATAGTCTTTCGCAATTGCTCACACTCACGCAATACTTATGGTTATGAAGTTTTAATCGGACACAGAGAAAGATAGGGGCTTATGGTATTGCCTCCCAACCTTTTACCTCAAGGGTAATGTCAATAGTAATAGATCATGAAAACTTACATCCAAGTGGGTATATATGTTAGGATCTTTCCAACACAATGAGCTTTCCAAAGGATAAAATGTAAAAAGGAAAGGTGAATTTCACCTTGACTCTTATAAGGCAAGAATAATAGATAGGCCCTTCACAGAGGGAAGCAGAGGTTGTCATGTGTTTTTATGGTTGGATGCACAAAGTCTTAGCATAGAAGAACTCCGCTTTATATTGCCACTTGTGATAAGGACCTTTATTATGCAATCCGTCGCTTTTATTACTTCCATATCACAAGATCGTATAAAGATAATTTCTCCCACACTAATAAATCATACATATTTTGGCGAGTTTGCAATATGACAACTTACTTGGAAGGATCTTTCTCAATCCATAGGTAGGTATGGTGGACTCTCATGGCAAAACTGGGTTTAAGGATATATGGAAGCACAAGTAGTATCTCTACTTAGTGCGAGGAGTTTTGGCTAGCATGAGGGGGAAAGGCAAGCTCAACATGTTGGATGATCCATGACAATATACTTTATTTTGGATATAAGAACACATAACCCATTATGTTGTCTTCCTTGTCCAACATCAACTCTTTAGCATGTCATACTTTAATGAGTGCTCACAATCATAAAAGAAGTCCAAGATAGTATATTTGTATGTGAAGCCTCTCTTCTTTTAATATTTCCTATTAATTGCAACGATGACCAAAACTATGTTTGTCACCTCCCAGCAACTTTTATTTATCATACTCTTGTATGTGAAGTCATTACTTCCCATTAGATCGATATGATCTCTTTGATACTCTTTATGTTTTCTTTCTTTTATCATGACCCAAGTGAGGAAATCAAGCCCTTGAGTCAACACTAATCTTTATTATATAGCTCATGGACTCGAATACAAAGGGTAAAGCTCACAAAGCATATGCTCACAACTAGATCATGCTAACTTTATTCTACTAGATCAAGATACTACCAAAAGGATCGAACTAAGTAAAGCGGTAAACATAGGAGTGATGGTGATACGATACCGGGGTCACTCCCCCAAGCTTGGCAGTTGCCAATGGGAGTGCCCATACCCATATGATTATGTCTCCTTCTTCGGGGGTGGTGATGATGGAGTTGCTGATGATGTAGGCTTGTTGTCCACCTTCGAAGGCATGGGTTCACCATCATAGAAGGATGATCGAGTCTCCAGGATAGTCAGATCTGCAGCCAAACTCATCTTCTTGAATCTATATTCATACTCACAGTTTTGGTTTTGCAGGTCATAGATCTGGGCTTGGAGGTGTTCGATCTTCTCTTGAAGATTGGAGATAGCTTCCCCAAAGATCCTTGAGTCCAGCTTGAGGTTGTTGGCGAGCTCCGAGATCATCATGTGGTTGGTGTTGAGTCCTCGTTCCACCATACCTTGGCACTTGAAAACTTGCTGCTCCATTGCTTCGAGTCTTGTCTCCATGCTTCCGGTGCTCCTCGGCCCCTCAACATCACGGATGTGCAGCACCCCCTCATGCAACTCCATGGTTTTAGGGTGGTGCAGCACCTCCGCAAGGTAGGGGTTGATGACCTTCTCGAAGAACTTGTCCTTGGGGGTGTTGGAGGATGCCATGATGATCTAGATCTGTCAAAAACAGCAGCTCGAAACAAAAACAGAGGATTTTTGCGTGATACAGAGGTCAAAACCTTCGGAAGTATATATAATGAATTTTTACCGACCAAAAGGAGTAACCCTCAAGAAAACGGAGTTCGGGGGACACACGGGGTCCCCACGAGGCAGGGGGCACCCTCCACCCTCGTGGACGCCTCGTGTCCCCTTCAGACTGCTTTGTATTTTTCTATTTTTCTAAATATTCCAAAACGGAGAAGAATTGCCTTTAGAACTATTTTGGACTCGGTTTACTTACCGTATCACATACCTCTTCCTTTTCGAAGGCTAGATCATTCCGGAAAGTGTCCCTTATGTATTCCTCCGGGGTTACGGTTTCAATAACATTAGTTTCAACATTTATAGGATTACCTGAGATATAATGTTTGATTCTTTGACCGTTCACCACCTTCGGATTTGTGCCTTCGAAGTTGTTTATTTTTATGGCACCGGAACAATAGACCTCCTCGATAACGTAAGGAAGGTCCTTCCCACTTGGAGAGAAGTTTTCCTGCAAAAAATCTTAAACGAGAGTTGTATAGCAAGACATAATCACCTACCTTAAACTCACGCTTTTGTATCCTTTTGTCATGCCATCTTTTAACTTTTTCTTTAAACATCTTGGCATTCTCATAGGCTTGGGTTCTCCATTCATCGAGACAGCTAATGTCGAATAACCTCTTCTCACCGGCAAGTTTGAAATCATAATTGAGCTCTTTAATAGCCCAAAATGCCTTCTGTTCTAGCTCAAGAGGTAAGTGACAAGCTTTTCCATATACCATCTTGTAAGGAGACATACCCATATGATTTCTGTATGCAGTTCTATAGGCCCATAATGCATCATCAAGTTTCTTGGACCAATTCTTCCTAGACCTATTAACTATCTTTTGCAATATGAATTTCAACTCCCTATTACTTAATTCTACTTGACCACTAGTCTGTGGGTGATAGGGGGATGCAATTCTATGGTTGACATCATACTTTGCAAGCATCTTACGGAAAGCACCATGAATAAAGTGTGAACCACCATCAGTCATTAGATATCTAGGGACTCCAAACCTCGGAAAAATAACTTCCTTAAGCATTTTAATAGAGGTGTTATGATCAGTGCTACTAGTTGGAATAGCTTCTACCCACTTAGTAACGTAATCAACAACAACTAAAATATGTGTGTACCCATTAGAGGCAGGAAAAGGTCCCATATAATCAAAGCCCAAAACATCAAATGGTTCAATAACAAGTGAATAATTCATAGGCATTTCTTGACGTCTACTAATATTACCAATTCTTTGACATTCATCACAAGATAAGACAAACTTACGGGCATCCTTGAAGAGAGTAGGCCAATAAAAACTGGACTGCAATACCTTATGTGCAGTTCTATCTCCCGCATGGTGTCCTCCATAAGCTTCGGAGTGGCACTTGTGTAGGATATGTTCCTGTTCATGCTTAGGTACACAACGTCTAATAATACCATCTACTCCTTCTTTATAAAGATGTGGGTCATCCCAGAAGTAATGTCTCAAATCATAGAAGAATTTTTTCTTTTGCTGGTATGTGAAGCTAGGAGGTATAAACTTAGCAACAATATAATTAGCATAATCAGCATACCATGGAGCAGTACGAGAAGTATTTATGACAGCTAATTGTTCATCAGGAAAGCTATCGTCAATAGGTTGTGGGTCATCCAGTATATTCTCTAACCTAGACAAGTTATCTGCTACGGGGTTCTCAGCTTCCTTTCTATCAATAATATGCAAATCAAATTCTTGCAGCAAGAGAACCCATCTAATAAGTCTAGGCTTAACATCTTTCTTTTCCATAAGGTATTTGATAGCAGCATGATCAGTGTGAATAGTTACATTAGAATCAACGATATAGGGTCTAAACTTATCACAAGCAAATACAACTGCTAAAAATTCTTTCTCAGTGGTAGCATAACTTCTTTGGGCACTATCTAGAGTTTTACTAGCATATTGGATAACATTCAATTTCTTATCAACTATTTGCCCTAAAACAGCTCCTACAACATAATCACTAGCATCGCACATAATCTCAAAGGGTAAATTCCAGTCAGGAGGCTGGACAATAGGTGCAGAGATCAATGCTTTCTTAAGTATTTCAAATGCTTCTAGACAATCATCATCAAAGACAAAAGGAATATCTTTTTGTAAGAGATTAGTCAGAGGCCTGGAGATTTTGGAGAAGTCCTTAATGAACCTCCTATAAAACCCGGCATGACCAAGGAAACTTCGTATACCTTTGATGTCCTTGGGGCATGGCATCTTTTCAATAGCATCAACTTTAACTTTGTCCACTTCAATACCTCTTTCAGAAATTTTATGTCCCAATACGATGCCTTCATTAACCATAAAGTGACACTTCTCCCAATTCAAGACAAGATTAGTGTCTTCACATCTCCGCAAAACTCGATCAAGGTTGCTTAGGCAATCATCAAAAGAAGTTCCGTAAACGGAGAAATCATCCATGAACACCTCAACAATTTCTTCACAAAAATCAGAGAATATAGCCATCGTGCATCTTTGAAAGGTAGCAGGTGCATTACATAAACCAAAAGTCATATGTCTATAAGCAAAGGTACCGAAAAGACAACTAAACGTGGTCTTTTCTTGATCCCCTTTTGACACTGGTGTTTGACAGAAACCAGAATAACCATCTAAAAAGCAGAAATGAGTATGTTTGGATAACCTTTCTAGCATTTGATCAATAAATGGAAAGGGGTAATGATCTTTCTTAGTAGATTTATTTAACTTACAGAAATCAATTACCATCCTATAACCTGTAACTATCCTTTGCGGGATCAATTCATCTTTATCATTAGGAACGATAGTCATACCTCCGTTCTTAGCGACACAATGGACAAGACTTACCCACTGGCTATCAGCAACTGGATAGATAATACCTGCCTCTAGAAGCTTTAGTATTTCCTTTCTTACCACTTCTTTCATCTTAGGATTTAACCGTCGCTGATGATCAATAACTGGTTTAGCATTTTCTTCCAATTTTATCTTGTGTTGGCATATAGTGGGACTAATGCCCTTAAGATCATCCAGAGTATATCCAATAGCAGCACGATGCTTCTTCAGAGTTTTCAATAGTTTTTCTTCTTCCTGCTCTGAAAGGTTAGCACTAATAATAACAGGATATATCTTATTTTCATCAAGATAAACATACTTAAGATTATCACGTAAAGGTTTAAGTTCAAACATGGGATCACCCTTGGGTGGAGGAGGATCCCCTAAGATTTCAACAGGCAAGTTGTTTTCCAATACGGGTCCCTGTGTAAGGAATATTTCATCTATTTCCCTTCTCTCATTCATATGCATATCATTTTCGTGGTCTAGCAAGTATTGTTTTAAAGGATTATTATGTGGCATGGCAATAGAAGCTAGACCAATAATTTCATCCTTACTGGGTGGTGCCTTTTCAAGGGGTTGTCTATGAAATTTAGAAAATTTAAAATCATGAGTCATATCCCCTAATCCCACAGTGACAATATTTGTTACGCAGTCTATCTTGGCGTTAACAGTATTCAAGAAGGGTCTGCCAAATATAATGGGACAAAATTCATCTTGTGGGGAACTAAGAATAAGGAAATCAGCAAGGTATTTAACCTTCCCACACAAGACTTCAACATCTCTAACAATCCCAACTGGTGAAATAGTATCTCTATTAGCAAGCTTAATGGTAACATCAATCCCTTCTAACTCAACAGGTGCAATATCATGCATAATTTCGTTATACAAATCAATAGGGATAATACTCGCACTAGCACCTACGTCCCATGAACCATGATAGCAATGATCTCCTATCTTAACAGAGATAACATGCAAGCCTACAATCAGTCTATGTCTATTCCTAGCATTGGGTTTGGCTATTCTAGCAGACTCTTCTTGGAGGTAAATAACATGTCCATCTAAATCTTCTACCAAGAGGTCTTTAACCATAGCAACACTAGATTCAACTTTAATTTGCTCAGAGAGTGTAGGTGTTCTAGTATTAATCTTACGAACTACAGTTGAAGCTTGAGCATGATCCTTTATCCTAACAGGGAAAGGTGGTTTCTCAATATAAGTGGTAGGTATAACAGGATCAAAATTATAAGTGATAGTCTTTTCTTCAACTTTAATAGGTTCAACTAATTTTACTTTAATAGGGGGTGGTATTTAAACCACTTCTCCTTGGGAAGATCAACATGAGTAGCAAAAGATTCATAGAAAGAAGCTACTATCTCAGAGTCAAGTCCATATTTAGTTCTAAACTCACGGAAAACATCGGTATCCATAAAAGCTTTAACACAATCAAACTTAGGGGTCATACCTGACTCCTTACCTTCGTCGAGATCCCAATCTTCAGAGTTGCGTTTAATTCTTTCCAATAAATCCCATTTGAATTCAATAGTCTTCATCATATAAGAGCCAGAACAAGAAGTATCGAGCATGGAGCGATTATTAAGAGAAAGCCGAGCATAAATTTTTGAATGATCATTTCTCTTGAGAGCTCATGATTGGGGCATGAATATAACATTGACTTAAGCCTCCCCCAAGCTTGAGCGATGCTTTCTCCTTCACGAGGCCAGAAATTATAAATATAATTACGATCATGATGAACCTAGTGCATAGGGTAGAACTTCTGATGAAATTCCAACTTCAGACGATTACAGTTCCATGATCCCATATCATCGCACAGCCTAAACCATGTCAATTCATCTCCCTTCACAGATAAAGGGGAGACCTTCTTCTTGATAACATCCTCGGGCATACCTGCAAGCTTAAATAATCCACAAACTTCATCCACATAGATTAGGTGTAAGTCGGGATGCACTGTTCCGTCTCCTATAAAGGGATTTTCAAGCAGTTTCTCTATTATACCCGAAGGAATCTCAAAGCAAACATTTTCAATAGGTGTAGTAAGTTGAGGAGCAACTCTTTGCTCTTCTGATCAGGGTGAAGATACCCCGAACAAGCCCCTCAAAGGATTTTGAGCCATAGTAACAAGTGACAATAAATTTCAGCACACTATGTAAATTTTCCTTACCAAATTCCACTTACCAAAGGCGCTTCACTCCCCGGCAACGGCGCCAGAAAAGAGTCTTGATGACCCACAAGTGTAGGGGATCTATTGTAGTCCTTTCGATAAGTAAGAGTGTCGAACCCAACGAGGAGCAGAAGGAAATGATAGGCGGTTTTGAGTAAGGTATTCTCTGCAAGCACTGAAATTATAGGTAACAGATAGTTTTGTGATAAGGTAATTGGTAGCAAGTGACACACGGTAAAAGTAAATAAGGTGCAGAAAAGGAAAAGCCTGGACAAACTCTTATATAAAGGAAAGCGCTTCCAAGGACACATGGTTATTATCGTCAACGTAGTTTTCATCACGATCATCTGATTCGCGTTTGGTACTTCGATAATTTGGTATGTGGGTGGACCGGTGCTTGGGTGCCGCCCTTACTTGGACAAGCCTCCCACTTATGATTAACCTCTAATGCAAGCATCCGCAACTACAAAAGAAGTATTAAGGTAAACCTAACCATAGCCTGAAACATATGGATCCAAATCAGCCCCTTACGAGGCAACGCATAAACTAGGGTTTAAGCTTCTATCACTCTAGCAACCCATCATCTACTTATTACTTCCCAATGCCTTCCTCTAGGCCCAAATAATGGTGAAGTGTCATGTAGTCGACGTTCACATGACACCACTAGAGGAGAGACAACATACATCTCATCAAAATATCGAATGAAGACTAAATTCACATGACTACTAATAGCAAGACTACTAGCAACTAAATTCACATCACACATTCCTGAAGACACCATGTCCTTAGGAACAAAAGTAACTACTCACAAGACATAATTTTGTTCATGATCAAAAAGGTATTAATATGCATAATGGATCTGAACATATGATCTTCCACCAAATAAACCAACTAGCATCAACTACAAGGAGTAATCAACACTACTAGCAACCCACAGGTACCAATCTGAGGTTTGGGTACAAAGATTGGATACAAGAGACGAACTAGGGTTTGAGAGGAGATGGTGCTAGTGAAGATGTTGATGAAGATAGCCCTCCCCAAGATGGGAGAGTTGTTGGTGATGACGGCGGTGATGATTTCCCCCTCCCGGAGGGAAGTATCCCCGGTAGAACAGCTCTGCCGGAGCCCTAGATTGGTTTCCGCCTCGGTTCCGCCTCGAGACAGCGGCGTCTGGTCCCGAAAGCCTCCTTCTGATTTTTTCCAGGTCAAAACACCTCATATAGGAGAAGATGGGCATCGGGGGCCTTTCGGCTGGCCCACAAGGCAGGGGGCGCGCCCTGGGAGTGGGTGCGCGCCCCCACCCTCGTGGGCAGCCGATGGCCCCCCTCATGGACTTCTTTCGCCAGATATTTTTTATATTTTCTGAAACGACGTTCTGTTGAGTTTCAGGGCATTTTGAGTTGTGCAGAATAGGTTTCCATTGTTTGCTCCTTTTCCAGCCCAGAATTCCAGCTGCCGGCATTCTCCCCCTTCATGTAAACCTTGTAAAATAAGAGAGAAAAGGCATAAGTATTGTGACAAAACATGTAAGAACAACCCATAATGCAATAAATATCAACCTATAAGCATGATGCAAAATGGACGTATCAGTACTCATACCCAATCAATCAAGTCTTATTGACATTTAAATAAAAATCCGCATACCTTGCGTCTCATGAAAATGCCGGTTGATGCGGTCGTGGTCTGCATTGGCCACCTCGAGCTTCCAATTTAGTTCGGCGACCTCCGCGTCTCGCGCACTCACCGTAACTAAAGAAGCCTACACGATAGTTCAGCTCTGTAAGTATGCTAATCTATGGATACTTCGTCCGATTCTTTTCATAATCACACAAAGCATCACGGCCTACTGGTTATATATGTGCACTTAAAACAAATAAGATTTCTTAAAAGCATTACATGGCTTACCTCAAAGCATGTTAAAAGGCTGTTGAAGGCTTCATTTAGTCCGCCCTTGACGGACTGAATCTTCTTCATCACCGCACCCATCAAGGTGCGGTGTTCTGCAATGATGAGAGCACTTTGCAATGCTCCTTCCATGGAATCCGACGCCTCCGGATTCACTCCGGGCGCCGCCGTATCCTCCTCCGCTTGAGGAGCGGGATCATCAAACCGCGGAGCCGCGCTAGGCTCCGGGATGGTGTTCGGTGGGACCCCGGACTATGCGGGCCCCAAATATTTGGTCTCCATGGGGGCCGTTTCCCCATGGTCAGTGGCCGCCGAGGTATTACCCTCGGCCGTCCTGTGTCCTGCCCCGCCCTCATCTCCTTGGGCGGAGAGAACCCGCTGAGACGACACTTCGGTGTCCCCGCCGATTACGGGAAATGAAGCCCAGACCGGCGGGTCACTCTTCGTCTCCCTAGGCGCCACAGAGTTCCCCTCCGATGATGTAACATCGGGGTTTACACCAGGAGGGCTGTAGGTCAGCAGGAGAAAAATATTAAGTAAAATACCAAAAAAGCTGAATAAACAGAGGTGGAGCACTTGAGTCCGGACTGACTTACTGTAGGATCGAAAGTAGGTCTAGAGGGGGGGTGATTAGACTACTTGACAATATAAAAAAATCTGCCTTTAGATCATGCAATGTTTTTGGCAGTTTCACAAACAAGATCAGTTCAAGTAACACCCTACACATGCAATTCTAGAGTTTATGCAGCGGAAAGTAAATTGCACATGTAAAAGAGAGGTGGAGAAGATCAAACGCAGTTTGGTGACACGGAGATTTTTGTCGTGGTTCCGATAGGTGGTGCTATCGTACATCCACGTTGATGGAGACTTCAACCCACGGAGGGTAACGGCTGCGCGAGTCCACGGAGGGCTCCACCCACGAAGGGTCCACGAAGAAGCAACCTTGTCTATTCCATCACGGCCTACGCCCACGGAGGACTAGCCTTACTCGGGGTAGATCTTCACGAAGTAGGCGATCTCCTTGCCCTTACAAACTTCTTGGTTCAACTCCACATCATCAAGACGGAGGCTCCCAAGCGACACCTAACCAATCTAGGAGGCACCACCCCCCAAAAGGTAATAGACGGTGTTGATGATGATGAACTCCTTGCTCTTGTGCTTCAGATGATAAACTCCCCAACACTCAACTCTCCTCACTGATATGGCTGTGGTGGAGGAAAGGTTTGAGTGGAAAGCAACTTGGGAAGGCTAGAGATCAAGTTTCATATGGTAGGAATGGAATGGCTTGATCTCAACACAAGGGTAGGTGGTTCACTTCTCAGAAAGTGTATGATATGAGTGGTAGACTTTCTGATGGCTCTCCTCACGAATGAGGAGGGGGTGGAGGGGTATATATAGCCTCCACACAAAATCCAACCGTTACACACACATTTGACCAATCTCGGTCAGACCGAAGTGAAAACTCGGTCAGACCGAAAGTTCAAATATAGTGAACGTTGGGATTTTCGGTGGGACCGAAAATACCATCTCGGTGGGACCGAAAGTGTATCTGATATGAACGTTGGAGTTTTCGGTGAGACCGAGAAAGAAAACTCGGTTGGACCGATTTGAGAAAGAGCAGGAACATGCCAGAATCGGTGAGACCGAAAATGAATTATCGGTGAGACCGATTTGAGCCAAGACAGAAGCTTGCCCATTTCGGTGAGACCGATAATACAAACTCGGTTATTCCGAAATGAAGTGAAATGGTTACAGAAGGTTGGCAGTTCAGTTTCGGTGAGACCGATCTCAAACTCGGTAGGACCGATTTTTCTAGGGTTTGGAATATGGCAGAAGTGGTTCATCTCGGTGGGACTGAGTTGGAAGAATCGGTTTGTCCGAGATTACTTATGGGTGTGTTTGGTAGTGAAAGGTGCTGATAGTTGAAGGAGCTAAATCACTGAGCACTTGAGCAACCAGATCATCAACACAACCTCATCCCCTTTTAATAGTATTGGCTTTTCCTATGGACTCAATGTGATCTTTGATCACTAAACCAAAAATAGAGTCTTGAGCTTTTGCCAAAGCTTGCCTTAGCATTTGAGGGGTCCACTTCTTCAGTCATCTTGCCATCCCAATGTGATTGGATTTCCTGAAACATACTTGATAAAAGCATTAGTCCAACCACAAAGTATGTTGTCATTAATTACCAAAACCACCCAGGGAGCAAATGTGCTTTCAATCTCCCCCTTTTTGGTAATTGATGGCAACACACTGAAATTATATTGAACGAGACATCAAAGCTTATTGAAAGAAAGACAGGATTATCATGAAAGCTTTGACAAGCATGTAGTACACAGGCTCCCCCTACAAGTGTGCAAGATTTTCATAGATTATGGTTTTGGACTACCACAAGCACACGAGAGAGATAAGCAAGATGTGCTACATGCAGCTTGGCTATATGCATCAGAGCAGAAGAAAAGGAATTGAGTGATAATGCATATGTGCATGGTGATTTCTTGCAAACAAGTATTTACAAGCAAGTCACCATCATGCACATTCTGCAAGATGCATATACTTACCTTGAGGTTCCTTGACATTGTACCTGAAGGGATAAACTTGAGAAAACAAGGTTAGATAACACAAGAGTATTCCTTCAACCAACTGCAAGAACATCAAGAGTACCAAGCCAGGGAGGACATGTATAAAGAGTGTCTCATATTTGAGCACAGGCTTGAATCAGCAAACATGTCTCCGAAGCTAAAAGATTTTCAATGAACTCTGAGAGATTTTGCTTTTCATAGGATATCAATTGTGAAGATTCCTCTAAGTCTTCTCCCCTTAAGCTAAAAGATTCCATGAGATACTGTAGGATCGAAAGTAGGTCTAGAGGGGGGGTGATTAGACTACTTGACAATATAAAAAATCTGCCTTTATATCATGCAAAGTTTTTGGCAGTTTCACAAACAAGATCAGTTCAAGTAACACCCTACACATGCAATTCTAGAGTTTATGCAGCGGAAAGTAAATTGCACATGTAAAAGAGAGGTGGAGAAGATCAAACGCAGTTTGGTGACACGGAGATTTTTGTCGTGGTTCCGATAGGTGGTGCTATCGTACATCCACGTTGATGGAGACTTCAACCCACGGAGGGTAACGGCTGCGCGAGTCCACGGAGGGCTCCACCCACGAAGGGTCCACGAAGAAGCAACCTTGTCTATTCCATCACGGCCTACGCCCACGGAGGACTAGCCTTACTCGGGGTAGATCTTCACGAAGTAGGCGATCTCCTTGCCCTTACAAACTGCTTGGTTCAACTCCACATCACGACGGAGGCTCCCAAGCGACACCTAACCAATCTAGGAGGCACCACCCCCCAAAAGGTAATAGACGGTGTTGATGGTGATGAACTCCTTGCTCTTGTGCTTCAAGTGATAAACTCCCCAACACTCAACTCTCCTCACTGATATGGCTGTGGTGGAAGAAAGATTTGAGTGGAAAGCAACTTGGGAAGGCTAGAGATCAAGTTTCATATGGTAGGAATGGAATGGCTTGATCTCAACACAAGGGTAGGTGGTTCACTTCTCAGAAAGTGTGTGGTAGAAGTGGTGGTACTTTCTGATGGCTCTCCTCACGAATGAGGAGGGGGTGGAGGGGTATATATAGCCTCCACACAAAATCCAACCGTTACACACACATTTGACCAATCTCGGTCAGACCGAAGTGAAAACTCGGTTAGACCGAAAGTTCAAATATAGTGAACGTTGGGATTTTCGGTGGGACCGGAAATACCATCTCGGTGAGACCGAAGTGAGTCAAAGGTTAGGGTTTGCCATTTCGGTGAGACCGAAAATATAAACTCGGATATTCCGAATTGATGTCAACTGATCACAGAAGGTTGGCAGCCCTTTTTCGGTGAGACCGAAACTCAGAATCGGTGTGACCGAGAATCTAGGGTTTGGAGAAACAACTGAAGTGGTTCATCTCGGTGGGACTGAGTTGGAGAAATCGGTGTGACCGAGATTACTTATGGGTGTGTGTTAAGTAGTGAATAGTGCTGATAGTTGAGGGAGTTAGATCACCAAGCACTTGAGCAACAAGAACATTAACACAACCTCATCCCCTTTTAATAGTATTGGCTTTCCTATGGACTCAATGTGATCTTTGATCACTAAACCAAAAATGGAGTCTTGAGCTTTTGCCAATGCTTGTCTTAGCATTTTGAGGGGTCCACTTCTTCAGACATTTCCATACCCACATCATCGAACTTTTCTGAAAAGATTCTCAAGAGAATATTAGTTCAATGATATATATGTTGTTATTAATTACCAAAACCACCCGGGGATTAGTTGCACTTTCAATCTCCCCCTTTTTGGTAATTGATGACAACATATAGATCAAAGCTTCGACAAAAGATATAATCAAAGAATAATATCGTCGCTTTGAGAAGTATGTGATAAACAAGAGCTCCCCCTAAATTTGTGCATTATTTAAAATTTGCGTTTGAATGCAAATGCACAATCGATTAGGATTATGGGTCACTCTTCCATGTCACATACATCTTGGTGGAGCGCACAAAATGATAAGAATGAATAACATGCACTCAATCACCAAGACAAGAGTAAATAGCCATACAATAAGAAATAGCATATGATAAACAATAAGCACACATTAAAGCATAGTATGACTAAGCACTCATTAAGGTAGCATCAAACGTAGTAGCAAGCACACTTAAAGTATCTGGAACCAAAAGAAACCAATGTATCTCAAGGAAAACGGCAAAAGAACGAATAGACGAAAGAGCACTCTCTCTCTCGAAGCCCTATGATCTATAGCAATTTCTCCCCCTTTGGCAACAAGTTACCAAAAAGTTCGAAAAGGTATAGAGCTAAACGTCACTGCGGGCTCGGCTGGCTGCTCCCGTCTGGGTCGATGTCGGTGTAGAGATAGCTGCGTCGGCGAAGACTTCTGCGGATGTCTGCGCTGGAGGAGTGGATGCTGGAGCTGAAGGAACTGCTGGAGCTGTAGCTGGTGCTGAAGTGGTAGCCCTGGAGTCTGTCACTGGGATAGCTGCAGACCTGGATCCTCTGGGAACCGGAGCAGTCTGGCGATGAGAGTCCTGGACTATATCATCCTGCATAAGCTCTGCCCTCTCCTGCCTAGTCTCCTCCATGTCTGCCTCAAGCTTGTTGACAGACACCTGAATCTCAGTCAGCTTCACGTCTAGAGCGTGGATCTTGTCCTCGACGATCCTCTCAAGGCTCTCCTGAGATTGCTCAATGCTGGCCAGGCGTTGTTCAATTCTCCGGGTTGCTTCAAGAATCTGATCTCCGAAGCTCTTTGGCTTAGCTGCTGCTGCTGCTGCCTCTCTGTCAGCTTTGGCTTTCTTTGCAGCTTCGATCTTGGCTTGCCCTTCAACTGAGGTGGGATCCTCTTCATCCATCACAACTACGTTGTCCTCATTCTCTGGCTGCAGTGGTAAGTGCTTCCTATCCAACATGAATTTGCCCGTGCCAAACTTGGCGTTGATAAGCATCTGTATCTGCGGTGCAAACCCACACGACCTCTTCTGGTCAGCTGCAGTCCTCTTGATGGTCTCTACCATCAAGTCCATCACCTTAAAAGGTGCCTTCTCATCGAGAATGTGCAGCATGTTGATAGAATAGCCTCGTATCATCCGGTGGTCACCTGACTTAGGCATCAAAGTATGCCTCAGGATAGTGTTAGTGGTGGTCAGACCTGCCTGGAGATAATACACTGAGCCGAGTTTCCATCCCTCCAAATCAGCAGCTGGGATCTCCTTGTACATATTCTTCATGGAATCATGACTCTTCTTAGGAATCCCATAGACATCAATGTCGTCCTCTCTCTGCACTGGAGCGTTCAGAAGTTCTGCCCATTCTGCAACAGTTGAAGAAAACCGTTGACCTTCAGTCATCCATGTGATCTTGCCATCGGGGTAGAAATGGGCTGTGGCATAAAACTGCATGATCATCTCGTCGTTCCATGCTGTCAGTTCTTGACCCACAAAGTCAGCAACTCCACATGCAGTAAAGCTCTCATGCACATGGGGAAAGAAGTCCCGATGCTCTCTGCTGTCAATGTACTTCCAGTCGACATACCTGGTGTCAGCAACAATGGGCTTCTTATCCATTAGCACGGTCTCATAGAAATCCTGCTGCTCTTTGGTGTGGAATCTGGGGTCCACAGCAGTCCTTCTTCTTACGGCATATGGATCAGATTGTCTCCATAGCCTGAGACCTTTGTCCTTCCTTGCCTTCATATCCTCAGCTTGAGGATGAGCATCATTGTGGAGTGGCAATCTGGGACGGAGCTTGAGCAACACATGCTCTTCATCTGACTCAGAAGGTGGCATCTCACCTTTGTTCTTCTCAGAAGCTGGAATGCTTCTGGTTGTCCTCTTAGGCTTTGCTGGAGCTGCCTTAGCTGGAGCAGGCTTCTTGGGCTTGGAGGAGGCTTGAGCCCGAATAGCATCACCCATGAACTTAGCTTTCTGAGGAGGAGGCTGGGGTGCATCTTCTTCTTCTTCTTCAGCATCCTCAACTTGAGGTTCAGCATAAACAACTCTCTTCCTTTTGGAAGTCTTCTTCACCTTGCTTGGAGCTGGCTCTTCCAAGTTTAGCTTCTTGGCAACTGCAGACTGCTTCACTTTGCTCGTGCCTTTCTTTGGCTGCTGCCCTTGGAGCTCTTTGGCGACCACTTGCCTCTTTGGCTTGGAGGTAACTTCCTCAGCAACGAAATCGGAATCCTCAGAATCAGACGTTCTCTTCTTCCTGGTTCTCGTAGCAGCAGGAGGCAGACCACTGGGGGTACTCCTCTCACCATCATCACTAGAGCTGCTAGCCTCAGGACTTGTACCTGCCTCTGGAATCTCAGCAAATGGTGATTCGGACCTGTTCTGGCTGTCACTGACATCTGACATGGCTGAAAGACCTGTGAATAGATAAGGTATAGGCAGAATAGAAGAGTTATCACAACTGCAGAAGTTTTTGCAAAAAAATGAGTTAAAAACTTAGTTTTGAGTTTTCACAGAATGTATTTCGGTCAAACCGATTTCAAGTTTCGGTGTAACCGAAGTGTTCAACAGAACCTACACACCACTTTCGGTCAGACCGAAATGGGTTTCGGTCCTACCGAAAAACTAGGGTTTCATAGAAACTTCACTTCGGACATTCCGATTTTCACAACTCGGTCAGACCGAACTGTGTAGTGCAATGGTCAGAGACCAAATCGGTCAGTCCGAGTTTCAGGAATCGGCTTCACCGAGATGCATTCCGTGGAAACTTAAACCTAAGAATTTTCCTCGAAACTAAACGATCTGAGCAATGTATTGGGATCATATCAAACGTGGATTGAATCAGGGCAGACCTATCATGCAAGAATCAGAAGTGGAGCATGAATAGGGATTGAGACACACCCTAACTTGGTGGTGTCCCTCTACGGCGGCAACGGAGGAGAAGATTACCGTTGACGGCGGCGGAGACCTGCGGCAAGGGCACACAGGCGACGACGGCGACGATCCTTAGATCAGGGCGGCGGCAGCAGGGGTCTTGGAGGGCGAACGGTTTGAAAGGAATAGATCGCGCGCAGCCCTCAGTATATATAACCCCGTACTGTCGGTGGGACCGAGTTGAAAAACTCGGTGTCACCGAGATGTATTTCTGCTGTGCAGTTACACATATCGGTCAGACCGAGATTTTGAACTCGGTTTCACCGAGATGAAACCTAGATCAATCTAAGTGTTTCGGTTGGACCGAGATTGAGAAGCCGGTCAGACCGAAATAGACTTAGAAGGTTTTGGAAGTCAGCCTTAGACGAATCGGTGGTTCCGAGTGCTCCTCACTCGGACTGTCCGAAAAAGACTTGTTCAAAGTTGTGATATAAGCATGAATAGATTTTTGAGATAAGAAAGCATAGATAGCTAGGGAAGGTGCTTAGGCATTCTTGTCCATCCATTTGGCCAGAAAAAGAAACCAAAACAATCAAAACAACAAATGGATGTCCTTGAATGGATAAAATCATGCATCCAACATGCTCACACAATAAGATAGCAACTGAAATATGTGTCAAACATGCACAATCAAAACTCTAGCTACTAGCACACAAAATGTCGATGACTAGGTCATCTATATATGAGTATATTGACTTAGGAGTCAAATGAGAACATTTGATCATAGGTCATACTCATCGTTTAAGCACAAGTGGGGTTACCACTTTTACATAAAGCATTTATGTGTTCACATCATTTGGAGATGTTTTAGCTCAATTTTTAGAGCAAAGCTCCCCCTAGATGTGAGAACCCCTTTTAAAGGGTCAAACTAACCTTGGGTTGTCGTAGAAGACTTCATGTAGATGTTGAAGATGTGGATGCTCAATGTTGATGTAGATCATCATGAGTTGGGAGCAATCCTTTGGATTAGGGCACTTTCAATACCTACATGGGTTAGTCCCACAAGGAACAAACAAGAATATCCATGGACATAGAGTGAAGTGCACAAAAGATGATGTCCATGAAAGCAATGATTACCTTGTCCCTTGACTTACCAACAAGAGGGTTTGTGACTCCATGAACAAGTGCATGATGTGGAAGTTGATTGCACACGTTCTTGCCAAAATGAATATGAGTGAAGTTTGTTGGCGGAGTCACCCTCAAGAACCTACTAGTTCTTCTTCTTTGGGATCCACATCATCTTGATGGGAATCCTTGGTGTTGTAGTTGAGCTTGACGAAGTAGAACTTGATGTGTCCTTGGGAACCCACTTGACCATGGCTTGAGGTGCTTCAATGAATGCATCAATCTCCTCTTGAAGCTTGTCCTTGGCCTTTAGCTTGTGGTCTTGTGGTGGAAGGTCATCTTGAGCTTGTTCCACATTGGAAGAAGTAGGATCATACTTCTCCTTTTGTGAAACAAACTGTGGAGTAGGGTATTGACCTTCTTCCCACTCAACACCTTTGGCGTTGAACTTTTGCTCAAAACCAATCCCTTGATTCTTCCGGTGTCTTCCTTGTTTGCGAACAATCTCCTCAAAGTTCTTGCTTCCGGCAAGACTCTTGTAGACACCTTTCTCTATGATTTCCTTCAATAGGCTATTTTCTTGCTCAAGTGTAACTTGGCTTGGAACATTGTTAGTGGAATCAAGAGAACTACTAGAAGTAACAACATTGGATTTAACATTGTTATTGTTACTACTAGAGGAAGAATTTTTCTTATGCTTGTCATGCTTAGTCTTAATAGGTGGCAAGAAATTAGACAAGAGAAGTCGTTTGGCAAGATATGAAGAACTCTTCTTTCGAAGATCGTCATTGATCGCTTTTAGAAACTCATGTTCTTGCTCTAGAGTGAGCTTCTCGAAGCGTAGCTTCTCATGAGATCTTAGGAGCTCTCTATGATCTTCTTGAGTTGTTTCATGAGCTAACTTAAGAGTGTTTAGTTCGACGCTCAATCTCCTTCATAGCATTGTCATTCGACTCTTCTCGACTATAAAGACTACTAGCATTTTCATCATTACTAAGCTCACTAGATTTATCATGCAAGAGCTCATCTTCACCAAGTAAGTCATCCTCATCACTATCAAAGTCAATGAACTCAGGGTGTGTTACCTTGGGGCCTTTAGCCATGAAGCATCTTCCAATTCCCTCATTCGGTGAATCAAATAAGTCGTAGGAGTTGGAGTTGGAGGATACGAGTGCAAGTCCGGCAACACCTTCATCTTGACTATAGTCGGAGTCGGAGTGATAGCTTCCATCGGATTGACTGTCAGAGTCGGAGCCGGAGACCCATTCACCAACATGAGCTTGATGTCTTCTTCTTGTGTAGCTCCTTGATGACTTGTCTTTCCTCTCCGAATCCTTGCTTCTCCGAGGAGGTCTTCGTTCATAACGATCATCTCTACTCCTTCTCTCTTTCCGAGGTGATTCATCTCTTGCTCTTCTTCTTGGAGATTCTTCTCTTCTCTTGTGGGGAGCCGTACACTCATTTGAGAAGTGTCCGGGTCTTCCACAATTGTAGCAGTTTCGATCACGACTAGAAGATCTCTTTCCATTATATGATCTAGACTTTGAGCTTCTCTCTTTGCCTTTATTCTTGTAGAACTTGTTGAAGTTCCTGACCATTAGGCTTATGTCTTCATTGGAAACTAACTTGTCACTTGAGGTAGTAGGAGCATCACTTGTAGCTTTGTAAGCACCACTTGACTTGTTGTGAAGCTCTTCCTTATCCTTAAGTGTCATCTCATGAGCAACAATCCTTCCAATGACTTCAGTTGGCTTGAGAGTCTTGTAGTTTGGCATCATTTGGATCAAAGTGCACACGGTGTCATACTTTCCATCCAAAGCTCTGAGAATCTTCTTAATGATGAATCGGTCGGTCATTTCTTCGCTTCCTAAGCCTGCAATCTCATTTGTGATGAGAGCAAGCCTAGAGTACATTTCAGCGACTCCTTCACCATCCTTCATCTTGAACTTGTCAAGTTGACCTTGAAGAATATCTAGCTTTGATTCCTTAACAGATTCAGTACCCTCGTGCATTTCAACCAAAGTATCCCAAATCTCTTTAGCATTTTCAAGACGGCTGATTTTGTTGAACTCTTCGGGACACAAGGCATTGAAGAGAGTGTCACAAGCTTGAGCATTGTTTTGCAACATCTTCAATTCTTCGGGTGTAGCTTCGCGATCCGGAACTTTTCCATCTTCAAAGAAGTCACCTTGCATACCAACACAAATAATGCCCCATGCGGCTGGGTTATGACCAAGAATATGCATTTTCATTTTATGCTTCCAACTAGCAAAATTTGTACCATCAAAGTAAGGACCTCTACGATAATTACCCTCACTAGACGCCATACTCTCCTAGGTTGTGAAACCAAGCTTATGGAGTCCAATGCAATGGAAACCAAGGCAATGGAGACCAAAGCTCTGATACCACTTGTAGGATCGAAAGTAAGTCTAGAGGGGGGGTGATTAGACTACTTGACAAAATAAAAAATCTGCCTTTAGATCATGCAATGTTTTTGGCAGTTTCACAATTAAGATCAATTCAAGTAACACCCTACACATGCAATTCTAGAGTATATGCAGCGGAAAGTAAATTGCACATGTAAAAGAGAGATGGAGAAGATCAAACGCAGTTTGGTGACACGGAGATTTTTGTCGTGGTTCCGATAGGTGGTGCTATCGTACATCCACGTTGATGGAGACTTCAACCCACGGAGGGTAACGGCTGCGCGAGTCCACGGAGGGCTCCACCCACGAAGGGTCCACGAAGAAGCAACCTTGTCTATTCCATCACGGCCTACGCCCACGGAGGACTAGCCTTACTCGGGGTAGATCTTCACGAAGTAGGCGATCTCCTTGCCCTTACAAACTTCTTGGTTCAACTCCACATCATCAAGACGGAGGCTCCCAAGTGACACCTAACCAATCTAGGAGGCACCACCCCCCAAAAGGTAATAGACGGTGTTGATGATGATGAACTCCTTGCTCTTGTGCTTCAAGTGATAAACTCCCCAACACTCAACTCTCCTCACTGATATGGCTGTGGTGGAAGAAAGATTTGAGTGGAAAGCAACTTGGGAAGGCTAGAGATCAAGTTTCATATGGTAGGAATGGAATGACTTGATCTCAACACAAGGGTAGGTGGTTCACTTCTCAGAAAGTGTATGATAGAAGTGGTGGTACTTTCTGATGGCTCTCCTCACGAATGAGGAGGGGGTGGAGGGGTATATATAGCCTCCACACAAAATCCAACCGTTACACACACATTTGACCAATCTCGGTCAGACCGAAGTGAAAACTCGGTTAGACCGAAAGTTCAAATATAGTGAACGTTGGGATTTTCGGTGGGACCGAAAATACCATCTCGGTGAGACCGAAAATATAAACTCGGATATTCCGAATTGATGTCAACTGATCACAGAAGGTTGGCAGCCCTTTTTCGGTGAGACCGAAACTCAGAATCGGTGTGACCGAGAATTTAGGGTTTGGAGAAACAACTGAAGTGGTTCATCTCGGTGGGACTGAGTTGGAGAAATCGGTGTGACCGAGATTACTTATGGGTGTGTGTTAAGTAGTGAATAGTGCTGATAGTTGAGGGAGTTAGATCACCAAGCACTTGAGCAACAAGATCATTAACACAACCTCATCCCCTTTTGATAGTATTGGCTTTCCTATGGACTCAATGTGATCTTTGATCACTAAACCAAAAATGGAGTCTTGAGCTTTTGCCAATGCTTGTCTTAGCATTTTGAGGGGTCCACTTCTTCAGACATTTCCATACCCACATCATCGAACTTTTCTGAAATGATTCTCAAGAGAATATTAGTTCAATGATATATATGTTGTTATTAATTACCAAAACCACCCGGGGATTAGTTGCACTTTCACTTACGTCTCGGGCAGGGGTTTTACCCTGGGCTGCACCACGAAGTTGTGTTCGGATGAATCCGAACTGTCACCGAGCTCCAGCTTCCTCTTGCTCCGGGGCACGGCCGCGCTTGCATCAACAATGGCCCCCCTCTTCGTCCCCTGCCTTGCGTGGGAGGTACTTCTTCTTCCTCCTTTTCCTCCTCATCATCTTCCTCTGCCTCGTCGGAGGAAAGAATATGGAGGTCCTCGGGCTGCTTGCCCACAAGACGGGGGCTGTTTCCAGCCCCTTGCCCTTTGTCTTCTTAGGCTTCTTGGTCGGCGCCTTGTACGGCACCGGAACCAGCATTGCCGTCAATAAAGGCAACGCTGGGTCTTCGGGCAGAGGTGCCGGACACTTGATCCTGGTTGCCTTCGTCGTCCAAGCATGTATATCATATAAAAATTCCAACTCCTATTATCATTAAGTAATAGGAAAGGACAAGTGTTCGGCAGAGATCATTATTACCTCGGTGGCGGAAACTTCGGTACTGAAGCCCGCATCCTCATTCTCTTCAGGCCATTCCTCCTAGCTCTTGAAGTGGTGCTTCCAGATCTCTTTGTGCGTGGAGCCGAAGAGATGCTTTAGCGGCTTGTCTCCTGCCGGATTGAACTCCCATAGGGAGGAATCCCGACTTTGGCAAGGGAGAACAAGACGAGTCAGCATGAACTGGACCACGGAGGAGAGCAGGTGCCCCTTGGAGATTAAGGCGGACACACGACCCACGAGAATCGTCACCTCAGTGGGCGACCCCCAGCCTAGACCCTTTTTTGTCCAGGAGGTTAGCCTCTCTGGGGGCCCGGATGTGAATGCAGGCTCCGCCACCCAGTTGGTGTCGCGGGGTTCGGTGATATAGAACCACTCCTGCTGCCAGACTTTGTTCGTCTCCACGAACGAGCCCTTGGGCCAAGTTGCGTTCGGGAGCTTACTAATCATAGCACCCCCACACTCTGCGTGTTCCCCGTTCACCACCTTCGGCTTCACGTTGAAGGTCTTAAGCCACAAGCCGAAGTGTGGGGGGACGCGTAGAAAAGCTTCACACATCACTATGAATGCGGATATGTGAAGGATTGAGTTCGGAGCTAGATCGTGGAAATCTAGCCCGTAGAAAAACAAAAGACCCCGAACGGACGGGTGGAGTGGGAACCCTAGCCCTCTAACAAAATGAGAGGTGAATACTGCCCTCTCGCCCGCCTTTGGGATGGGAGTCACCTGGCCCCTAGGGGGGACTCGGTGTGCGATGTCGTCGGCGAGATACCCCACACTCCGTAGGTCCTTCATGGTCTTTTCGATGACCGTGGATGCGTCCCACTTGCCTCTGGCACCGGATCCAGTCAATGTTGGGAAGGGGAATAGTGGTCGAGGAACAAGGAGTTGTCGACGCAGGAGACTAGAGTATGGGGGCAAGGGAGATTGGAGAGCTAGAGCTTGAGGAAGGTGTGGGGCTGATGAAAGGGATTGGAGTCCTTTTATAACACTGCGATTACATAGCGTCCACCCACCTTAGCCATAAAACTTGCCGGTTCCCAAAGCGGTCGTGCGTAATGCGCGGCGTGGGTGCTCACGTCACAATGATGAAAATCCCACAATAAGCGGGCACGATCTCTATTCTGACGGGAAGTGTTAATGAGGATATGCCTCGAAAAGCGAAACTAGGACAAAATAAAATGGTTCGATATGTTAGTGGGTTGGACGCGACGCTTCACCCAAAAGTTGTCAGTAAAGACACATTATTCATTTTCTTTAAAAGCATTGCCTTCGAGGCTAAGGGTTGTACTAATCTTGAAGAGCCGAACACAATCCATCTATTTGTAGAAGATATATTCGGGAGGAGGAACCCGCCTTGCAATGCCGAAGACAATACGAAAGCCGAACTCATCGTCATCGAAGA
>LR738714.1:446137637-446153717 GCA_902687465.1 Secale cereale
GGGGGGGGGGGGGGTCCTCATGTGGCCGGACAAACTCCTGGCGGGCCGGACTGGTGAGCCATGAAGATTACTATAGAAGATCATCTCTCGTGTCCGGATAGGACTCCTGAAATCCTGTAATGGCAAGTTTAGGCTCGCGTGTAGATTTTCCTTCCACTACAAGATGATATGTACAAACCCTAGGCCCCTCCGGTGTGTATATAAACCAGAGGGTTTAGTACGTAGAGGCTAATAGAGAATCATTCAATCCTCATAGGCTGAAACTTAGGGTTTTAGACTTAACGATCTCGAGGTAGATCAACTCTTGTCCACATATTCATCCATATTAATATAGCAGGTAGTAGGGTTTTACCTCGATCGAGAGGGCCTAAACCTGGGTAAAACATCGTGTCCCCTGCCTCTTGTTAACATCAATCCTCAAACGCATAGTTTGGGACCCCCTACCCGAGATCCGACGGTTTTGATGCCGACAGCCGCACAGCAAGAGCGAATCCATCGGCGCTTGCCTGCTGTCGACATGGCGTCGCAACTGGGTCCACATCCTGTCAGTACCCCAATTCCTCGCCAGGAGTGGGCAGAGGCCCTCAGTGCCGTGCTTGCACCAGAGGTCGGCCATGCCGTATTTGCACCAGATGCCCGCCGCGCCGTTTGCATGGGTGGCGACGTTCGCCTTGTCCGCGGCCCGCTGGATGCCAATGCGCTGGTCCATAGGCTCGACCGCCTCCTTGGCCCAGGTGTCCACCTGGGCGCAGTAGAGGAATATGACCGTCGCATTCTCGAGCTGGTGATCTCCAATGATCGCGCTCCAGATGTACCGCGAGCGTGTCGACCGCTTGGACGAGCGCCTGCACGAGTTTAGGCAGATCTAAGAGCTACCATAGGCAAGGGCTGATGATCATGGTCTCATGGACGCGCTTTATTTCGTTAGTCGTTTCGACGTGGATAACTATTTATTAACAGCAATCATAGTATTGCTCTGTTAATTTCTCCGTTTCAATGTGTACACTTTGTTTTCCGTTCTTATATGTTCTGTTTCAATATGTGTATATACGCTTTCCATTCTGTATATGTGGATGATAACAGCTAGATTTAAATTAGTATACAAAAACAAATAGAAAATGGAATTCAATATATATATTAGTTGTTCATTAGTTCGTCACAGAATATATATAATATCATCACATATACGTGGTGATACTTAACTACTAGGTACAATGCATAAAATTGAAAACGAACAATACTAAAAATAATAATCACTCCTGATGCGCGGTGTCATCCCAGCGCGGAGGCAGTACTCCGCCTCCTCCGCCTCGCAGCCTTGACATACCGATCTGCCTCTTGCTGGCGGATGAGCCCGGACAATCTTGCCATTTTGTCGGACGCCCACCGGAGCTCCTTGTCGGTGGCACGCTGGAGCTTATCGGCCCACCTCCACGCAGCGATGAGGCGCCTAGCGCCTTAGGCCTTCCTCGTGAAGTACCCGTCTTCGTACACCTCCTCCACACGACGACGCGCCTGCCCCCAAAGCTCCACCTTCCCCTTTTTCCAGGCGGCATCACGGGCTTCACAGGTCGCCTGGTACCTAGCTTTCTCCTTCGCCATCTCCTTCTTGAACGCCACTTGCCTGGCTTTCTCTGCCGGCGACAGTGACTTCCACAGACAAATATTGTACTGGCCCCAAAACCAATCCAAAGTTGGGGGATCCGGCGCAATCTCGGCCGATGGCGCCTAGGGGTCCTCCTCGTCGCTGCTCATTGAATGAGCGTCCTTGGGGGGCGGCAACTCCTCGTCAGCGAGTGGGAAGATCGGCAACGCCATGGCAGAGCTTTGAGAGAGAGAGAGGGAGATAGAGAGGGAGAGAGAGAGAGAGGGAGAGCGAGGGGAGGATGCAGATGAGAATGCAGGCGGACGACGTGAGCAAGGTAGTATTTATTGGGGGCCGGAATCAAGATCGACGGGAACAATACTCACGCCCGTCGCCGGAATTTATGATGACTGTAGTTTGAATTACACACGATTGCCGCATTAGAATTCGTGTGTGAACATAATAGCTGACGGTTTCCAATATAGAACTGTGTCTGATTAATAACCCCTGTCATTCACCTTCCAAACCTCGAGGCGCAAAATAGAGTGCCAATCATGTGGGGGGCGATTGTCTTGCCACATCTTTACATTTCCTTTTTTGAGCACCAGATATTTACATGGTCTGAAGATTTTTTAACTCGCACACAAGTACACAAAAATATGATTTTTCAAACCGTTATGGTTAGGTGTTGCATGTACTTGTAGTTGAAATTTGAATTACGGTCATTAAATGGCTAGAAAATCACTTAAATATCTTTATAAGGTCAAATGAAGTCAGAAAGGGTTGAAAATTGAGGATGTGGCTTTGAATGGTGCATTTTGAACACACAAAAAGTCTGGATTTCATATAAGTTCAAATAAATGAAATCCATTTGTAACAGATGAGTTTTCGTCCGAAACCCTGATACTTCGAAAGAGATTGTCCATTTTGTACACGAAGTGCATCCAGTTTTTGTCGTGACCCTCTCAACTTTTTAACATATGCTATGTGGGTGAAATGATGATACCATGCCAACTTTCAACTTTTTCAGAGTTCATTTGTAGTGCTTTCCAATTTCAGGGTCATTTAGCTTAAAAAAATCAATAAATGCATGAAAAATACCAAATGAAGTCAGAAAGGGTTAAAAATTGATGATGTGGCTCCGAATGGTGCATTTTGAACACACAAAAAGCCTGGAGTTCAAATAAGTTCAAATAAATGAAATCCATTTGTAATAGATGAGTTTTCATCCAAAACCCTGATACTTCGAAAGAGATTGTCCATATTGTACGCGAAGTGCGTCCAATTTTTGCCGTAACCCTCTCAACTTTTTAGCATGTGCTATGTGGGTGTAATGATGATACCATTCCAACTTTCAACCTTTTCAGAGTTCATTTGTAGTGCTTTTTAATTTTAGGGTCATTTAGCTTAAAAAAATCAGCAAATGCATGAAAATTATTAAATGAAGTCAGAAAGGGTTGAAAATTGACGATGTGGCTCTGAATGGTGCGTTTTGAACAAAAAAAAGTCTAGAGTTCAAATAAGTTCAAAAAATGAAATCCCTTTGTAACAGATGAGTTTTCGTCCGAAACCCTAATACTTCGAAAGAGATTGTCTATTTTGTACATGAAGTGCATCCAGTTTTTTCCGTTACCCTCTCAACTTTTTAGCACGTGCTATGTGGGTGAAATGTTGATACCATGCCAACTTTCAACCTTTTCGGAGTTCATTTGTAATGCTTTTCAATTTCAGGGTCATTTAGCTCAAAAAATTTAGTAAATGCATGAAAAACACCAATGAAGTCAGAAATGGTTGAAAATTGACGATGTGGCTCTGAATGGTGCATTTTGAAAAAAAGGCTCTGGAGTTCAAATAAGTTCAAAAAATGGTATCCCTTTGTAACAGATGAGTTTTTGTCCGAAACCCTAATACTTCGAAAGAGATTGTCCATTTTATACAGGAAGTGCATCCAGTTCTTGCCCTAGCCCTCTCAACTTTGTAGCACATTCTATGTGGGTGAAATGATGATACAATGCCAGCTTTAAACCTTTTCAGAGTTCATTTGTAGTGCTTTTCAATTTCAGGGTCATTTAGCTTTGAAAAATCCGTAAACGCATGCAAAATACGAATTGAAGTCAGAAAGGGTTGAAAATTCATGATGTGGCTTTGAATGGTGCATTTTGAACACACAAAAGTCTGGAGTTCAAACAAGTTCAAATAAATCAAATCCGTTTGTAACAGATGAGTTTTTGTCCAAAACCTTAATCGCAAACGGTGATGTAAAAGAACCGTCAAAAATGTGCAAAACGTTTGCGATGACGGATGCATAAAAAAATGTTAGATTTTGATAAGAAATATCTACAACATCACACATAGTTGGTTTCGAGGAACCGTTTGTGATGAAACTATCTAGGTCTATTTAAGTCTCACCATTAAGCTTCGCCGGCTCGTCTGCTCCAGTGCCGGCAACAACCGAATCCACGAATCCCGATCCCCATTCCCGCACCCCTTCTTGCAAAGATGACGCCGTGGAAATACTTCGTGTAGGTCCGTACAATGGCTGCATCCTCACAAAGCGCCGCCGCCTGCGCCGAGAGCACCGTCACGTACGCCGAGAGTGCCGCCGCATCCGCATTGAGTGTGGCTGCTTCCGCCGAGAGGGCGTCTGTGGCAGCCAATAGGGCAGCGGCAGCAGCCGAGACGGCTGCATCTGCTGCTGTGACGGCGGTTGCAAACGCCGAGAGCGCTCGAGCTGCCGTCTGTGCCGCCGCTATCGCCCTGGTCCGGGTCGAGGCCATACATGCCAAGATCGAGGATACACATGCCAAGATATTCCAGGCCACCTCAGACTCCAGCATGCAACCCACATCCGAAAAGGCGGCGGTGGCCATGGAGCATCTGCTTCCTCAAGAGGTCACCGAGCGGGAGCTGGAGATGCAGGAGGCGGCGGAGATCGAGGAGCGCTGGGAAGAGGAGTTGCGTGTGGCCGAGGTCGATGTAGAGAAGAGTCTATTCGTCGAGGAATCGGCGGTGGAGTACCAACGCGAGCTCTGGCACAGCCAGTACTACGAGTACTACAACCTTGAGGGCGGCGCCCAGGACGAGGACGAGGACGAGGACGATGTCGACTTCAGCAGGGGGGACACGGAGTCCACCAACAGCGACATGTCGCTAGGACAATTCATCGACGTCTCATCTCACACCGGCGATGCATAGGCCGGTGCGGCAACGGATTTGTTAAAATTATGCATACTTAGGCTTTGTTTTTAATGCTGGTCTTTTGTTAGAGCAATATTTAGGTCAACTGGCTTTGTTGAATTACTAAAATTGCTCGATTCCGTAAGTGTGGTCTGTCTGCTATACGCTCTTTTGTGTACCCAAATTAGCAAGCGATGTTAAATTATGCAATGACATACCGGGGGAAATTTTCACCAAAATTTGAATTATCAAACTCGTCCTATGCACGTAAAACAGAAGAATCACTTGCGATGCACACAATCGTTCAAAGTAAATGGTCCGGCGGCACCGCACGCAAAGTTTCCCTCCACATTTCCAAAATTTTGGCCTACTACCAATATATCTACCCCCGCCCTCCCCCCTTTGCCACCCTCTTTTCTCCCTGACCACAAGTCATATTTCCCATGTTTCCTCCTTCCTTCCTTCCTTCGTAAGCTATAGCCGCTTCCTCGCTCTCGCTGTCTCGCATCCTACCGCCGGGGTCGCCATGGTCTTCTTCCAAGACCTCTCCAGCGGTTCCTCCTCCGGCGATGACTCCTTCACTACCCGGGTATGCCTCTCTTCTCTCTCTCGGGCAATGACTTGGAATGAATGATTTTTACCCGGTGGTTGATTTGAGTCATTTCTTCCTCTTGTAGCTCCTAAGGACTATCAGTGGCAACGAATGGAGCGGGGTGGCTGAAGATCTATCTGCTCGTTGTCACCATCAATCTCCATGCGTGAAGCTAGTTGCGTTTGAATCTATGGACAGTGGGAGGAAGTTTCTGGCATGTGCAGAGAAGGTTAGACCCTTTTTCGTTGTTACAAATCATTTGTTAGATGTGATTCAGACACTGTCATGGTCCCAACCCATTCATACCACACCTTCAACCAAACACATCCTAAGATAGTGCCACAATTTGTACCTAGTATCTTAAATAGTTGCCATCTCATCAGCGAGGCCATTAGAAAATTATTTGGCACCACTTCAGCAGTTTGTGCAGCCAACTTTGGTCCAAACATCTAAGCAGCCAAGTAGTAAAATACTAAATCTTTATGGCACGAAGGAACTGGGCATCAGAGCAACTACATGCTCCGGAGTCCGGGTCCCTAATTTTTTGCCGCTGCATCGGCTCGCCAGTGCAGGGCACCAATGCGAGATGTAGCAGCAATTGTCTTTACACCACTTTTGGCATACATAGTGGACGACCTTAGTGCTTTTAGTTCTATGTTACTAAATTTGTGCATGTACACACCTGTTAGTATCAATTTGCTGTCATCCAAAAACTGTCGCTATCTTGTTGCAATTATATTTACCTTTCTCATAAAATGTTCAATTTGTTATTTAATGTACATGAGTAAGAACTTGTAGCGTTGTTGTAGTTAATTATAGCTTCTGATGTTCCAAAATTTGGTTGTTGTCTCAGTAGCAACTAATTCATTTGCACATTGATCTTGTTGGGAAGATATGTCATAATTAACATGTTTCTTCAGTTTATCAAAATAAGCATTGGTGATTTTTTATGTTGCTATAAACCCATTTCCCCTATAATTGTTACTGATCTAGTTTTAAATATTATAGGATGAACGGAAGTGTTCTTACTTGGAGTGGGTTGATCAAGAGTGGCCACAGTCTTTGAAGATGTGCCTAGCGAAACTCTGGAGCATGTATGAGAAAGAGAACATATGTAGGCTTAGAGAAACTGTTGTCAACGTTGAAGTTTATTTGAAGATGCTGGATAAAAAGTGGAAGGTGGAGAATGAGCTCAGATTTTTTAAATCAGACTTTGCTAAGATGGTGTTGGCGAAGGAGGAGGCACTTTCCCAGTTGGCCCGTGCAAAACAGGTTCTTACTGAACTAAAAGCAGAGGTGGATAAGACGAGCCTAGATGATCTTGATTAAGGAAATGAATATATTGTTCTAATATTGTTTTTATGAAGTTGAACTAGCTATATGTTGTACTGTGTTGTTTTCATGTAGCTATCGTACTGTGATGTTATAATATATTTATGTGCCTGATATGAATTTGGCAAACAACTATTCGATATGAAATGTGATTTTTTGTAATACTGG
Organism: Secale cereale; assembly: GCA_902687465.1. Taxonomy (NCBI): domain Eukaryota; kingdom Viridiplantae; phylum Streptophyta; class Magnoliopsida; order Poales; family Poaceae; genus Secale; species Secale cereale. The sequence continues at coordinate 446,144,492 of LR738714.1, forward strand.
AATTATTAATTGTAAACTAATAAACCTGCTAAATGTGTCATGGATCTTTGCAAACGGTTCTAGCAGTAAAAGCGCTTGTGATGGATAGTACAATGCCACACAGTTTTCTTCATCAAATCGTGTCTTATGTAGTTGAGAAAAGCAAACAGTTAACCAAGGCAGAGTGTGTGTGATAGTTACACCTTTCACACGCGAGCCTACACATAAAACTGTGTGGGATGTTCATACGAACGGAAACGTTTTCCCTGGATTAACTGTGAGGGATGTACATACGAACGAAAATGTTTTCCCTGGATTGACTGTGTGGGTTGTACATAAGAACAGAAACGTATTCCTTGGATTGACTGTGTGCGATATACATAGGAACGGAAATGTTTTCCCTGGATTGAATGTGTGGTATGTACATAAGAACAGAAATGTATTCCTTGGATTGACTGTGTGTGATATACATACCTACGGAAATGTTTTCATGGGATTTACCGTGTGGGATGTACAGACCTACGGAAATGAGTGGGTTTCGATGCCTCACCCGATCGCACACAAGCTCATTCGGTGCCCTAGGAGGCCCTATCCCCGACGATTTCTGGGTCGTGTGGAAAGGACCCCCTATCGTCCACACTCACTAGGCGACGGTTCCAAATTCCGTCGCGGAAAGGGGTTTAAAACCGTTTGTATAGCACCAACGCGTACTAGTGATGCCTCTCGATAGAATTAAGCATGTTATGCTAGTCGACCTCTTAAAGGCCCATTATGGAAAGCCCATGAACGGACGGCTACCACTCTAGCCCGTTTATGGCCCATAATGTGGTATGTTACTAGCCCATGTTTGGCCAATCGATCATACGGCCCGTAGAAGGCACATTGATTCTATGGCCCGTAGAAGGCCCGTAGGAGGCCCATGGTCACTACAGCAGATAGCAGGACCATGTTGACAACGGTCCATATGCTGCCCATGGTTATTGTGGCCTAGTTTAAAAAAATAGGTTATTGTGGCCACTGGCAAACCGCGGAAAAAGAACTGCACTGACTACAAGCAAACAAATAAACAAGACAACAAGGAAATAAATAAGCAAGCAAAAAAATCTAGGATATTACGGCTATTACACATATTACAACCACTGGGCATCAAAGTTCGCCACCAGTGTAAATATGGGGAACAAAGCAGGATATTACATACACTAGTTGTCAAAGTTGGCGACCAGTGCAAATAAACGCCGCAGCAAGACAAGTCCAGAACTGAAACCAATTCACAAGAGCTTAAGAAACAATATCCTGGGTATCCACCATGATGGCAAGACGCTTAGCAAGCTTATTAGCTTTCTCTTGTTTGGCTTTTAAATCCTCCAGCACTTGATGTTGCACCAGAAAGTATGCATCTAAATTCTCCAGGAACTTCCTCGGTCCTTCGGCTTCCTGTCGCAGCACGTCTGATTGATGTCTTTCAACTTGAAGTTGAGAATCAATAAGCCGAACTGATTCAGGCAGCGAGTTCGAAGAGCTTGTGCCAACAGTAGTGGCCAGTAACTCAAACATTACATCAAGGCACGACTTTAGGGTTGTATCACTGTCTACAAGATAGTTTTTATCAGCTTTCTTGGAGACAAACATGGTTGTCTCACTATTTTGAACCTTATATGCATTACTTTCTCTACCATTGTATATTCAGGTGCTCTTCTCCAATATTCTGTCGGCATTCTACAAGAGGAACAAGCGGACAAATCAAAGGTTTAGCATGTAGTACATGAAACTCATTTTGGTAAACCGGTTCAGTAGAATGGTGGACAAGATAACAACATGAAACAAACATATATCTATGTACTATGATCGTTGTATTGTCTATATCATTCTAGTTTATGTTGCCAAATCTAGAGACACATTTCAAATCGTATTTGTTTAAGACAAAGCAGCATAGACAGAATATAAGTGTGGGAAACTACACAACACTAACAACATTTGTAATGTGCATGACATGAGAACATAACTATTTATACAATTAAAACTGAAATCAACATAGAGCAAGAAGTTAGAACAACACTCTAGTTAAAGAAATAGGTTTAAAACATACCTGTTGCGCCATTGGAGTTTCCATTGAATCCATCAAATCCGAAATTAGTTGGTATGAGTAAATACAATGATGCAAGAGAAAAGGAGTGTGCACCATAGCTACAGAATTGGACCTGACAATAGTTGCTCTTCTGCTCTAAACGTGGAGTTTGGGTTCGCTGTAGTGGTCTTCGTGCTTTGGGCACTGCAGTTGCCTTACTAACTGCTCGTGTGGGGGTACTCTGTGGTGGACATGGTGTTGTGTCAGCTAGAATCGGGTTACTATCTGCTGGGGTTGGGGCTAGATGGGGTGTAGCTGGTTCTCTGTCTAACTGGGTAGGGGTACAATCTGCGTGAGTCTGGGTTATGTGTGGTGGGGCTGGTCCTTGGGGAAGTACAACAGTGATTCTATCTGAATTGACGGGTAGCACGATCTTTTTTGAAGACCATGTTTTTACTCCCATAGATACTGCCATCTCCCTCTCCAATCAAATTAGCTGATAAAAAATAAAAGTAATTGAATGTACAGACATTGTATGATAGACATGTTGAATGGATAGTAGGGAAGAAAACAGGGCATGAAATAATTCACATTTATGTTGTCTAATCAAACAGGATAGCATGACACAATTTCACATATATGATAGCTTATTAAACAGGGTGGCATGACACAAATTCACATATATGATGGCTAACTAAACAAGATATAATGACATACTTCAAAAAATGATGACTATGTAAAATGATGACATGATATAACTTTATGATGTGTCTATTAAAGTGGTTGGCATGCCGTAATTCACATACATGTTGTCGATGGAAACATGATGGAAAGATATAATTCACGGATAGAATGTCATAATTCAAAATATGATGACTATGCAAACAAGATGAGATGACATAACTATATTATTTCTTTAGAAAATGGGCTGGCATGCCATAATTCAGATACATGATGTCTATGTAAACATGATGGCATGATATAATTCAAATATATGATTTATATACTAAGAAAGTGAGCAGAGGGCAATCACATATATGATGTGTCAACTAAGCAGATGGCATTCAATATTATGTATATGATGTAAAAACTGAGCATTGCAAGACAACATATGCATGATATGAGTAATATAACCTTGCCAAGTTTGAGCATACACCTCAGGGGGGAAATAAGATTGGTCATTTGTCTCTAAATCCTCCTATGAGGAGCTACCTGTAACCAGCAACATATCTGCTTTAGCAAGTAGCATTGTCTGCTCTGAAGACCTTGTTTTTGCTCCAAATTTTTGCATCACCAATTCAAAAGGCTGATGCACAGGAAGAGTAGTTGAATATACAAACATTGTCGGCAAATGGAATATGTGATACAAAATAAGGATGGCATGATATAATTCACATATATGATGCTTGGATAAACAATATGGCATTTCATAATTCACATATATAATGCCTCGCAACAAGATAGCATTGCATAATTCACATATATAATGTCTTGCAACAATATGGTACTACATAATTCACATATATTGTAACTAGACACCAAACATGTGGCAATTCAAGACACCATATGCACGATATGAGCGAATATAACCCTGCCAAGTTAGAGCATGCACCTCGTGGGGGGGGGATAGGACTGGTCTTCTGTCTTTGAATCCTCCTCTAAGGAGCTATCCGTAACCAGCAAGACATGCACTTCGTCAAATAGCATTGTCTGCTCTGAATACTTTGTTTTCACTCCAGATTTTTCTATGGCTGTGTCGAATGGTTGATGCACAAGAAGAGTAATTGAATGTACTAAAGTTGTTGACAAATTTAATACGTAATAAAAAAGGATGGCATGACATAATTTACATATAAGATGATTGGCTAACCAGGATGGCATTACAAAATTCACATATATGGTGCCTGGCTAAACAAGATGGCATTGCACGATTCACATATATGATATAGAAACTAAACAGATGACAATCACACAATGCATGTGTAAAGTAAGCAATGCAGGGCACCATATGCATGATATGACCAACATCAGCATGCCAAGTTAGAGCAAAAGACCTCAGGGGGTAAATAGGAGTGGTCTGCTCCCTCTGAACGGTTATCTTCCTCTTGATTGCAGTGTGGAATGGAGGGAGGGGGGTTGCTTTTGCGCCCACCATGGAGCGACGTCTTCTTGAAATTTTATTGCCATGCAAGGCTCGTCTCTTTTGATCTACATGTTCAGTACCATTGTGTAAAATAACTGACATGCATAGGAAAAGACATAGTGAGATTATGTAAGGAGTGCATGCACAAATCCAGAGTGATGGTAGCAAACTGGGGATAGACCCAAAACTAATGATAGCGGGTGGATAATAGCTTCAGTTAAAAATATACAGATAATGGCTCCTTTAATGTTTGTTTCCACCCAACATGAAACTCATAGTAGACACCCGAGATTAACCAGATAGTATTGATTGCTGCCCCAACATGTAGCCCACAACCATTTAAAAAAAATCAAGTTTGAGCATTAGTTTGGACCCGACTCAGAGTCTAATCAGTGAACATGAAGATAAAGTAGCATGTCATCATGTTAAGCGATGCATAACGTAAGCATACAAGAAAGACTGCGACCTCTCTTGCGGACCCGTGTAGTTCTCAAGGTCATCTGCTCAGTTGATGATGGTAATGCAGTTGTCGTGGCTGCCGGCGGCGGGAGACGACGAAAGACAGTCTGGAGGGCGGATCCCTGCTGTGGTGAACCATTCCGTCATTGGAGCTACTAAGCTGGGGTGTACCACAGCGCGGCAGGAGCGGGACAAACCACACAAGGCTTTCTTTAACACATATCTGTAACATAAGTAATTATGTAAGGGCTTCTTTGAACTGGAGGATTCGAACAATGCAGGGATAGGAAATACACAGGAATAGGATTGGAATGCATGTGCAAAACATAGAATTAAAAACATAGGATTTCTGCCAATCTGGGTGTTTGGTTCATAAGAATTGGAAGATCACATGATGCAAAGAAGCATGGTGAGATTAAGTCAAAAGACAGGAAAATGTACGGTTATAATGCTATTATACTACTATCTCTTAGTCTTGTGCTTCGTGAATAGGAATTTGAAAAGGAGGACAAGTGGATATTAATATTCCTACGGTTTTTCTTTCAAGGACACACTAAAGGAACAAATCCTAAAGTTTTCCTTTGTTCCATTCCTTTGAACCAAATGCATGAATAGTAGTACCACAGGAAACTTTCCAATTCTTATGTTTTTCCTTCACTTTTCCTTTCAAGCACTGGCGATTCTAGTAGGTAGGCTTGAACAGGGAAAATCCTACACTCTAAAAAAATTGTGCTACATCTACTAGTTTGGACCCAGGCCACTAGCCTACTAGCTCAACTCCGAGGCCCATCTACAAATGCACATCTCGAACACGTAGAAATAAATAAGGATGGCATTCAAAAGAGTCCATCACGGATAGCTAAGTTGCCTGGTACCTCAATGCTTGTCATATAGTAGGAGAAACTAATCGTATTTCATGTTACTATGTGTGCTCAATGGACAATATATATAACATTACAGTAAAAAAGTGATGCAACAAGTGTACAACCTCTTGGGCAAAGCCATGCCGATCTCACCATGATTGGGTTAGTCGGTGAGGATGCTCCGACTGATGTGGCTGTCGGAGGAGGGGAAGAAGATCTTAGACGTCTGGAGATGGATCCTTGGGTACTGCTCCGGTGTGATGGATGGTTTCGTCGTTGGAGCAGCTCCGGTGAGTTGTACGACGGCGAGGCTGAAGCAGGACAAGAGAGACAACATTAACCTGAGTGGAATTCTAATAGCATCTCCAATAGATGATGTAAATACACAACCAGAAAGTGCTAGATGTAAAATACATCAGCTGCTCATCTCTGAACTAAACTGTCGAAACTGAATTTAACTATCAAAACTAAATTTTACTGTCGAAATTGAACGCAGTGGTAGCAGAAAAGTAGTAGTAGCAGCAACAACGCCCGGAGCAGGAGCGTGTGCGAGAGCTGGGGCAGATGGTCGTGTAGCAGCATCTCGGGTAGCAGCTGTAGGGGCTCAAGCGAGAGCAGGATCAGCTGCTCGTGCATCAGCAGCGCGAGCAAGACTGGAGCAGCAGCGCAAGCAAGAGCAAGAGCAAGAGCACCAGCGCAAGCAACACCAAGAGCAGACCAGGCAGGAGACCGGAGAGCAGGAGCAGAGCAGCAGCGCGAGCTAGAAGCAAAGCAGTAGCAGCTCCGATTGATGTGGACGACACCGCCGAGGAAGCGACGCCGTAAAGGAAGTGGCCGGCGACGCTGCCGTAGATGGAGTTGTGCCATGGCGGCTCGGGGCCGAGCGCCGGCAGCACCGTGCGATCGAAGCAAGAAGAAAATGCAGCGATTACTGTAGAACCTCTTTGGTGCCGCCGATTAGGCCTCTGCTTCACCCAAGGAATCGGTGATGATGCTGCTCTTCCAGTGGCGGAGGTGAAGACGGTGGTGTAGGAATGGAGGTGGCACGAAAGACGAGGGGAACGTCGGTGCAACTCCTTGGAGGTGGACGACGGGGTGGCTGAACCGGCGGGACGACAAGATCGATGATGGGTCCTCATCCGGTGCGGTGGACGAGGGAGGTCAACATGTTGCGGTGGACGACGTCGTCGGGGAAGAAGCTCCGGCTGGGTGACGGACGGAGGAGGGTGTGGGGCTTCACGGGTTTTCGCGGCCTCGGTGTTCGAATGGGGGCGGTGGAGGGGATGGGAGGGAGGAACCATGGCTTAGGTATGTGCTTGTCCAAAATGCGGGGTAAGTTATGAAAATACTCCCACCGATTTGAACTAGGTGGTTCTTTTAGTTCAGGGGGTATCACGGGAATTTCGCGTGTCGGGATTTCGCAGGAGGTTGGAGTTTTCACGCGCATTGTAATTTTGGGATGGCAACACGCGGCTTGAGATGGAGGGAGTTTTCCGAGCACAACGAGACAAAGAGATATCTTAAAATTTCAGGATAACAAGCCATGGGTTGAAGAGGTGGGAGTTTCACAGCACAATAGAGAGACATGCTAGCTTGAAATTTCGTCATAACAAGGTGCGGCTTGAAATATTGGGAAAACAAGCTTAACGTGTACAAGAAAAGACAATTCACAGCTCACAAGAGAGAGCCATGTCCCGTTTTAGTATATTACTAGCGAGAGCCATGTCGAGATTTTTTGCAGGAGGTGGGAGTTTTCGCGCGCGTTGTAATTTGGGATAGCAAGGCGCGGGTTGAGATGGAGGGAATTTTAGGAGCACACGAAACAAAGAGATATCATTATTTTGGGATAATAAGGCATGGGTTTAAATTTCCGGACAAGCGTAATGTATATTGTACCAAGTCAATTTGCACTTCCCTCGACGAAAAAACCAAAAAGAAATCAATTCACACCACACAAGAGACTCTAGTCTCGTTTTACTGTATGAGTTAATACAAATGCCATTCAAATCATTGAATTCATGTTATGTTCAATTAAAATATTTTTCTACGTGTATAATGCATGTAACCTGCTACTCAAATGAACATTTTAGTGCACTCCAAATGTATATACTACCACTTCAATATGAACTAAATTTGAATTTGTTTCTCTATTTGAATAAGGTCTAGAATCATGATTGTTGTCAAGTTAAAACATTTGAATTCGTTTCTCTATTTTAACAAGATCTACAATCATCATTATTGTCAAGTTAAACCATTGTTTGTATATTATCTTCAGAGCACACCACATGATTACTGTCAAGTTAGATATGAACTATGTGTACTATATGAACTCGAACTCGATTATCTGAATCCACTTTATGTTGATTTCAAATCATAGTGCATTTCAAGCTCTAACTAGATCTTCATAATCTAAACCATGTCTCATATGTATAATGTGCTTATCACATAATGTATGGTGCCCTCCCCCTACACCTACAAGTATTTAGCCGTGTGTTGCAAACGCCACACATTATCATGAATTCAAATAAAATGTGAGATTGTTCGATATCACATAATGTATGGTTTAGATTGTTCGATATTTAGTTGTGAGCTGCAAACGCCACACGTTATCACAAATTCAAAAAAAGTGTGAGATTGTTCGATAAATAGTATGGTTTAGATTGTTTGATATTTAGCTGTGAGTTGCAAGCACCACACATTATCAAATTATAGTATGACATGTCCAAAACCACACCACGCGTATCACCGCTATATTCATGCATGCATAGGTTTATAACACTATGATCTCTTATTCAAACATATGAACACTTTCATATCGAATTACGATCTTTGATAGTCTCTTACACCCACATAATCATCTAACCTTTGTAGCTAGTGCTAGCTTTCTCTCGTGCATGCACACGCCCTCCTCGCCCTCCCCCTCCCTCAGCATTCTATCCATCGCGCACATTCATTTATTTTCTTTATGTCGTACTCCCACGAACTCCACAACTCCTTCTTCCCAACACACACCGATCGATAAACCTGTATAGCGATGTCACCCTACCACATACACACACACTTCCCATCTCCTGCTTTCTTTGTACATGCCTTATTCATGTCTCTCATACGATCCCACACACGTGTAAACTCTCACCCCTCTTTTCATTGATCTCACAATCGCACACTCCTCCCCCGACCCGTATATAGTAGGCCCCTCGCACCACCTCCTAGCTCCATCCCTCTCTCTCTATCCATATCTCTCGGCCTTATTTTCCTCTAACAAATGGATGTACACCGACCGATCTCCCACTATACATATAGTTATCTAGGTCGTTTATAACTCGTTTCTCCCATGCGTCGATCGTTCTAACTCATTAGTTATGTATGTCCCTTCCCATGACACACAACAATTGATCTACCGATCTAGTTAGGTCTGCTTGCCAAACACATATGGCCCCCCTTCATCCTCCATGCATGCCGCCCGACACATCTATCACGCACACACACACACAGAGAAACATATCCCCTCTCTTCTTGATATTGCAGTTGTACCCTCAGTTTGTCTAGTAGGCCCCTCTGGCACTCTACGTCTCTCTCTCTCTCTCACTATCTCTTTCTCTCTCTCCCAACCTATTTCTCGTTATTCACGTATGTATGTATGTCGACTAATCTCGCTCAAGACATAGCTAGGTCTCTCCTTCTCAACACATATACGAGGCGATCTACCTCTTTAGT